>JAMPIV010004015.1:0-577240 GCA_024509875.1 Oreohelix idahoensis
GGTGTGATAGTGTTGTTTGTTTTATGATGTGGTTGGGGGGTGTTATGGGAAGGGTGATGGGAGTAATAGGGTTTGTGAGAGGTGAGTGGTGTGTAAGTTTGGGTGGATGATTTGTTGTGGGGGGAATAGAGTTTTGATGATGAGGGTGTAGGGGGATGGAATGTTTGAGGGGTGGAAGATGATTGTTTTGTGGGGGGGGTTTTTTTAGTTGTGGGAGGGTGTAAGAGAATAAGTGGGAAATGGAGGGTATGTGGGTGGTGGATGGGGATTGGTAGTATTAAATATTTTGAATGTGAATTTAAGATGTTTGGTGGGTGAGGTGGTTGGGGGGGTTGGTTATTGTTGTGTATGGGGAAGATTAATTAGTGTAGGATTGGAAGTTTTGAAATAAAAAGGATGTAAATTTGTGTTATGAAAATTAGTTGGGGGGGGGAATGGGAGGATGTTGGGGGGGTGTTTGAGGAGTAATAGTATTGATGGGGTTTATTTGTGAATGGGTGAATTAAAATGGTAGTAAATGTGGAAGAGGGGTGGTATTATGGTGTATTGAGGGGTTAGATATATTTATTATTTGCATCAATATAAAGGAAAGACGAAAATGGTAAGAATGAATAGACAGAAGGGTGTAATCTTATGTATCAGATGACAGACGGTAGACGAAGTAAATATTATCGTTTTGTATTAAAATGAACCAACGGGCTGATCACCCGTTTGCCAGTCACTTCGATTACGGAAACAACAGCAAATGGATTGATTTGCCGTTGCCCTAAAGACGCCAATAGGCGTGATGGGAAACAATGGCAAAGAAAACCTATCTGCTGTTGCCCTAAGACGCCACTAGGCGTAATGGCCACTGACTGCTTTGACGGTCGGTGGCTAAGGACGGAAGAAGAAGAAGAAGATTAAAATGACTTAGATAATACTAGCGATATGGTAAAATAAAGACATATATAGACGTGCATGGGGCTTCTTTACTGATGCTGGCCATATTAAGGGGTGTCTCCTGATTTGAAAATAGTAGGTTAACTTTTTGAAAAAGACGCGTAGGAACGGAAGTCCCCTGATTGGTTGCTTAGAATAACTAAGAAGTGGGAATAAATACACAGAGAGACAAGCGTTCCTCGCCACTTTCAAATTATAAGTTCACTTGTGTAGTTATTGACGTATACAGACAAGTTGTGCTCATATGCCTTCGCTGTTCTGATAGCAGGAGATTCTGTGTGACCATTTATGGCCTGTAATTAACTTACATAGTGAAAAAAAATTCGATATTTCGGTAAGACCAACATTTATATAATTATTATTGTATTTGAAAATGTGTTTGCCATATTGACTAAGAATGAATATTTGAAGGGTAGAGTCCCAGTCGTACAAGTGCCACTTCAACATGTTATGTAAAATCATTAAATGGGGTTAGATAATCTTATAGCTTCATGTAAAAGCCCTACAGCTTTACTTGTACTTTGGGAGATAAAAGAAAAATATATAAAGAGGGAAGCCAACATCAAACTTTGTGTTGTTTCACCGAGTTGCTAAGAAAGATATTGTCCTTTGTAGAAAAGCCAGACAGGCTTTCTGACATTGTGGGGAAAGAACTTAATAAAATCCTTACAGTTTTACTTCCCAAAGCAAAAAAAAGTTGGGCCCAAGGATATCTTAAATTAAAATTAAAAAATGTTCAGGAACAAGACTTTACTTGAAAAATGGGTGGTTTTGTGAGTAATTATAGCCAGAAAATCACTGGCCATCTTTATGATTGGGCCAAGCGCGTCTACAGGTATTAACCTGAATGGTATTTACGTTAAAATTATAATATTGTATTAATGACTAGCGTGAAAAAAGTTTGAGTTAAGCCAGAAAAAATTGGTAATACAGGTTATTACCTGAATGTATTTACGAAATTATAATATTGTATTATGACTAGGAAGGTGTAAAAACATATGTTTGAGATACTTAATGATGAATAGAGCACTCTACCAGATGGGGACAATAATTATTTATGTATTATTTTCTGATTTTTGATCTGTTGATACATGTAAACCTGTTAAGAACGGAGATAGGTAAGAATATTATTTTGAGGGAAATTAATCCTCTACTTCCAGGGTTTCTGGGTGAGAAACTGAAGTGAGCCAGTCACGTTTTTGTTCAACAAAAGTACCAGTTTGAGGCAATAGAATCTGTGTGCCTTAAATTATCAAGACTCCTGAAAGCTGTGCCGTGCTGTGTGCATGCAGACTTATGAACAGGACATCGCAGAATTTCTACAGATAGCTGAGATAAGCCTGATTGTTTTGGGCACTTGTTAGTTCACTGACTGATCCTCCAAGATATATTATCAACAAGATTTATAAGATATGATGAGTTTATTGAATCCTCCAACGTGTGCTCATTCTTAGAGGGTATTACTACATTAAGAACACTTCCAGTCATAGAATCTTCAAGATCAAGAAATAACAGGGGCAAAGTCTTTTACAGTATGATGTGTTGTGGGTAGTGGGTTTCCCCCCTTGCTTCACCCTAGGCCTAGTGAATTCTTGTTCATGAAAGGAGCGACCATTGCGGTGTCAGTCTCTTGGCCTAGCAAAACCTCTCATACCCCAAGATCGTTGTGCGTGGTGAAGAGCCACACCCTCCTCGAGGTAGTCCTGGTAACTGAGGGTGCGAATTCTCAGGCTAAACACAATGGATCTAGAGGAGCAAACCTCGATAATAAAACCGGTGCACTACACCGTACACGCCCTCAGTGGGTGGGAAGGAGCCAGATGGATACTGAACAAGTCTTGGGAGTGGAAACGAGTGTGGACTGCTCCCTGAAGATAGGAACCCATCATACAGGCACAGAGACTCAGGACGTGACGATCCTATTGCCTTCAACTCTTGGTCACATGCCTAGAGCCTCGGAGAACTTGGCGTAACCAGCAGGCAATTTGGTGGCGGGGAATGAGCACTGTGAGCCCTACCTTGGCTACGTATCACAAGGAGATGCAGAAACACTCCCTTTACCTCCCCCAGAGCTGGCACAGTACACTTCTGGCTTCTACCCGGGGCGGTAGGAAATCCACAGGCACCCCAGCATCACAATGCCATGAAGATGACCAAGTTAAAACTTACTAACTCATACCTGGCAGAGCAAGTCCTCCATCAGATGCGGCCGATGCTGGGCCCACTGGCACGTGGACACGTCCCGATCCCCATCGAGACTTGCCCGGGGAGCCCACCCCGGCTCAAAAAAGCAGAGAAGGCTACTCTCCAAACCTCCGATGTCTTGCGGGCAGTGTTAGGATGTGCAAGAACATGGACAGGAAGACTCCACAACTTCCCCACTGAAGACACGCCCACGATGACCGTTGCCTCAATTGGCTGTGTGTGGTGTACCTGGAAACGGGGCCTCCCAGTACTGAGGCACAGTTAAGTCCCCGATGTCACTTATCGGTGCAGAGTTGAGAGAGATGGCTGAGCATCACAATCCCCCCTGTGTTGCAGCATGTTGAGAACCCAGCATTGCACACTAAGCTTGGGGGGGATCACTTGAGCACCAGACTTAATACTGGCTCTTGACTGGATGGCCGCATGCAGGAGATTTCTACAATGGAGAGATGACAGGTGGTGGGTATCTGGAAGTGGCTCTGTGCAGGACGTGAGGATTCCTTGGGAGAGCCCAGAACCAGAGCACAGCATTGTGCAAGCTCTGCATAGTTGGAGAGCCCCCCTGGATGACGGGGAATGCACAGTGTGCCACCCCACCTATCCCCAACTGCTAACTTAGAACCAGAAGTGGGGTCCTCTGTATGCGTGCCAGGCCAGGATAAAATGCCTGGGAAAGAGACTGGAGCTCAGAACTTCCCAGTTCAAAGTTGCAGGATGGCAGAAAAACCACGGGAAAGACAGGTCTTTTTTGAAGATAATGCAACGATATTTTCACCATACGAGCTCGGACGCCGCCTCGGTAAACAAGGTCCGCGCAGAGCAGTGACACCCCCAGGCTGCTTGCGAATAGTCTACTACTGGGAACATAAACAGATTAGGGATGAGCTCACTCTCCCGTTGAAGAGGTGCTAAAGTCGTAGATACTGGGCCAGAAGGCGCACCGGAAACCACAGTATCACGCAACTCGCTTTTTTTGTTATGGATGAGTATACCGTCAAATAAATCTCGTTCTGGTGCTCGCCCTGTGGAGCTCCACCAGGCAGGTGCAGTGCCGGGCTCTGAGCCTCGACAGAGCCCACCCTCAGCTACTGGAGGACCCTCTAGACCGTCTTGTGGAGTCAGCAGACGGCGGAGGAGAACTACTGACCGAAACAAAACAGAAAAAGAGAAACCCAGAGTGCCACTTGTCATGATGCACTGGAATGCAGAGGGAGTGAACAGCAAGCAGGCTGGATACAGCAAAAAGACAGAGCTGGAAAACATTTTGTATGAGAAACAAGTCAGTGTTTGCTGTATCCAAGAGACTCACTTGAAAGCAGATCAAACCTTTAAAATAAGGGGATATCAATGCTTCAGATCCGACAGACAAGATAGACGAAAAGGAGGAGTACTTACTCTTGTAAGGAATAACATTCATGCACACGAAAGGAAAACCTACATGGATGGAGCAGAATATCAGCTGTTGCAGATAAAGGTAGACAAGATGGAAATAGAACTCCTGAACTATTACTGTCCAAACAACAAACCCCTGAGTCTCAGCTCTATACAGGTATCAGCCACCAACTTTATAGCAGTTGGAGACTTTAATAGCCACTCCCAGAGCTGGGGCTATAACCATCTAGATCACAGAGGTGAAGAGGTTGAAACATGGCAAGATGACCACTCCCTAATCCTAGTCAATAATGCCACAGATACTCCTACCTTCTACTCCAGAGGATGGCACACAACTTCAACACCAGATCTTGCCTTCGCCACCCCAGATATAGCTGGATCTATTAGTAGAGAAGTAGGAGACCAACTAGGGGGAAGCGACCATCACCCAATCTTTCTTACTGTCCAGAGTGTAACTCTCAGTACAGGCCCAGCCATTACAAGATGGAACTACAAAAAACCAACTGGGGTTTATTCAGGCATCAGGTGAACACGCTGCTGTTTACCCTCAAGGTACAGAACAGAGACATTAATGAAGTGGTAAAAGACTTCAACAGATGCATACTACAAGCTGCAAAAGAAACCATTCCCAAAGGATGCCGGCGTAACTACATACCATACTGGTCCAGCACACTCCAAGAACGTCAGGAAGCTATGGACAGGGCTAGAAAGGACGCAGAGTCTCAGCCTTCACTTGAAACTCACAACAAATGGAAAAAGGCTGTAGCAGAGTTTCAGAAAACAAAGCTAGAAGAAAAACAGAAAAGCTGGAGAACTAAAACGGCATCGCTGAACTTTGAGAAAAACGGCAGGAAACTTTGGAGATTAGTCAAGTCTCTAAATGAAGAGCGTTCCTCACCTAGGCAGACTATCACATTGGATGAAGGTGGCAAACTTTTCAGAGGAAAACAAGCTGCAGACCTGTTTGCTAGAAGATACAGTTCAGAAAGCAACTTACCCATTAACATAGACCATCAGAGAGAGATAAGAAAAGAAATACTGGCAACCATGGGACAGACAAATACTCCTGCCCCAATGAGGGAACCCATCACACTAGGAGAACTACAGAACACTATTTCCAAGCTTAAGTTCCAAAAGTCACCCGGCCCAGACAAAATCAGCAATGAAATGCTAGTAAATCTGAGCTCAGCAGCAAAGACAAAACTGCTTGAGATATTCAACCACAGCTGGTTGAAAGGAATGGTACCCCAAGTATGGAGAGAAGCCATCACAATACCCATACTAAAGAAAGGGAAATGTAAGACCGAGGCTGCAAGTTACCGGCCAATCAATCTCACAAGCTGTGTTGGGAAGACTATGGAGTGAATATTCAACCACAGATTGAAATGGCATTTAGAGTCTGAGCAGATCCTGGTGCCGGAACAAGCTGGATTTAGAGAATGCTACAGTATAGAAGACCAAGTTACTTACTTGTCCCAAGCAATAGAAGATGCCTTCCAGGAGAAGAAAAAGGTCCTAACGATCTGGGTCGACTTCAAGCAGGCCTTTGACAAGGTGTGGAAAGATGGCCTTATTGCTAAACTTAGGAGAAGTGGAATCCAAGGCAACATGATGAAATGGATCCAGTCATATTTGCATAACAGGAGAACTAGAGTCACTCTTGACGGTCTGCAGAGCAGAAAAGTGTTGCTCTATCAGGCGGTACCTCAAGGAGGAGTAATTTCCCCAACACTCTTCCTTGTTTACATCAATGACCTGGTGAAAGATCTCCCCGCAGGAGTGAAAGCTGCCTTATATGCAGATGACCTAGTACTCTGGTGCGCTGATGAAAACGTCACCACAGCAAATTATAGAATGCAGCGGGCAGCAGACATGCTAGTGTCATGGGCAGAGAAATGGCATATCACAATAAACACAGACAAAACCTCCACAACACTGTTCTCCCTCGCCCCCAAGGACAAAGCAGCTAACATACACCTAGGGACAACCGTGATCAAGGAAGAAAGCTACCCCACCTATCTTGGGGTGACATTTGACCAAAGGCTTACATGGAATCTTCTTCTTCGTTCACCCTCAGATGTCAACTTGAATAAGTTCAAAGAAAGCAGTGGTCAGCCTGAGGCTGTTGATATCTCCGTAGATTTTCTCCAGGAATGGTACTGGTGATGGCCATATGCGTCTTCTCTGTTCCTCATATGTTGGGCACCTTTGAAGCAGGTGTTCGGCAGTCATTTTACCAGTGCCACAGTCGCACTCGTCCATAGTTCCTATCTTTAATTTGTTGAACAGATGGTATCTCAATCTGTTATGACCAGTGTGAAGTCTGAAGATTACCACTTGTTCACTTCTGCTGAGCTGGTAATACGGATCATTTTTTGTGTGGCCTGGATGCTCTTCTTCCCACTTGTGCCTGTATCTGCGCTTGATAAAACTCTTGGACTCCTCATAGGTTATATTTGTGTCCAGCTGAAGAAGTTTTCCCCCTTTCTTTGCCAATCTGTCAGCCTTTTCATTTCCAGGGATGTTGCAGTGAGAAGGGATCCACTGTATCACAACTCTTTTGTATTGCTGACATAGTCTGTGAAGTGTTACTCTTAGGTCATCCAGTTCAGCATTTATTTGACTTTTCAGTGTTGTAATCACTGACAGCGCATCTGAGAAGATAACTACTGGTCTCTCTGAGCTTTTTTCTGTCATTAGAATTTCTGATGCAGTTTTTATGGCCTCTGCCTCTGCTCTGAAGTTAGTTGAAAATTTCCCTGTTGCGACTGCTATCTTTTTTTGTGTGCCATTGCTTAAGCTCAGGAAGACTCCTCCACCCCCATCTTCTGTTGCATTAGTTGCTGATCCATCTGTGTACGCATGGATCCAGGTGTTGCTTGGGTAATGTTTCTCTATATATTTTGTGGTTAGGACTCTCCTTTCTGTTTCAGTTTGACTGTTCTTTCTCTCAATACCAGGAACATTTTCTATCATTTCAGGGAAGCACTGTTGTTTCCAAATTGGTAGCTTGAGTGCAGTACATATTGGCGTAGCTGTTGATATTGCATTTATGGGGTCTGCTCTCATCTGCTTTCACATGGAATAAGCATATTGAAAATGCAGAAGGAAAGGCCCGAAGACGACTAGGCATACTCAGAAAATTAGCAGGTACCAACTGGGGAGCAAATGAACGAACTCTAAAGAAGATTTATAATGGCGTAGCTAATAAGACCACACTTAGAGTTTAGCTCAGCAGCATGGTCATCAGCTGCTAACTCACATCTGCAGTCTTTGGACAAAGTGCAAAATCAAGCTCTCAGGCTCATTACAGGAGCCATGAAAACTACACCAATATCAGAGATGCAGAAGGTTGCTGGATTACAGACATTGTCCCATAGAAGAGACACAAAAACCATGATCCAGATGGAAAAGTACAACAGTATGCCAACGCACCCAGTGAAGGCAAGACTAGATGATCTGGCATTAGGACGTCTAAAGCGTAGCAGCTTTGTGCATCGGGGAAAAAGACAGCATCAAGAAAACCTATCCATGAAGACAACACCACTGAAGCCCACCCTGTACCATGGGAGCAGGCCAGCAATGCCCTCCAAATTAATACATCAGTCAGTGGTCTCACAAGTGGATGTGAGTATAACGATCTGCAAAAACGAACTGCTACATTGAGTATGATCCAAGAAAGCTATCCCGATCAATCATGGATACATGCCTATACAGATGGATCAGCAACTAATGCTGTTAGGAATGGAGGTGCCGGTATCTTTATCTCATATCCTGACAACCACTATGAGACTAGGCACATTCCCACTGGTAAATTCTGTTCCAACTATACAGCTGAGGTTCAAGCTCTAGAGCAAGCTGCAAATATGATTTATAACACCAACTCTGACTGCCACCAGGTAGTCATCCTCACAGATGCACTGTCTGTCCTGCAAGCTCTCAAGGGTGGTAAACTCCCGCATCTGAGAAATGAACTAAACAAGGTAGCTGCCAAAAAGAGAACCATACTTCAGTGGGTACCATCTCATTGTGGTGTACCCGAAATGAAAAGGCAAATAAACTTGCAAAAAAAGGGAGGAGAATGTGAACAAGAAGATAATGAAGTCACATACTTTGAGAAAAAGAGAGCTATCCAGACTATCAGAAGAGAACAGAACCAACCCAAAGACGACTATCACACTCTCGACCGGCAGGGACAGATAACTATTTTTTCGCCTCAGGACAGGGCATAACAAACTGAATAAACACATGCAGAAGCTACGATTGTCTGCTTCACCACTGTGCACATGTGGATTAAACGAACAAACTGCTGAGCATGTTCTACGGGATTGTCCTCTGTATGACCAGTTAAGAAAGATATACTGGCCCAATGACTCAACACTAAACTCAAAGCTATATGGAGCTAAAGAGGAACTTCAAACAACAGTCGAATTCATCATGAGAACTCGTCTGACGGTGTAAACATCAAAGATGCGATCGCAAGAAGAAGAAGAAATAACAGACACTATAGATCTGAACTTTTATTTATGTAAATACAGTGAATTATCCTTTGACTTTTAAACATTTTTTGAATCAAATCAATTATCCTTAATACATTGTACAAAAGATTTATAAGACCAAAATTCAATAGTGAGTTGTTTACTTACTTGTTTATTAACCTTAAAGTGTGGTTGTTGTTATTTTCTTCACATACATTGCATATACCCTAGACATCTAGCTACACAACACCCATACATCAGGACATATAATTGGGGATAATATACATAGCGGGTGGTAGTCATTGGTGGAAGCAAGACAGGTTCCCTGACATATATTTAGAAATTAAACTTCCTCAGGGGCTTGCATAGCTGACTTCACATCTGCTACACAAATATATATATATATAAGTAATATCTACCCACCACAGTATCCTTAGATGATGAGCCAAAGAGTACAGATTTATTGTGGTTGAACCTAGACAGTTTTCTTTATCCAATGTCATAGTAAGACGCTTTCCCTATTTTCGTTTACCCCACCATTTATTATTGTTTTACTGCAGTTTTCCTTATCTTCATTCAATAAAAATACTCAGTTCATTTACTAAAGGTGATACTATTGTTTGATGTTTTCATTCTTCTTCTTCTTCGATCCTTAACCACCGACCGTCAAAGCAGTCAGTGGCCATCACGCCTAGTGGCGTCTTGTAGGGCAACAACAAATTGATTCCACCTTGCACGGTCGGTGGCCATCCTTCGTACAGTGCCCCAACTCTGGTTCATTCTTTGCATCTCAGCCTCCAGAGTCCTCCGCCAAGTTGTTTTTGGTCGGCCTCTCTTTCGCTTTCCTTCGGGGGTCCAAAGCATAGCTGTTCTTGTGATGGCATCAGGGTCTCTTCTGAGGACATGACCAACCCAGCTCCAGCGTCTGCCAGCTATGATGGTATGCATGTCCTCTTGCTTGCTACGAGTAAGCAGACCCTGGCCGGCGATGGCACTCGGCCAAAAGATTCGGTGAATTTCTCCTAGGCATGTTGTGTGAAAAGAGGACAACCCTGACATCTCCTTCTCTGCGACTCTCCAGCACTCCGCACCACAGAGAAGCACAGAAAGCACGCAACTCTGGTATAATCTTAACTTTGTGCCTGTGCTGTACTGGGAGGACCCCCAGATGCCATTTAGGCCAAAGAAGGCCGTTCTTGCCTTACTCATTCTGACGCTGATGTCCCTGCCTGCCCCACCGTCTGGTGTCACCACACTTCCTAGGCATGTGAAGGCATCTGTCTGCACCAGCTGCCGATCCCCCACCGACATGGGCCCAGGGTTGCTCACACCGAGCGCCATGACCCCAGACTTCTCCAAATTGATGCCCAAGCCCACCCGCTGGCTAAACTTACCAAGTCCATCTGCCCTTTCCTGGATGTGCCGATGCGAATGCGCCAGCAGTGCAACGTCATCCGCACACTCCAGATCCTCCAACGTCGAAAATGTAGTCCATCCCATTCCTCCCGGACCGCCCTCCGCCGTCTGGCGCACCACCCAGCCCATGACTGTCAAAAATAGAGTGGCCGACAAGGGGCATCCCCGTCGCACTCCCGCCCCCACCCCGAAGGCTAGGTTGCCCCGCCCAACACCACACGCGAAGTTGGCACAGAGGCTTTCTACGATTGACACCACGCAGCCCGGATCTCCACAAGCCCTCAGCACTCTCCATAAACTGTCCCCATGTATGCTGTCAAAAGCCTTTTCAAAATCAACAAAATTTATGTAAAGCTGTCTTTGTCATTCTGAGCACTGCTCTATAATGTTCCTGAGAGTGAATATATGGTCTACACATCTTCTATTCTTTCTAAATCCTGCTTGTTCTTTCCTCAGTTTGTAGTCTACTGCCTTTGAAATTCTCTGTATAATTATCCTGCCTAGTATTTTGCTGGGAACTGAGAGAAGAGTGATTCCTCTCCAATTATTGCAGTCTGAAAGATCTCCCTTCTTGGGCAATTTGACAATTATTCCTTTGTTCCACTCTGATGGTGTTGTCCCCGTTTTCCACACTTGTGCAAATAGTGGTTCTAATAGTTCTGCTGCTAGCTCAGGGTCTGTCTTAAATAGCTCTGCATTTAAGTTATCATGGCCCGGAGCTTTACCGTTCTTTAACCCTTTGATTGCTGTGATGATTTCTTCTTTTCGTGGAATGTCTGTATTTACATCTAGATCGTTTTCAGCCTCAGGAACATTCAATTGTGTCTCTGGTATTTCCTTGTTCAGAGTTTCTCTGAAGTGCTCTGCCCATCTTGTTTCCTGTCCCTCTGCTGTCTTGATGAGATTTCCTTGCTTATCTCTTACTAATGTAATATTGTTTGCACCTTGTTTTCCGCTGATGAATTTAGTTATTTTATATACTGTGCTTTGTTCATTTCTCAGTGCTGCCTCTTCTGCCTGTTTTGCAAGATCGTCTAGGAAATTCCTTTTGTTGGCTCGGGTTTGGCGTTTAACTTCCCTGTCCAGTTGACTGTACTGTTCGCTATATAGTTGCTTTAACCTGGGGGACTTCGCTTCTGTTTTCTTTCTTTTCATTTCCTTTCTCATCTTTATGGTGTTTAGTGTTTCTGGTGTTATCCAGTCTTGCTTCTTCCTTTCCTGGAATCCTAAGCATGATTTGCTACTTTCCTTATATATTGTTGAAATGGTGTTAAAATTCTGGTCTATATCATCAGTCAATGTCTTTTCCTGGCTTTTGGCAAATTGATATCGTTTCTTAATGTCGGCCGCAAAAGCTTTTCTGGTAAGGGGGTCCTTCAATTTGCTGATGTCAAACCTTTTCTGTGTAGTTACAGTTGGTCCAGCCCTTCTTAGTTTCACTTTCAGTTTTGCAACTACTAAATGGTGATCGCTTCCCACATCTGCACCTCTTCTTACCTTCACATCTTGTAATGCATGTCTCCATCTACCGTTAACCATGATGTGGTCTATCTGGTTTCTGTCCCGACCATTTGGTGATTCCCATGTTACATTCCAAAATCCTATTCTTGTATCCTGTTTTGCGGTCAGGACATCCGTTTTCATGTCAGTGGCTTCCTTTCGGCTTTCACCACTGACAGTCATACGAGCCACAGACTCCGAATGTCCATCCCGCAGCAAAGTTTGTTCATTTGATGTTGTTTCCGTAACTTTATTGTTTTTTTACATAGACAGGGGTGTCAGCCCTATGATAAAACCCCCAACCTGGAGGACCAGGGTACCAGCTTTTGTCTGACCCCTACCCACACAGACCAGTCCAGCTTGGTTGAACCTACCAGGAGTAAAACTCCCACTGGCATAGCTCTGGGGATTGATGTTTTCATAATCTCCTTAAAAGCCATGACATGAGTTTCCAGGGGTATTTGAAGAGACACAGAAAGAATAAGACTGTAGCACATTCAGGCATGTCATACTATCATCTCCAACATAATTCTCAGTACCTCATTAGCTTGTGCATTTTTTATCTTTAGGGCAATGGAATTAGTGCTGCAGATATTAAAAAGCTAGAAGAAGCAGGGTTCTTTACTGTGGAGTCTGTCGCATTTGCTCCCAAGAAGATGTTATTGGCCATCAAGGGAATAAGTGAAGTGAAAGCTGACAAGATTGTGGTGAGTTGCATGTTTTAAAGAAAAGCTATAATTGTGTTTTAAAAAAAGCGTAACTAAACAAAATAATGAAGGTAAAGAAAGTATTGTGCATATCTGAATTTTCAATTATTAAAGTATTAAAGCCTGTTTTCTTTTAATTATTGTCAACCAGCGCACACACACACTTTAAAAAAAATTTGCTTATTCAGTTTCATCTCTGATTGTTTCACAGGCTGAAGCAGCCAAGCTTGTACCAATGGGCTTCACAACAGCCACAGAGTTTCACCAAAAGAGATCTGAGATAATACAGGTTACCACAGGATCAAAGGAACTTGACAAATTATTACAAGGTATGGTAGTTTTCCTTATGGTTCAGTCATTACTATGTAACCAGTGAACATTCAGTTTGTTTATTTCAATAGTAATAGTATACTCTTGAACTTTATCTGTATTGGATATGTGGGAAGTTATTAATCTGGTTAAATATAAGTGATGTTCCAAGAAAGGAAGAAATCATCACAGCAATCAGAAAGGTTGAAGGAGGAGCTTTTCCGCTCCTGGTCAAGACACCTTAAGCGCAGAGCTATTTAAAATTGATCCTGAATTATCAGCTGAACTCTTAGAACCACTTTGCACAAATCTGGCAAACTGAGACAACACCACCTGAATGGAAGAAATAACACTTATCACATTACCTAAACAGGGTGACCTTACAGACTGCAAAAACGGAGAGGAATTACGCTCTTCTCTGTTCCCAGCAAAATATTGGGCAGGATAATGATCCACAGAATCTCAAAAGCAGTATATCATTAACTTAGGAGGGAACAGGCAGGATTCAGAAAGAACAGAAGATGCGCAGATCATATTTTAACCCTCAGGAACATTATAGAGCAGTGCTGAAAATAGCAAAGACAACTATATATAAACTTTGTCGATTTTGAAAAGGCTTTTAACAGCATACACAGGGATAGCTTATGGAAAATACTTACAGGATAACTAGGTGTATTGTTTCCATCATAAAAAGTCTCCATGCTAACTTTACATGCAGTGTTGGGATGAGCAACCTTACTTTTTTGAGGTGAAAACAGGTGTCCCTTGTCAAAACAGATTACAGGTGGGACTGAACATCAACCTGAAGAAGACAGAGGTCATGACACTTAATATAATAAATCCTGAGCCCATAAAAATAAGGAACCAAAGGCTGGAACAAACAGATACATTTACATATCTAGAAAGCACAGTAACAACCTAAACAACATTTGGAAATCTTCTGCAAATATGATTTATAACACCAACTCTGACTGCCACCAGGTAGTCATCCTCACAGATGCACTGTCTGTCCTGCAAGCTCTCAAGGGTGGTAAACTCCCGCATCTGAGAAATGAACTAAACAAGATAGCTGCCAAAAAGAGAACCATACTTCAGTGGGTACCATCTCATTGTGGTGTACCCGGAAATGAAAAGGCAGATAAACTTGCAAAAAAGGGAGGAGAATGTGAACAAGAAGATAAGGAAGTCACATACTTTGAGAAAAAGAGAGCTATCCAGACTATCAGAAGAGAACAGAACCAACCCAAAGACGACTATCACACTCTCGACCGGCAGGGACAGATAACTATTTTTCGCCTCAGGACAGGGCATAACAAACTGAATAAACACATGCAGAAGCTACGATTGTCTGCTTCACCACTGTGCACATGTGGATTAAACGAACAAACTGCTGAGCATGTTCTACAGGATTGTCCTCTGTATGACCAGTTAAGAAAGATATACTGGCCCAATGACTCAACACTAAACTCAAAGCTATATGGAGCTAAAGAGGAACTTCAAACAACAGTCGAATTCATCATGAGAACTCGTCTGACGGTGTAAACATCAAAGATGCGATCGCAAGAAGAAGAAGAAGAAGGAAATCTTCTCAGTACACTAAATTAAGATTATACTGAAAGCTGCATACTTTCTCTACATTTATATGGCGCTGAGTGCTGGAGAGTAACAGAAAAAGAAATGTCCAAATTATCCTCATTCCACACAACTTGCCTAAGGAAAATTCTTAGGATTTTTTGTTCGAATACCATCTCCAGCCAGGAACTGCTTACATGGTGGTCAAAAAAGCATGCACACCATCATTGCAGGCAGACGATGGAATTTGGCTGTCCATGTCCTCAGAAGGGACCCTGACATCATCACCAGAACTGCTATGCTATGGTCCCCAGAAGGACAGCGAAAGAGAGGCAAACCAAAGACAACCTGGCTGAGAACATTGGAGGCTGAGATGCAAATCGTGAACCAGAGTTGGGGCATGGCATGAAGGATGGTCACCGTCTGAGCAAAGTGGGGACAGTTTAGTTGCTGCCCTACAAGACGCCACTAAGGTGTGATGACCACTGACTGCTTTGTCAGTCAGGAGCTAAGGACCCAAGATGAAGAAGAAATGTAAGTGAGGATAATACATGAGCTTTCTTTGCATGCAATCAAGATTAGCATGTTTGCTGGTGGTCATGTTGTATAGATACAGAAATTGAACCATATGGTCACATTGTAGGGATACAGAAACAGAATCATAGACTCCTTTGATTGTCCGGTGAAGACTAGTGACCCTTCTTAGTATGCATAGACGCATAATTAAAACTTTTGCATACAAATAAAACATTTTATTACAAAGAAAAATTGTTAAGCTTTCATTTAGTCATACTGAAATGCAAAAACAATAGAATAGATTTCTTGAAATGCACAAATCTATAATTTGCGAGTAAAAATTTTGGTGAAAATAAAATTCAAATTTTAGGTTATATACACTGACCTCCTAGAATCCGTTCGCTTCGTGGACCACAGGTTAAAAAACCCTAATTTAAATTGATAAACATGTTGGACACTTTAAACATGAAAAGGAATTAAACTTCTTTCTTTAGTGCTTTAAAAAAATATTTATTATGTAAGTATTTCAGTTATCATCTGGTGTGTTTTTCCCTCTGTATTGTGATTAAATCTTGTACTGATTATTCTCCACCTAGGTGGTATTGAGACAGGGTCGATTACTGAAATATTTGGTGAGTTTCGAACAGGCAAGACACAACTGTGTCACACACTTGCTGTCACATGCCAGGTAGTGCATATTTATTTTTCCATGATAAATTTTCAGAACAGTAATAACATAGTACTATTAATTCCATATAGAGAGACGTGATTCTGCCAGTAATGAGAATAGTTCTACCAGTGACAATGATGCAACACTTTGTATGGAGGACTGTATGTAATGTATGTCTGTACGTGCACATGTAGATATGTGGGAGAGTGTATGGTAATAAGAGAAAAAAGGAAATGAAGCAACATAAATGGTTTCACTGTAAATTCTTATAGCGTTACGGTACATTTAAATACATTGCTCGTTACTTTTCTGAGGATTTACTTTTCTGAGGATCTTCAATGATTATTGCCTGATTCTGATAGTTGCCGATCGACATGGGTGGAGGAGAAGGAAAAGCCATGTACATCGATACAGAGGGAACCTTTCGTCCAGAGAGACTACTGGCGGTTGCAGATAGGTATTTCAATGTATTTCTAATTTTTCTTTCTTGCTTGAAGAAAAAGTGGAGTGTTTCCGTATGGCACAGGATGATGCATATGTGAGTGACAGTTTAGCTTGTATAGTTACATTTCTACCATAATCTTGCAGTTTTGTTATTGTCATGCAGGCTTGCACATTTGTGAGAATGCTTATTATTTGTGTCAAATAATTGTTGACACACCATGCGTGTTTGAGAATGAACGAAGTAAATAAATGATATATGATGTTGAGTAGAAAGTTGTGAGCTGCTGCTAGGTGATGCTGAGATTTGGCTGTGGGAAGTGAGCTTTTTGCCCTTTTGCAGCCAATACGAAGTGTGCCATTGAGCTCAATAGGGAAACCCGGATAGTTAAAAATATACAATTATCGATGACATCATAATGCCAAATGAATTTAGGAAATCTCTAAACCAAATGGCTTAACTATCATGTCAAGGTTTATAGCTGGATGTTACAAAAGCATAAATGTAACATCTGCAGTATATAAGATTATAACTTAAGATACTTTTGCACAAAATTGCTGTGTCTATTTTTAATAACAAAGTTATTTTAGGAAATAAAATACTCATAAAATTATATTCTTAAAATGCAAATATTCAGATATAAAATTATAAATTAGTATTGACACCATCAGAGTAGATTAACCAATGAAATAAGGCATAACAAATATAGCCTTGGATCACAACAAATCAAAAATCATTTAACATTAGATAAACTAGTAAATAAGACCATGATGAATACTTTTAAAGTCAGTGAGAAAAAGATCTTTGTAGAGTTATCACCAAATTGCCAACAAGTCTGTTGACAGAGATACTTCTTTGAGGCAACTTGAGATTTTTGCAGCTAGACGTGAGTTATCACCAAGTCAATAAAATTCAAATTACCACTGAGTTACCGTTGAGTCCCATTCAAGTTTACAACTAGATGTTTGACAGAACATGGTTATTCACACATGTTGCACGAGACCCCCAATGAAAACTAAGACTTCTCTCAGATTACATCTCGCTCATTTGTCAAAAACGAGTCAGATTTATAACCTGGAGTGATCATTCCATGACTACGCTGAGTCATCTATTTTAAAAAGAAGTCTAGTGAAAGATAAAGTATATTAATTTTCATCGCTGGAGATATTCCAGAATAGAATATTGAAATAACTTTCTTCGAACATAATGAACTAGAAAATTACACGGTATAAGAGACAGTCTTTTCAAAGATGGCACCCAAGGAATTCATTCCGCTTAAACTAAATCTTGCAGTGTTAACGGATGAGATTGAAAGTAATGACTTTATGGATGAACAATTCGAACTATGTGAATATTACTTTATGCTCATCTCTCCAATGGAAGATGAGGACTTCTTTGAACGTAACTGAGATTGACTCAGCTAAGAGGACATTGTGTTCGTAAAATAAAACAGTTAATTTAACACTTAAGTATTTGTTTTGATTGGAATTTTTTCTAACTGACATTGTTCCAGTTTTTCCAAGATTTAAGCAATTATTACTGAAGTGACTTTAATGAAGAAGGATAACATTGTAGTATCAAAAGAGATTGCCATTTCCAACATGAAGAGAACCTTCATTCTGTAAAGAACCTGAGTTGATTTAATCATTGAGAGAAGACTGACATAAGTTGAAGACTCCTTGGTATTATCTACACTGTTGATCTAGGCTTTTCCTGTGGCTTTTCTGCCATTCCAAAATGTGCTGAGTTGAAGTCATGAGCTCCAGTTTCTCCAGCTTGGCTTGCATTTAAAGGATCATCACATCTATATTCCCAAGCTAGAAGTAAGAAGTGCGTGGCATACTGTGCATTCCCAACCATCCAAGGGGACTCTCCAACTATGCAGAGCTAAAATACTGTACTCTGGTTCTGGTCTTTCTCAAGGGATTGTCATATCCTGCACAGAGCCACTCCTCAGCTCCCCCTGCTGATCACTGGGTCTATAGTGAGATTCTCCGATTCTCCTGTGTGCAGTCAACCAGATCAAAGTGAAAGAATCACATCTGGGGCTCAAATAACTTCTCCAAGCTTAGTGTGCAATGCTGGGCTCTCAACACGTTTCACCTCAGGGGGAATCCCTGGAAGTGTGTGGATGATTTCAAGAGTCAATGAGGGTGTAATTAGCCTCACAGACAAGTTCGCTTCCACATATGTATATTGTAGCATTGTGCATAGCTGGTGGTCATATAAAGATGACTCCAGATATGCCTCCATGCATAAATATGGTATATAAAGGGTGTTTCAAAATTTAAATGTACAGTTCGAATGGCAGTCATTTGTTCATCACTGAACAGTGCATTGTTGCAGGTCATCAACACTTTGACTTTAAATGTGAAAATGCCATAATTCTATCTTAAATGATAATTGAGTTATCATCCTTAAAAGTATGTATACATAATTTGGAAACACCCTGTATTTATTGTAATTAAATCAAATAATTAAGTACATCCTTTAAAGTTGAGCTTTTGAGGAATATTTATTAAAAGTTTGTATTGGAAATGATCAGTTATTGAAACTCTTCCACCATCAGATATGGACTTTCGGGCACTGATGTCCTTGACAATGTAGCATATGCCCGTGCTTACAACAGTGACCACCAAAGTCAGCTTCTTATTCAAGCTGCAGCTATGATGGCTGAATCCAGGTGAGCAATATTCATTCACTTGTCACAGGTTAATATTGATTTGAAAAAATGTTATATACTTGTGTCGTTTTCATTGGGAGTCAGCATTGTGTCATTTTCACTGGGAGTTAGCACTGTTAGTCATATAGCAATGATAACTGTACTATTTGTATATCACCACTCACAGACCTTCAATCATTTCTTATGGTTTGATGATAAACTGATTTGTTTCATTTATACATGATAGCATTGAAAGACTAAAAGATATGTATATTGATTAAATAGGTCAATACACAACACTTAATATGTGTGTAAAAGTGGTGCGCATATCATTATCTGATGTACATATAACATCATCCCTTTATTTACTGAGAACTTTAACACCAGATTCTATCATGAATTGATCACAAGTATGATATACTTTATCAGTGGGCTGATCACCCGCTTGCCAACCACTCTGATTACGGAAACAACAACTAATTTTTTTGTTGTACCAATAAACGCCATTAGGCGTAACGGAACAACAATTAATTTCTTGTTGCCCTAAGACGCCCCTAGGCGTATTGGCCACGGACTGCTTTGTTGGTCAGCGGCTAAGGATGGAAGAAGAAGAAGAAGATGATATAGGTAAAGGAAAGAAGATGATATACTTTAGTCAATAACCTGCCAGAAATAAATTATAATTAGATTCTCAAACCATCCCTAGTTTCCAGGCAAAAACATTACTTTTTGCATAATTTGCATGCACCTCATGCCCTATTCCATGGCCTTCTCACTCCCTGGATATCAAGCCTCTGGAATTTCTTTTTATGGGTTTACATAAAGGACAGAGTTTTTGCAAGAAGGATAATTACATGACAGAATTACAACATCGGATTCAAGAGACATTAGCTTGATCTGTCGCCTAGATCAGTGCTTCTTAACCAGGGGTGCTAGACTCATCTTCCGGGAGTGCGAGACATGCCAGATATTTTATGAAGTGGATCATCATAAACAATATATAATACACATAACTCAAATGTATTTGTACAAAATAGAACATTGACAACGTGAATTAGATACCGAACCTTAGTCACCTTCTGTAAATAATATTTTCTCAAAATAAACATTTATCTCTTTTTAGCATTTTAGGCATGATTTGCGAGCTAGAGTATAAAGGGGTGCGAGGCTTCTTAAGGTGCTGTAAAGGGGTGCGAGGCTTCTAAAGATGCTGTAAAGGGGTGCAGGATCTCTAAAAGGTTAAGAAACACTGGCCCTCGATGTTCTGCATGCTACTAATGGGGCTTGCATGGAAATTTACTGAATTCTGTTTTAATGATGCATTGACTGAACTGTGGTAGTCTACTTAATTGAAAGAAAAATTTCTTGAGTGGTGTTGGTATTACTAACACCGTTCAAGAAATTTTTGTTTTAATTACCGCAAACTGTTTTAAGATAGCTCCTATAATACAAATTTATTAAGGCTTATGATAGGGGGAATAATTTATGGACACCCTGTGTTATGCATTTCTTTTGTGACAGCTGCTAGAATCGAAATACCCGATCCTTGGTAGTGTGTGTGTGTGACATCAGGCAAGGCTGTAAACTTTATTGACTAATATTTATCTAAATAAAAATGAAAAAAAGTAATCATGGCTATTATTAGTATTATCACTCATTTATTGATGCACATAATTATCATATTACGTCACTGTGATGTTTTAGTCTTTTTATCAAGTTTACAACACAAATGTGTTGTTTCAGTTATAATTTGTAGTATTTGATAGTAATTAGTGCATTAAATATGCATATCACCTTTTTTTTTTTAAACAGTGTCAAATTATTCATAATTTTGTACGTCTCTACTGCAGAAATAGTGTGCATAACTGCCACAGGGACCATATAACTATTTTTTCTTCATTAGGTATGCCCTCCTGGTTGTAGACAGTGCCACAGCTTTGTACAGGACAGACTATGCTGGGCGTGGTGAACTTTCTGCTAGACAGATGCATCTGGCTAGATTTCTGAGGATGCTGTTACGGCTGGCTGATGAGGTGGGTTTCATTCTCTCCTCCTCTTCTCCTCTTCTTAACTCCACACTGAGTGTCTGTCAGTCACTGACTCAGCGTCATGCATCTGCAAATGTAGACAGGCAAAGCCTGTTTCTCAAGGGAAAGTTACCTGGTTCGAAACCAGGTTGTGTCACACTCCTGTCTATCCAGCTGTAAAAGTCACTGCATGCTCTTGGGTAAGGGAAGGCAAGGGCAGTGAGGAAGCAAATTGGTCACCCCACCTCATTAAAAAAAATCTAGTATAGTGAAGTCTCTAACACTTCACTCTGCTATGGCAGTATCTGCTATTGGTCGACCTTTACCAATTTACTTTATATTTAACAGCAGATGAAAAATTCAAAATGACAAACATATGTTGCACTTTATTTTCAGCAGTACACAAACAGTCACTGGCAGTTTGAAATCAGTAGAAAGCACAATGTGAATGGATCAAGAGAACATAAGAGAAAGATGGCGTGAATACACAGAGGATCTCTATAATAGTGAAAGATCAGAATTAAATGTTCAAGGGAGCTGCAAAGGACCACCAACACTTGTGGCAGAAATTGGGGTGCCCTGTGCCTCACGAAGAAAGGCAAGACCCCTGTCTACACTGTAATAAATACAATGTATCAGATAATATCTGCAACAGTGGATACATCCCTAATGATATGCTAAAATTCATATTCATAGCTTTGCCAGTGAAACCTTGAGCCAATAAATGGGAAGACAGCAGCAAAATTAGTCTCATGAGTCATGGGAGTGAATTCTATCTAGCACCATAGAGATTTTTAGAAGTAAAAGGCACAAGCAGTGCTTTATTATAATAAGAACATTAATAGAAAGAGCTATTAAAATAATTACAGATCTGCACTTGCACATTATAAACTACACTAAGGTATTTGATAAGGTGAACTATAAGGAAATTATCAAAACGTTAGAATGTATAAAATAAACATTGATGACAAAGACCTGAGACTGATAAAGAATATCTGGTGGCAGCAAACAGTGGCTATAAGAACTGGCAGTCAAATAGGAAAGTTTTGGTGTATAAAACAGGGTGCTGGGCATGTGTGTTTGAAAAGCACCATAGAAAATGTGCCAGGAATATCAGTTGGTGGACATAATGTAAAGAACTAGAGATATGCTATTGATGCAGTCTTAACAGTAAAACGGGTTACTAGAAATGTTTGAAGATACGCTGTTGATATATTCTTGATAGAAAAAAAAAGAGTTTCTGGAAATATTTATACAATAGTGACAAAAAGTAAAAATAAAGGCACATTGTAAACGATTCACAGTCACTGGTACAGCTCAAAGCACTTCATGGAAAAACATCATGTAAATATTCTTTTCACCTTCTCTGGCGATACAATATATAAGCCGCATAAAGTTCCTGGCTTTTAATCAGTGTAAATATTCTTTTTACCTCCTCTGCTCTGGCAATACAATATCTAAGACACATTGCACAATATAAATACTAGCCATATATCCTAGGCTTTAGAAATATCACAGGGAGTCTCCAACTTTTCTATCTCACCACAAATATCCTCCCCGAACACACAGTTAGAAAAACATGGCTGACCAGCCTGGTCAAACGCCCAGAGCGAACTGTCACGGGATACCGCATATCAGTCCCGCTCAAACAGTCACGCATGCGCAGCTAACCGCGAGCTGTGAACTGAACCCAATCTCGAAGGTTCGAGAGAATTCTGGAACAAATATTTAAACAAGTCAAAGGAGATAACCAACGTCTGGCCTGTACATACCAATATTACAACGTGTAAATTCCCTTTGACTACAAAATATTAAAATCTGTCTTAACAGTGGTCTCAGCGGAAGCAAGCAAGAGAGTAAAAGGTAAAGGATCCCGTTACACGCCCATTGAGGCATATTGGGAATATGGTGTTAGGCCCATATTTTCTTGACCATCGGCACAATAGGGGTGGTGTGGTCAGCATCACGCCGGCTGCCTTAACCTTCCCAGAAGTTGCTCTGGTATCCAGTTGGGGCTGGATCGACCCAGGAGCCGTTTGCTGCCTAAAAAAATCCCACATCATCTGGGGATCGAACCATAGACCACTGAGCTAGGAAGCCAGTGCACTAACCACTATGCTACCGCTGGAAAATTGTTTTTGGATATTACACGTTTCTGTGTACTCAAAAATTCTGCACATAGGAAGCTTTGAGTGCAGATGGGACTGTTGACACACTAAGTTGGAAGACGCCACTTGAAGTTCAACTTTTGATTATTCATGCTTGAATTCTGTATTTATATTTTGCACACTGGGTTGTAATAGAATTTCAGCTATTTAAGATGGCGCCTCTCTACTAATATGCTTGCTTCTAAAGTCTGTCTGACTATTGTATCTTCTACTGTATGGCTGTCTCTGCTGTCAGTGTACATACTTTGGTTTGAAGTATAGCAGAAATTTGTTTAACATTTAGTCTCTGTATCTAGAACTATGGTTACATGTGAATGTGTGGGATGGTGAGGTTACTCATAGAGAAGGTAAAAATAACTTTCTTAAAATGTCCAGACCAAAGTTTCATTTGCTGCCAGTAAGTATTTACATGATTTAGTTACTCAGCTATTCTCTGCTGGCTTATTTTATCAGTCCTGTGAAGTTTCATTTCTTCTTGGTTATATAAGCATGTATGCTTTACCATTGATATCCAGTTTCTGCAACCTAGAATTTACTATTGGCATCTAGATCCTGCCTGTCTGAGCCTAAGAGTTTTGATTTGTTCTGAGTCTTGGGTTCCCTTCGTGCTTTCCTCTCCTCTGTTCTTTCTTGCCTCTGACTGCCACTGTTCCTACTGTCTCCCTAATTTTGCTGATGTACTTGTTCTGCTGAACGTTCTGAAAAAAAAAAAATCTTAAAAGTGATATTAGCACTGAAATATATGATGCTTGTCTTCTTGTAATAAAAATATACACCTGTCTATAATGATCACTGTTATGTCTTGTAATAAAAATATACACCTTTCTATAATGATGACTGTTATGTCTTCTTGTAATAAAAAATATACACTTGTCTATAATGATCACTGTCAGAATGGTCTGTTTTTCTTAACTTTCTCAGTCTCAGTAAATCACCAGTGTTAACTTCTTCATACAAAACTGTTATGTTAACTTCAGTTGTCATTCATGTGTTGACCTTTAATGTTCTGAACTCCCATAACCATTTATTTGAAAATTGAAAGTTTTTTCGCAAAAAATAAATAAATAAATACATTTGTTTATTCATTGCCCGTCACTCATTTGTGACATGACCCAACTATGTGCAAGGGTCTGTTTTCATCATGTTTCTGGTCTGTGTGGTTTATACTATACTAGTGTGTGCACAGTACATTAGACAAGTTTGTGTAGACATTAGAGCTTATAACAACAACAGCAGGAAACGTTATGAACCATGAGCTGATCTACCTTTTGATCTTGAGTAGGGTGACATCTGAAATTAGAAAAATCCCTGTTTCCAAAACATACTGGTCTTGAAGCATTTTGGATAACAGGTTATGGACATTTAAGACTTTCAAGTTACTATAATTCTTTTCAGCCATTGTTGAGTAGTTATCTATGTAATACAGGCTAAGTTTCATGTTACACTTTCATTCATTCATTCATAACCCTCCACTCCCAAAGGAGCATAGGCCTTCAACAAACACATGCCAAGTCCTCCTGTCACGTGCCATCATCTCAAGTTCTTTCCATGTTCTCCTCATCGTTTTCACCTCTGTTTCCAACTCTCTTCTCCATGTACTTCTTGGTCTTCCTCTGCCTCTCTTGCCCTGGGGGTTCCAGAACAAGGACTGCCTTGTAATGCTATCAACAGGTTTCCTCAGTGTGTGTCCTATCCATCGCCATCGTCTTCTTCTCATCTCTTGTTCCACTGGCACTTGTCCAGTTCTTGTCATCAGTTCCACATTGGTAACCTTGTCATACCATTTTAATCCCTCTATTCTACGCAAGCACCCATTTATGAAAGTCTGTAGCTTTTTGGTTGTTGTCTTTGTTGTTCTCCATGTCTCCGAGCCATACAATAGGACTGACTTCACATTTGAGTTGAAGATTCTTATTTTCGTGTTGGATCCTATTTCTCTTGATCTCCATATATTTCCCAATGCAATGAAAGCTCCTCTTGCTTTTTGTATTCTTATTTTGATATCGCTGTCTGTCCCTCCAACTTTGTCTATATTACTGCCAAGATATGTGTATGATTCTACATCTTGTATTGGCGTTTCTTCACGTTCAACCCTGTTTTCATTACCTGCATTTATTCGCATTATTTTTGTCTTTTCCCTGTGTATTTTCAGACCCAATTGCTGTGACCTCTCATCGAGTGTTTTCAATTTGTCCTGCATCTGATTACGGTTATGGGACAGGAGAGCCAAATCATCAGCAAAATCCAGATCATCCAACTGCTTAGTCAGAGTCCACTGGATTCCATTTCTGTTGTGTGTTGTCGATGATCTCATAACCCAATCTATTGCCAGCAAGAAAAGAAATGGAGACAAGAGGCATCCCTGTCGCACTCCTGTTCTTATCCCAAATGGTTCTGTAAGCTGTCCTTCATGAAGAACTCTGCACGTCATGTCTTCATAGGTTTTCTTTATTAAATTAATGATTTTCAGGGGAACTCCATAATGCCTCATCAATTTCCAAAGTGATTCTCTGTCCACACTGTCAAATGCTTTTTCGTAGTCCACAAATCCGATGTATAGTGGTGAATTCCATTCCAGACTTTAAAAAAAAAAAAAAGGTAAAGGAACCCGTTACACGCCCATTTAGGCATATTGGGAATATGGTGTTAGGCCCATATTATCTTGACCGTCGGCACACGAGGGGTGATGTGGTCGGCATCACGCTGGCCGCCTTAACCTTCCCAGAGTAGCTCTGGTACCCATTTGGGGCTGGGTCGACCCAGGAGCCGTTTGTGGCCTAAAAATTTTTCCGCCTCATCTGGGGATTGAACCATAGACCACTGCGCTAAGAAGCCAGTGATTCCAGACTTTGTTCAACTATTATTCTCAAAGTGGCTATCTGGTCTGTACATGATCTGTTTTGTCGAAAACCTGCTTGTTCATCTCACAATTTCTTGTCTATGGACTCCTTTAATCTCTCAAGGATAATCCTGTTCAATACCTTTCCTGGCACTGATAGTAACATTATTCCTCTATAATTTGTGCACTCTTGTAGATTTCCCTTCTTAGGCAACTTAACCAGATATCCTTCCTTCCATTCTGCTGGTATCTCTTCTTTTTCCCAGACTTTACCAAGTAATTTATATAACATCTCTGTAGCCGTATCGATATCTGCTTTGATGGCCTCTGCTGGAATGCCATCAGGTCCAGACGCTTTTCCATCTCTTAGAAGCTTTATGGCTTTCTTTATTTCTTCCTTCGTTGGTCTTTCACCGTTAATTTGTAGCTCTTCTTCTGCTGGCTGGATGTCCGGCGGGTTTTGTGGAGCTGGTCTATTGAGAAGGTCCCCAAAATATTCTGTCCACCTCTTCATTTGCTCTTGTATATTGCTGAGCAGTTTCCCATTCTTATCTTTTATGAGGCAACTTGTTTGCTTGTATTTCCCTGCTTAGCTTCTTTGTGCTGCTATACAGTTCTCTCATATTTCCTTTGGCTGCAGCATCTTCTGCCTCTCTTGCCAACTCCTCAATATACTTCCTCTTGTCTCTTTTGATACTTCTTTTTACTTCTTTGTTTGCTTCTGTGTACACTTCTTGAGCCTTGGCTTTGGAACTTCTGGTTTTGCTTGTGTTTAACTCTGCTTTCTTGTTTTTTCTATCTTTTATCTTATTGATGGTTTCTGTTGTTCATTTCATTTGCAATGAAAGCTCCTCTTGCTTTTTGTATTCTTATTTTGATATCGCTGTCTGTCCCTCCAACTTTGTCTATATTACTGCCAAGATATGTGTATGATTCTACATCTTGTATTGGCGTTTCTTCAAGTTCAACCCTGTTTTCATTACCTGCATTTATTCGCATTATTTTTGTCTTTTCCCTGTGTATTTTCAGACCCAATTGCTGTGACCTCTCATCGAGTGTTTTCAATTTGTCCTGCATCTGATTACGGTTATGGGACAGGAGAGCCAAATCATCAGCAAAATCCAGATCATCCAACTGCTTAGTCAGAGTCCACTGGATTCCATTTCTGTTGTGTGTTGTCGATGATCTCATAACCCAATCTATTGCCAGCAAGAAAAGAAATGGAGACAAGAGGCATCCCTGTCGCACTCCTGTTCTTATCCCAAATGGTTCTGTAAGCTGTCCTTCATGAAGAACTCTGCACGTCATGTCTTCATAGGTTTTCTTTATTAAATTAATGATTTTCAGGGGAACTCCATAATGCCTCATCAATTTCCAAAGTGATTCTCTGTCCACACTGTCAAATGCTTTTTCGTAGTCCACAAATCCGATGTATAGTGGTGAATTCCATTCCAGACTTTGTTCAACTATTATTCTCAAAGTGGCTATCTGGTCTGTACATGATCTGTTTTGTCGAAAACCTGCTTGTTCATCTCTCAATTTCTTGTCTATGGACTCCTTTAATCTCTCAAGGATAATCCTGTTCAATACCTTTCCTGGCACTGATAGTAACATTATTCCTCTATAATTTGTGCACTCTTGTAGATTTCCCTTCTTAGGCAACTTAACCAGATATCCTTCCTTCCATTCTGCTGGTATCTCTTCTTTTTCCCAGACTTTACCAAGTAATTTATATAACATCTCTGTAGCCGTGTCGATATCTGCTTTGATGGCCTCTGCTGGAATGCCATCAGGTCCAGACGCTTTTCCATCTCTTAGAAGCTTTATGGCTTTCTTTATTTCTTCCTTCGTTGGTCTTTCACCGTTAATTTGTAGCTCTTCTTCTGCTGGCTGGATGTCCGGCGGGTTTTGTGGAGCTGGTCTATTGAGAAGGTCCCCAAAATATTCTGTCCACCTCTTCATTTGCTCTTGTATATTGCTGAGCAGTTTCCCATTCTTATCTTTTATGAGGCAACTTGTTTGCTTGTATTTCCCTGTTAGCTTCTTTGTGCTGCTATACAGTTCTCTCATATTTCCTTTGGCTGCAGCATCTTCTGCCTCTCTTGCCAACTCCTCAATATACTTCCTCTTGTCTCTTTTGATACTTCTTTTTACTTCTTTGTTTGCTTCTGTGTACACTTCTTGAGCCTTGGCTTTGGAACTTCTGGTTTTGCTTGTGTTTAACTCTGCTTTCTTGTTTTTTCTATCTTTTATCTTATTGATGGTTTCTGTTGTTATCCATGCTTTTTGTTGTCTTTCCCTTTTCCCCAGTATTTCTTCACATGTCTCCTTCCATACCGTTTTGACCTGCTGCCAATAGTCTTCTGTATTCTCTACATCTTCCAACTGTTGGAGCACTTGGAATTTGTTGGATACTGTGACCGCAAATTTGTCTCTTGTTTCTTGATTTCTTAGCTGTCCTACATTAAACTGTTGTCTATAATTTTGCATTGTTGCATATCTCTTGAGTTTCATTTTTACTTTGGCTATCAGAAGATGGTGATCTGATGCCACATCTGCTCCTCTATATACCTTTACATCCTGCAATGATGATCTAAACTTCTTCTTTATGCATATATGATCGATCTGATTTTCTGTTCTATGGTCTGGTGATATCCATGTTGCCTTGTGTATTCTCTTATGTGGAAACATGCTTCCTCCTATAGCCAGTTGATTTGAAGCACAGAAGTTTGCGAATAGTTCTCCATTTTCATTCATTACTCCTAGCCCATGTTTTCCCATGACTTCTTCAAATCCAGTATTGACTGTACCTATCTTTGCATTCATGTCACCCATCAAAATTGTGATGTCTCTTCTTTTTACTTTATCCATAATTTCCTGTAGTTTAGTATAAAATGCTTCTTTCACAGACTCTTCTTTGTCATTAGTTGGTGCATAACATTGGATGACATTGACATGAATTTTCTTTGAAAATAGCTGTTATTATTCTGGGTCCCACAGCTTCCCATTCAATGAGTGCTTTCTGTGCTTCTTTAGATAACATAAGAGCTACCCCTTCACTGTGGTGTGAACTTTCGTCTTCGTGTCCTGAGGACAGCACCAATTCACCTGTGATGAGTTTCTTCCTGTCTACCCCCTTCCACTTTGTTTCACACATTCCCAGAACCTCGATTTTGTATTCCCTCATTTCTGCTGCTACTTGTGCCACTTTCCCTTGTTCGTTCAATGTCCGAACATTCCAGGTGCCAAATCTGGATGTTCTCCTAGAAGAAAGAAGGACCCCTCCTTAGTCGCCTTCTACGACATGCTTGGCAGGGGACAGTGTTACTATTCTTTGCTCCCCTTTCGGGCCCCGGTAACACACGGGTGATGTTACACTTTAACCGTGTTAAAGTTAAAATGTAACCATGTTAAAGTGTACCACAGACAAATGTCTCTTAAGTTATACAGATAACGCTTTATGTACTAGGCCGCCTTATTTATGATCAAAATGTCTTCTGATTTTAATAAAGGCTCTTTCTCTACTGTCATGCTATCACATAACTGCCCTTTTATCATATGAGTCATTAAATACTGTACCTTCTATCTTTTAATTAACTTGCACGCTACTGTCACAAGAGTTCTTCATTGCTATATAGAGCCAGTCCTGTCATGTGGAAGGCAGTCATGGACAGTTTATAAACAAGTTATAAAATCACTTCAAGGCCAGAGACATGTGGTTTTATATAAGAATGTTAAGAATATCACAGGCCTCTAAAAAGAGTTGTGAGAATGACCTGAAAGTAGCCAGTGCTACAGGGAAGCTTGGTACTTATGTTAGAAGAAAGTAGTTCACTTTCTTTAAGTGTTTTATGAGAAGTGGGAAGCTGTAATATATTGTGACAGCAAGAAAGATTGAAACAAAAAGAGCTAGAGGGTGACAAAGAGAGAACATGCCAGACAGTTTAACACCGCTGTATGGACAGAAGCCCACAACAGTCTATAAACATAAATGGATACAGGTTATGCATAGACATGATCACTGTTGCCAGCTAGCATGGTTTGGTTTGGTTTTAAGGACTATCTTCATTGCATTTGGACTACTCGATCAGTGCTCTGATCTCCTCCTTTAGGTCACACAAGGAGGATCTCAGCACAGTGCACAAACTCCATAGCACCGGCGAGAATCCCAATGTGTGTATATAGGAATCACACATTCTATAAATATTTTTGTGGTGGGTAGGTTTCTAATTTTTAAATGTTGCCATGGCAGCGGCCTGATAAGGATGAGACAAGCCGTGATGTCAGTAGATTCAACAGTGGCTGTTTGGGCCAAGCAGATACATGAGAGTATGTGCATCTGGCTTGCTGGAAGTCATATGTCCTTGATGCTAATTGAGACAGTGTTACAGAGTTAATTATCTCAGTAATGTTCAATTTCCAGTATGGTGTGGCTGTGGTTATAACAAACCAGGTGGTGGCACAAGTAGATGGGGCAGCCATGTTTGCAGCCGATCCAAAGAAGCCTATTGGTGGAAACATTATCGCTCATGCATCCACAACCAGGTACTATGTTTTCTGTTGCTTTCATTTAGCACTTTTTTTTTCTTTCTTCAAATTTCATGTAATGAACAGTAATATTAATTTGGTTCATTGTACTAGTGGTACATATTCATCATTATTTCGCACTGCTATTTATATATGCCTTAGTAATTGTGAATGTATGCTTGTGTGTGTGTGTACGCCTGTGCATATGCAAGTTTGCATGTTTTTTGTCTGTTCATAAGATTGTTGGGTATGGTGTTTGTGACGTTGCAATTTGCTACGAGCTGCTCCCATTCTTCTGGATTTTCTGAGGTTACTTCTCCATTGGCAACCATCAGCTGTCTTGATTGGTGGTTGAAGCTTGATCTTTTCAGTCGGTTTTTGGTTCTTTTATTTTCTCGTGCATGGGGTGCTGTTTTAGGCGTCTGAATTTTTCTGTCATGATGGTGACTTTCTCACCTCTGCGTTCTCTTAGATTTTGCAGTCCTTCTGTTGCTTCCATTGCTGTTATTGGTGTACTCCTTAGTCCTCCCGTAATGATTCTGAGTCCTGCATTCTGTATTTTTTCCAGCTTCTGGAGATTTGTATTTGCTGCTGTTGCATATGTGCCCATTCCATATTCCAGAGTTGGGCGGATATTTCCAACGTAGACTTGCTTCATGATTTGTATATCTGCTCCCAAGCTGGTCTGCGACAGTTTTTTCATTAACTGCAGTTTGCGTGTGGCTTTTCTTTCTGCTTCATCGATATGTGATTCCCATGTCAGTTTTTTGTGAAATTTTAATCCCAGGTATACAGGGTTGTCCTCTTTTGGCAGTGGAGTGTTGTCCAGTGTGATAGTGTAGTTTTCAGGTTTGGTGGAGAGGGAGAAGAGTGTAGTCATAGTCTTATTCTTGTTTATTTGGACGCCCCAGGTTTTGGCCCACATATGAATTTTATTTATTGCCTCCTGCATTCTCACTTTTTTAACTCCTGTGTAGTAATCCCATCACAATCAAACAAGGTGAAAATATGCTCTCGGGGAAAAAAAGCTGCAAATGCACTCATGGAACACTATGCTGGTGCAAACCACATTGATGTCCCTATAGACAGAAGAAAGGCCATCATTGATGAACAAAGGAATCATGATAACAAAAAGCTTGCACCAGAAGAACACATGATGGCAAAGTTAACAATGCAAGAATTAGAAGAGGCAATGAGGGCGCTAAAGAAAAAGAAGTCACCCGGAAAAGATGGGATAACCAATGAAATGCTAACAGGCCTAGGAACAAAGGCAAAAAAGAAGCTTCTGTCCATCCTAAACTGCAGCTGGAAAAGAGGAATAGTACCACAGGCATGGAAAGATGCCATACTGATTCCAATACCTAAGAAAGACAAAGTTCAGCCAGAACCAAATGGCTACAGACCTATCAGTCTACTTAGTTGTGTTGGAAAATTGATGGAGCGCATAATAAATACTCGACTTATGTGGCATCTAGAGGAAAAACTTCTCTTAGCCCCACAGCAAGCAGGATTCAGGAAACACAGATCCACTGAAGACCAGATCACTTATATAACTCAGAAAATTGAGGATGCTTTCCAAGAAAAAAAGCACACACTGGTGGTTTGGGTGGACCTAGAAAAAGCATTTGACAAAGTGTGGAAAGATGGACTGAAAGTCAATCTGCAAAGAAGTGAAGTGTGTGGGAGAATGTTCAAATGGATCAGCCACTATCTTGAAAATAGAACGGCCAGAGTCCAACTACAAGGACAGACCAGTAGGAAGATGGTATTGGAGAAGGGTGTTCTCCAAGGGGGAGTCCTGTCACCCACATTGTTCCTCACATATATAAATGACATATCAGAGAATATTCCAAGAAGAACCCACAATGCCTCCTTTGCAGATGACTTAGCCCTGTGGATTTCAGAGGAATATATCTCTACGGCAAGCATTCGGATGCAGCAAGCCCTAACATCATTGGAGGAGTGGGCCAAGGCATGGCTAGTAAAGATAAATGAGGAGAAAACATCATTCACAGAGTTTTCTCTCTCTAACAAACCACAGATCTCCAAATTGGTGCTAAATGGGAAAAATCTACATCTGGATGAAAACCCAAACTACCTAGGCATTACCTTTGATCGCCGCTTGACTTGGAAAACCCAGATTGAGAAAAACAGGACAAGAGCAAGGCAGAGAATGGCAATCATGAAAAAACTTGCTGGCACGGTTTGGGGAGCAGACGAGAGAGTACTAAAGAATCTATATACTGGGCGAGTGAGACCAGTCTTAGAATATGGCATTGCAGCATGGTCAACAGCCGCTAAGTCGAACTTTGACAAAATAAACAGAACCCAAAACCAAGCAATGAGAATCATAACTGGGGGCATGAAATCAACACCAATAAAAGAGTTGGAAAAGATTACTCACCTCCAGCCTATAGAGGATAGAAGAGATAGCAGAGCCCGGCAACAAGCCGAGAAATTCAGGAGGCTGATAGATCACCCAATGCACCAGAGGATAAATGGACTTGGAAGGGGAAGACTGAAGCGAAGCAACTTTGTAGAGACAGTCAAAACAAAGATGAGAGCAGACCCCATAAATGCAATATCAACAGCTACGCCAATATGTACTGCACTCAAGCTACCAATTTGGAAACAACAGTGCTTCCCTGAAATGATAGAAAATGTTCCTGGTATTGAGAGAAAGAACAGTCAAACTGAAACAGAAAGGAGAGTCCTAACCACAAAATATATAGAGAAACATTACCCAAGCAACACCTGGATCCATGCGTACACAGATGGATCAGCAACTAATGCAACAGAAGATGGGGGTGGAGGAGTCTTCCTGAGCTTAAGCAATGGCACACAAAAAAAGATAGCAGTCGCAACAGGGAAATTTTCAACTAACTTCAGAGCAGAGGCAGAGGCCATAAAAACTGCATCAGAAATTCTAATGACAGAAAAAAGCTCAGAGAGACCAGTAGTTATCTTCTCAGATGCGCTGTCAGTGATTACAACACTGAAAAAGTCAAATAAATGCTGAACTGGATGACCTAAGAGTAACACTTCACAGACTATGTCAGCAATACAAAAGAGTTGTGATACAGTGGATCCCTTCTCACTGCAACATCCCTGGAAATAAAGAGGCTGACAGATTGGCAAAGGAAGGGGGAAAACTTCCTCAGCTGGACACAAATATAACCTATGAGGAGTCCAAGAGTTTTATCAAGCGCAGATACAGGCACAAGTGGGAAGAAGAGCATCCAGGCCACACAAAAAATGATCCGTATTACCAGCTCAGCAGAAGTGAACAAGTGGTAATCTTCAGACTTCGCACTGGTCATAACAGATTGAGATACCATCTGTTCAACAAATTAAAGATAGGAACTACGGATGAGTGTGACTGTGGCACTGGTAAAATGACTGCCGAACACCTGTTTCAAAGGTGCCCAACATATGAGGAACAGAGAAGACGCATATGGCCATCACCAGTACCATTCTTGGAGAAAATCTACGGAGATATCAACAGCCTCAGGCTGACCACTGCTTTCTTTGAACTTATTCAAGTTGACATCTGAGGGTGAACGAAGAAGAAGAAGAAGACCGAGTTCATATAGCAAGATCGTCAGCATGTAGTGCCCTGTGGATGTATGGTGCCCTCTTTCCAGACTTTATCAAATGCCTTGTTTTGTGATTCTGTCTGGCCCAGGGGCCTTCTTCTTTTTAAGATTCTGGATTGCTATATTCAGTTCTGTTATTTGAAAGAGTGAGGTCATTGAGTCTGGGCATGGCTGCTGAATTCAGAGAAGGTTTTTTGTCTCTTGTTCTTGTCATCTTGATTGTGCTTTATTCAGCGTAGAAGTTTGCAGCCTGTGAGCCAGTGTAGGATTTTCCATTTTCTTCAATAATGATGCTTCCTTGGGGTTTGTTCTCTTCATTGAGACATTTGACCAGTTGCCATATTTTTGTGGTGTCTTTTCCCATGTTAAGTGATGCAGTCACAAACACGATACCCACGTACACTGTACACCTTACAATCCCAGGCATTGAGAACAGAACTGTGGAGACTCCCACTTTTCTGAAAATGAAAACACTGGATCACCTCAACAACCAATACCCCACAGTGGATTCATGTCTTTACTGACGGATCTTCAGAAGAAACAGTAAGGAAAGGAGGAGCAAGGATCCAAATACTAATGCCAAATGCTCTAAAAATGGAATAGTCAGTTGCTACTGGAGAACTCTCAACAAACTACAGGGCAGAGCTACAGTTAATCCTAGAGGCTACAAAGATACTGGAGGAACAAAGACTCATAGGATCAAATGTAGTCTTCTTATGCGACTGCATGTCAATTCTCCACAGACTATTCAAAATGAACCTGAAGATCTCTTAACAAGAACAGCCATAGAACATTTGAACCAGCTGTCCGTAAACAAAGTTTCACTGCAGTGAATTCCTGCACACTGTGGTATTGCAGGAAATGAGACAGCCGACAGACTGGCAAAAGCAGGCACCCAGAAGGAACAGTTTCACCACAGAGTCTCACTGAAGGAAGCAAAAACACTCATCAAAAGAAAGTACAAAAATGCATGGAGCCAGAGAACAGACAGCAATTACCCACAAGATCCCATCCTAAAGCTAGACAGAACACAGCAAACCACCATTTTTAGGCTCCGCACAGGACACTGCAGACTACAAGCCCACCTCCACAAAATGAAAGCTGCTCCAACTGACCAGTGCACATGCCAAAATGGTCCCCAGACTCCGGAACACATTCTGCAAACGTGCCCTCTCTTTGGTGACTTGAGAGCTCAAATCTGGCTCCAGGAGACGAAAATGGAAGATAAACTGTGGGGCACCCACAAGGACCTCATGCTGATGACTGGATTCATGGAGGCAACTCATCTCCTTGTTTAGATTGCTGAGCATAGGAAACTGATCACAGAAGAAGAAGAAGAATAAGATTGTTGCAGAAAAGCGTTGACATTGTTGAAAATTGCAATGTACAAATTATGGACAGTTGTGAAAAATTTAATGAAGTTATAGATGATTGCAGAAGTAAAGAAATTATAGAGCCATATAAATCAAAAGCAGTAGACCACAAACTGAGGAAAGAACAAGCAGGATTTAGAAAGAACAGAAGATGTGTAGATCATATATTTACCGTCAGGAACATTACAGAGCAGTGCTCAGAATGGCAAAGACAGTTGTACATTAATTTCGTTGATTTTGAAAAGGCTTTTGACAGTATACATAGGGACAGTTTATGGAAAATACTGAGGGCTTATGGAATTCCAAGCCGCATAGTGTCAATCATAAAAAGCCTTTATGCCAACTTTACGTGCAGCATTGGGCAGAGCAACCTAACCTTTGAAGTGAAGACAGGAGTACGACAGGGATGCCCCTTATCAACCACTCTATTTTTAACAGTCATAGACTGGGTGATGCGCCAGACAACAGAGGGCAATCCAAGAGGAATAAGATGGACTACATTTTCTACATTGGAAGATCTGGAATATGCAGATGACATTGCACTGCTAGCACATTCACATCAACACATCCAGGAAAAAACGGATAGACTTAATAAGTATAGCCAGCAGGTGGGCTTGAACATCAACCTAAAGAAGACAGAGGTCATGACGCTCAATGTGAGCAACCCTGAGCCCATATCAGTAAGGAATCAGCAACTGGAACAGACAGATGCCTTCACATACCTAGGATGCATAGTTACACCAGACGGCGGAGCAAGCAAAGACATCAACAACAGAATGAACAAAGCAAGAACAGCCTTTTTTAGTCTAAACAACATCTGGAAGTCCTCTCAGTACAACACAAAATTAGGATTATATCAGAGCTGTGTGCTTTCTGTGCTTCTCTATGGCGCGGAGAGCTGGAGAGTTACAGAGAAGGAAATGTCGAAATTGTCCTCTTTTCACACAACATGCCTAAGAAAAATTCTCCGAATCTTTTGGCCGAATATCATCACCAACCAAGATCTGCTTACTCGGAGCAAGCAAGAAGACATGCACACCATCATAGCTGGCAGACGCTGGAGCTGGGTTGGCCATGTCCTCAGAAGAGACCCCGATGCCATCACAAGAACAGCTATGCTATGGACCCCTGAAGGAAAACGAAAGAGAGGCCGACCAAAAACAACTTGGCGGAGGACTGTGGAGGCTGAGATGCAAAGAATGAACCAGAGTTGGGGCACTGTACGAAGGATGGCCGCCGACCGAGAAAAGTGGAATCAATTTGTTGTTGCCCTACAAGACGCCACCAGGCATAATGGCCACTGACTGCTTTGACGGTCGGCAGCTAAGGATCAAAGACGAAAGAAGAAGAAGAAATCTTGACAGGGTATACTTCCCTACACAGTGATGGAATTTCCTCTCTCTTCCAAACTTTTCAAAATAGTTTATATAATATCTCCATAGAAGTGACTGCAGTTATTTTCTTTATGTTTTTTTTTCCTGTTTGCTCCTTATGGAGCATGGGGCCACCACTGTAGCTGGCTCCCTTGAAGGGAGTCTGTATCAAAGCAGTCATATGCTCTTGCAGAAGTGGTTTCTATAGCAACATGTTTTAAATAATGAGGTTGCCAACCCCATAAACAACCTCATATTAGTTGCCTCTTAGGGATCCTGAGGAAGCTGTAGCACTATCCTTTCTTTGTCTTCTCATTGACCTCAGGAACTAAACGAGGTTTGTTTGCTTGATTTTATTTTATTTTTTTTCTTAACCAGCAGCACGTGGGCTTTCAGCCCTTCGGCCCAATGACATGTCATTGCGAGGCTGGGGAGCCTTGTGGACTTTCTTTCCAACCCCGGTCAGGAGCTTCGCTCCTTCCCATCCACAGAGGGTTTTTCTCAGGAGCCGTTGAGGTTATTCACTCAAAATCCCTGTCAATGACCCTCCTTCAAATGCTCATGCATGGGCTTGAACCTTGAACACCTGATCGCCAGCGCAATGTGGCAACCATTACACCAGCGCTGCTCCCTTATTTGCTTGATAACCTTAGATAATGAAAATGGTATTGAAGTCGTTACATATCAACAATGCGGCAGAAACATGGGACATTCCGTGATTACCCCTTGTCAGCCACGGTTGCAAACAGGAAGCAAAATGAGAAATATTCAAATAAGTCAAAGAGAAAAACAAAGGACAGAGGACATGTGGGGAAAAAAATAATTCACAAATAAAAATTTTAAACATCAAAGAAATGTCAGTGCAAAGAAAATTACTAAAATAACAGCAAAGAATCTAAAATAAAATAAAAGAACAGTATGGCACGATGTAAATATTGTATCCTGTGACAAATCAGTAAACAAACAGTAATCTGAAGAAATGAGGAAAGGAATATGATAAAGAAAAGGAGGAAATCACTGATAAAGTAACAACTATCAGATGGCAGAAATTCTTGACATATTATTTGATAAGCTCAGCTGGAATGCTGTTTGTCTATTGTGTTGAAACATTATGGCATTCTTTATTTCTTTCTTATTTGGTTTTTAAGATTCTTGTAATTCCTTCACTTGCTGAGTGTCTTTTATGGAATTTATGGATAGTTGCAGAACAATAAATCACAGACAGTTGCAGAATAGTACTGAAATTATAGACAGTTACATAAAAGTGATCAAAGATAGTTGCAGAAAAGTATGGAAATTATAATAAATGTACAGTGAACTTGATCAGTAATAATGATTCTGGTGTTACAGTGAATCATTATTCACCAAGTGGTACACAGCCATCACCATTTCCATTGTGATCTTTAGACATTATTATTTTCATCAATTCTTTTGATCTTTCAGGCTGTCACTTCGGAAAGGTAGAGGCGAAACAAGAATTTGCAAAATATATGACTCTCCATGTCTTCCAGAGGCTGAGGCCATGTTTGCCATCAATGCAGATGGTATTGGAGATGCAAAGGATTAGTGAGGAATGTATCTGTATAAAATTTAATGTAATTGTACAAAATTAGCTAACATTTAGTGATGGTAGAAGAGTTGTGTGAAAGTATTAAAAGTTGAAAATAAAAGTGCTTGGTTTGTAGCTTTCATATTCGCCACAATCAATCAATCATCAATCAATACCCTTTAGCTCCCCAAGGAGCATAGGCCTTCAACAAACACATGACAAGTCTTCCTGTCCTGTGCCATCCGCTCAAGTTCTTTCCATGTTTTCCTAATCATTTTCACCTCTGTTTCCAGTTCTCTTCTCTATGTGTTTTTTGGTCTACCTCTGCCTCACTTTCCCTGTGGATTCCAGAACAAGGACTGCCTTGTAATGCTATCAACAGGTTTCCTCAATGTGTGTCCTTTCCATCGCCAGCGTCTTCTTCTCAACTCTTGTTCCACTGGCACTTGTCTGGTTCTTGTCATCAATTCCACATTTGTGACTTTGTCATACCATTTCAGTCCTTCTATTCTACGCAAGCACCCGTTTATAAAAGTCTGTAGCTTTTTGGTTGTTGTTTTTGTTCTCCATGTCTCAGAGCCATACAATAGGACTGACTTCACATTTGAGTTGAAGATTCTTATTTTCGTGTTGGACTTGATTTCTCTTGTTCTCCATATGTTTCCCAATGCAATGAAAGCTCCTCTTGCTTTTTGTATTCTTATTTTGATATCACTGTCTGTCCCTCCAACTTTGTCTATATTACTTCCAAGATATGTGTACAATTCTACATCTTTTAGTGGTGTTTCTTCAAGTTCAACCTTGTTATCATTTCTTGTCATAATCTTTGTCTTTTCCTTGTGTATTTTCAGGCCCACTTGTTGTGACCTCTCATCGAGAATTTTCATTTTCTCTTGCATCTGATCATGGTTATGGGACAGAAGAGCCAAGTCATCTGCAAAATCCAGATCATCAAGCTGTTTAGTCAGATTCCACTGGATTCCATTTCAGTTGTGTGATGTCAATGTTTTCATAACCCAATCTATTGCTAGTAAGAAAAGAAATGGAGACAAGAGGCATCCCTGTCTTACTCCCGTTCTAATCCTAAACGGTTCTGTAAGTTGTCTTTCATGAAGATCTTCATGGGAACTCCATAATGCCTCATCAATTTCCAAAGCGATTCTCTGTCTACACTGTCAAATGCCTTTTCATAGTCCACGAATCCAATGTATAGCAGTGAATTCCATACCAGACTTTGTTCAACTATTATTCTCAATGTGGCTATCTGGTCTGTACAGGATCTGTTTTGTCGAAAACCTGCTTGTTCATCACTCAGTTGCTTGTCTATGGACTCTTTTAATCTCTCAAGAATGATTCTGTTTAATACTTTTCCTGGCACTGATAGTAACATTATTCCTCTATAATTTGTGCACTCTTGTAAATTTCCGTTCTTAGGCAACTGACCAGATAATCTTCCTTCCATTCTGCTGGTATTTCCTCCCTCTCCCAGACTTTGCCAAGTAGTTTGTATAATATCTCTGTAGAGGTATCAATATCTGTTTTGATGGCCTCTGCTGGAATGCCATCTGGACCAGTTGCTTTTCCATCTTTCAGAAGCTTTATGGCTTTCTTTATTTCTTCTCTACTTGGTCGTTCACAGCATATTTGTAGCTCCTCTTCTGCTGGCTGGATGTCTGGGGGATTAGTTGGAGCTGGTCTATTGAGAAGTTCCTCAAAATGTTCTGTCCATCTCTTCTTTTGTTCTTGTATATTACCAAGCAATTTTCCATTCTTATCTTTTATGAGGCCATTTGCTTGCTTATATCTTCCTGTTAGCTTCTTTGTGTTGTTATACAGGTCCCTCATATTTCCTTTGGCTGTGGCTTCCTCTGCTTCCCTTGCCAACTCTTTAATATACTTCCTCTAGTCTCTTTTGATGTTTCTTCTTACTTCTTTGTTTGCTTCTATGTACACTTCATGAGCCTTGGCTTTGGAGCTTCTGGTTTTGCTTCTGTGTAAATCTGCTTTCTTGTTTTTCCTGTCTTCTATCTTACTAATGGTTTCTGTTGTTATCCATGCTTTGTGCTGATGTTCTCTTTTTCTCAGTACTTCTTCACATGTCTCGTTCCATATATTTTTTACTTGTTGCCAGTGGTCTTCCTTTTCTGTTTCATCTTCCAGCTGTTGGAGTACTTGGTATTTGTTGGATACTGTGATTGAAAATTTTCCTCTTATTTCCTAGTTGATGATTTCTAATTTAGATCTATCTTCCAGTGTTGTACTATTTTCGCAATTTGATATCTTACAATATTATACATAGGTAATTTTTTAGTGCTTAAGGGAAAGTCATTATTGAGTTACTTCCCTTGAACTCCGCGGATAAATACATTTTTACTGCGATTTATTCGTTGTTTGGGTAATAATAGATTGTTCTTGCTTCAGAATATCTATGGCCTGAATTTATGTGTATTGTTTGTCTGAGTAGGACAAGTCTGTCTTATATCTGTATATCTTTACATATCTAAGTCGAACTATATGTTCTGTTGTCTCTAGAGAGGTCAAAGGCTATTCGGCGGATGTGTCGCTTGAGTGGGGTGATTTGGCTTCGTCCTGATAGGGGACTGTGTGTGTGTTTTGCTATGTCGGCTTGATGCCTTGAAAAAGTGATCTCAGTGGTTTTGGGGAAAGTGATAGTCGTCTAGACCTATCGTGTATGCTTTACCCCAGTGTTTATTCATCTTGCCAAGGAATGGCAGTTTCATATTCCCTCTACCAAGGTAATCAAAGATACTCTTATGAACTCTCGATCGAAGCCACCATTGTCGATAATTACGATTTGAATGTTTAAGAGAATATATTTGACTCGATGAAAAACGACTTCGATTCCTAGCAGCACTATATTCTGTAGAATGCAGTCTATTGTTCATGACCAAATCTACAGAGCAACGAAATGTTGTATGAATGACTAACTTTAGAACAGATTCATTATCTGTATTCAAACGTGAGTGACAGTTCACGAGTGGAGCCATCTTGGAACCAAAACATGTAGGACTTTCAAGAAGAGAAAAGGGATGCCCGTATTATCGCTTGATCAGTCCAGAGATCACTGCTACACATGAGAACCCATTGTTAGCGGTTCAATATTATTATATGGAAAAATATGTGCTGAACATTATGTTGAAGAATCGTTGCTAAACGAGATTAGGTTTAGAAGTCATCTGAAATATTGTTTACAAGCTGACGTGCTCAGTCAGTGACGTCAGATGATATATGTATGGGCGATACTGAGTGCTTGGCTATTGACAGTCCATTATACCATTATTCTACATGAGTGCCCATGTAACATTGCAAGACCATTTGTCCACTGTACTATGATGTATTATGGCAACCTGTGATTTGTCACTATCTGTGCTGTCGAGTGTGTACGTCCAATTAAACTTTAGAAAAGGTACACAGTCGTTGGTGTCGATGACTTCCGGTCATACATGAGTGTGAGAAGAGAACATTTGTCAACAACACGAACCCTTATCATCATTCGCACATTATACACTCCATCCATGTCTACACAACACTGCGTAGGTCAAGTTGACATTCCATACACTACAGTGGGGCAGGCAACACCATAGGGATCTTGTCAACTGATGATGATAGACGCCTGTCTTCCCGCCTAGGAGTGTTCTGGTGTACTTTATCAACATATATTATATCCAACTAAATATCAACTTTATCAACTGGTGGACCAGCTTTCTGGGTTTGACCTCGCAGAAATTCAGAAGTCAACAGATTACCGATACCAGACCGTTTCCTGTGGCTGATACGACACACTTGCAGTATTGGTTTGCTCTTTGTCAACGCTTCGTCACGTGACCTGTCAAGTGAATGCAGTATGTAGGTCAGCGTTGTTGACATTTTTTACATTAGACATTATAGAGTTTCACAGAACAGTTGGATCAATTCTTGTCAGTGTTAACAGAAAGACAGTATTTGTGAACTAAGAAGTCCTGGTTTCATCGATGGATCTTCTTGTTTGCCATATATGAACTTTAATATTTAAGGCCAGAATGTTTAATTGAATAAAGTGGCAGTTTGTTTGTTTTCATGAAAAATAACTTTGCCATTACTGTAAGACTGAGCCTATTTTGCAACACATACTATCATACACATAATTTATATATATTTATGTTTACATGTTATTTGTTTGTATAGTATGTTAGTTTCTATGTCAGCGGGTTGTGTTTAAGGTTGGGCGGCGTCCTCACAACAGAGTATCCCACGTCATAGAGGGTCCGTTGTGGGCGTTTTCTATAGGTGCAATTTTCTTGATTGAAAATTTGCTGCGACAACTGTTGCTTTTGTGTTAGCTGTGAAGTCTGTAATTATTGTTATTTTTGTAATATTTCTTTGTTCTTTAGTTTTGTTTTGATTTGTTTGTAATTTGTTGGTCTAACCTTTTCTATCTTTCAGTTCTATTCATAATTTATATTCATATATTGTGACGTCATTTGTGTTGTTATTCTTTGCAGATTCAGTGATTATCTTCATTGATTTCCCTATTTGATTTATTTTGATTTCTGCAAACGTTCTTGTATTGTCAGTCCTATTTGTACTTTATGTATTCTGTTGGTTGACATATGTTTTATATGGGTATATTTCATAAGACACAATTGCCTGTGCACTGCACTTGGATTATGGTATAGACCAGTACCTGATTATTATTACTATTATACAAGACCTTATTAAAGGCTTGTGACCCACAGATATTGGGATAGTATACTGATTAATCAGGTCATTGAGAACTTGGGGTATTATTATTGATTCAGGTGATTAGTATTATTGTTAGGCATCATGTCTACTCTAGATTATTTCATTACTCAAGGGAAAGCTCTTGATAAGACTGGTCAACAATTAGAACAATGGGCAGTTGCTCAATATGACAAAGCATTAGCTGCAGAAGAGAAAAGATTAGCTGCAGAAGAGAAAAGATTAGCTGCAGAAGAAAGAAAAGCTATGGCGGAAGAGAAAAGATTAGAAAAAGAAGCTGAGGCTGCTGCTGAACAAAAGAAATTGCAGATGCAGGTAGAGGAAAGGAGATTTGAAGCTGAACAAAAAAAATTGGAAAGAGAAGCTGCGGCTGAACAAAAAAGATTAGACAGTGAAGCTGAACAAAAAAGATTAGACAGTGAAGCTGAACAAAAAAGATTAGACAGGGAAGCTGAACAAAAAAAATTGGAAAGAGAAGCTGCGGCTGAACAAAAAAGATTAGACAGTGAAGCTGAACAAAAAAAAAATTGGAAAGAGAAGCTGCGGCTGAACAAAAAAGATTAGACAGGGAGGCTGAACAAAAAAGATTAGATGCTGAAGAGAAAAAAGCAATAAGAGAACATGAATTTGAGTTGGAGAAATTGAGATTGACAAGTATGAGTAATGTTAATCAGGCATCTAGTGGTAATGGTAAACCTTCTACTTACAAGGTTAAGGTTCCACCGTTCAATCAGTCCAGTGACGATATTACATTCTGGCTGGATAGATTTGAACGTTCTTGTCGTACACATAATGTGGATAAATCACAATACGCTAATCAATTATCAGAAAACTTGAAAGGTGAATCTTTGACTAGATTATGCCTTGTAGGAGAAGCAGATAAGGATAATTATGATGTCATTAGGGCGGCTTTGATAAAAAAATATCAGCTAAGTGAGGAAGGCTATCGCCTTTTATTTAAGACGATGGTACCTGAGACGGGGGTAGAATTCTCAGAATTCACTGCAAAGGCACGTCTCACAGTTGATCGTTGGATTGAGCTTTCCAAAACAGAAAAAACGTATGAAGGACTTATGGATTTGTTGCTCAGAGATAAGATTATGTCATGTGTGAACAAACCTTTCCTTGAATTTATACATGAGCGTAAACCTAAATCTCTAAAAGAAATGGAAGAATATTGTTCCCAATATGTCACTGCACACCCCGACGTGACTTTTGGCAACACTAAGATTAAGGAGAGTATGCCAGTTGCTTCAGCAACACCATACAATCCCAATTATTCACACAGATTTCAGGGACCTCAAAACAGATTTGATAAAAAAGGTAACCATAATAGTTATCAAAACCAAGGTAACCAATCATTTCAGGGTTCTTCTTCAAAGAACTGGAGACGACCTGATAGCTCTCGACACAGGGGTGGTCATAATTATAGGAATTTCCGTAGAGGAAGTAATTATAGAAACTATCAGGGTTATCCGTCTTGGAGTCAACAAGATCATAATTACAGAGATACTCATTATAATGAATATGATAATGGTAACCAAGGGTACTATGACTCAAACCCAAATAGGGGTTACAATAGAGGTAACAATAACTACAGAGGTGATAATAACCGAGGTAGATCTCAATACAAAAGACATAAACCACATTTTCAGGCAAACTCTGCACAACAAGAGTCCCATGAAGCCTATAAACAGAGTAAAGATAATAATGATGCTAGTAATATGGCATGTGCCGCTTTTGATTTTGGGAGAGCATCTCAGTGCCCCCAATGCAAAACGTTATTTGAGCCAACCACAGTGACTACTTTAAGCTGTGGCCATCCTCTTCCTGCTCTTCCAGCATCAGTCGCGCATGATGGAAGAGGGTCTCTTGTCTTACATAAGGGTTTAGTGAATAACAATCCAGTCTCTGTGCTATTTGATTCTGGATGCACCACAATTGGTGTTAGGCAGTCACTCGTAGATCCTTCCCGTGCCACTGGACAAGTAGTCAAATGTGTAACATTTGGCGGCACATTAGAGAAATACTCTACCGCTATCATTAGGATTGCTACTCCTTTCTTTACAGGAGATGTACACGCATGTCTTCTTCCGAATCCGATCGCTGACCTCATCATCGGTCGCATTCATGGAGTCAAGGAATGCACTCCGCAACAAATTTCCACTTGGGAAAGGCAAAACATGCAGATTGCTAACGCTGTAGTCACTAGAGCTCAGGCTCTTAATGTGCCTCAAACTTCATCTACTGAAGATAATGAAGTGCATAACCAAGATAATCCCTTGGTAATTTCTCGTGACTCGTTTATAAAACAGCAAGAAGATGATCCCACTCTGAAGAAATTCTTCATTCTTGCAACTAAAGGTGATCCGAATAAGGACACAAGTCGTAAATCGTGGATTACAAAGAAGAATGGCGTACTTGTACGTATGGTTCAAGACTCCATTACGTCAAGTCATTCTCAAATCCTGGTTCCCAAGAATTTGAGAGTTAAAATTTTGCAGCACGCTCACGACTCTCAGTGTGCTGGACACATGGGTTTTTCCCGTACTAAGTCAAGAGTCCTTGCGGCTTTCTTTTGGCCATTGGTAAACAAGGACATACGGATTTATTGTCGATCTTGTAAAGTATGTCAGGAAGTTAAATCCAAAGGTCCACGGCATGCTGCACCCATTCAGGCGGCGGACATTCCTATTCGGCCGTTTCAAAAAATGGCCATAGACATTATTGGTCCATTTAAGATCAAGTCTGCCAGAGGACATCAGTTTATCTTGACGTGTGTTGATATGTGCACACGTTGGCCAGAGGCTATTCCTCTGAAGAGCATTACTACTGCTGATATTGCAGATGCTCTTTGGCTTATATTTTCTCGTCTGGGGTTCCCCGGAGAGATATTGTCAGACCATGGCACCCAACTAATATCAGATACCATGTCTCAAGTAATGTCTACCCTGCAGATAGATAGATCTTTAAGTAGTATCTACCATCCAATGTCTAATGGTATGGTCGAACGCCTTAATAGAACACTTAAAAACTTACTGGGGAAGATAACTGAGGATCATCCTCAAGACTGGGACAGAGTTTTACCTGCGGCCCTCTTCGCTTACAGAGAGGTACCCAATGAACATACGGGATTTTCTCCCTTTGAACTCGTCTTTGGCGCGCGTCCGCGTGGCCCTATGTCGTTGCTTCACGATCTCATAACATCTGACAATATTGACGATGACACAAAGTCATCCTACGAATATGTCATCGCGTTGAGACAAAAGATTATCGAAGCATGCAAATTAGCAACTTCTTCTTCTGAATTTGCGAAACAGAAGGCAAGGCAATTTGCCAATAAGAAGAGATGCTTACGACAACTTTGTCCTGGTGACAAAGCATTTGTATTACTACCTTGTAGGGAAAACAGATTACTTATTTCTTGGAAAGGTCCGTACGATATAATATCGAAAATTTCCGATGTCGACTATATTGTCGATATTGATGGGAAGCATAAAACCTTCCACATCAATATGCTTACTGAATTCCATGAACGTCCGGATTATTTGCAACCCATTTTCCAAGCAACGGACAATTCTCCAGTACCACATGGTCATTACTCATCACTGTCCGTGATACAGGATGAGGAAACAAGTTTTTCAGATGTAAATCTTCCTCTTCCAATGATCCCACTTCATTCCAGTGAATCATGGAAGAACGTTACTGTCTCTCCTGATTTGTCTCTAGGAGAACAGCGACAAGTTTCAACTATGTTGCAAACATTTCAGGATGTACTCACTGACATCCCTGGACAAACTAATGTCATTCAACATGACATTGTGCTAACTGACCATACTCCTATTAGGGTTAGACCTTATCCTATACCTATACATTTCCAAGCACAGGTCGAGAAAGAGTTGGATGTGATGATAGATTTGAAAATAATCGAACCATCCACCTCTGCGTATTCTTCGCCGATGGTTATTGTGCGTAAAAAAGACAATAACATACGTCTTTGCGTTGACTATCGAAAATTGAATCAAGTAACGAAGTTCGATGCCGAACCTATGCCTTTACTGGAAGAGCTACTTACTCGACTCTCCAAATCTCATTTTTTCACTAAACTTGATTTGTCTAAGGGATATTGGCAAGTTCCTTTATCTGAACGCGCCAAACCTCTCACGGCTTTTTCAACACCTAGAGGTTTGTTCCAATGGAATTTTATGCCTTTCGGTCTTATGAACGCACCAGCTACGTTCGTACGCATGATGCGCCGAATCCTATCTTATCGGTCAGATGTCATTGCATATCTAGACGACATCTGTCTTTTCAGCGATACTTGGGAAGATCACTATTCAGGGTTAGATGAATTGCTGTCTACTTTGCGTGAGCACAACCTGACAGCGAAACCCTCTAAAGCCTATATTGGTTTTAGCGAAATTTCTTTCCTAGGCCACCGAGTTGGTCATGGTTTCCTAAAGACAGAGGACCATAATACTAGTAAGATACTTAACATCTCAATCCCTAAGACTAAAAAACAGGTGAGAAGTCTGTTAGGTCTTATTCAATTTTATGGCAGATTCATTCAGAATCTATCCTCTATCATGGCACCTCTCTCAACACTTCTAAAGAAAGGTTCGCCTAATGTGGTCCACTGGTCTCAGGAATGCCAATGCTCTCTGGATAAGATTAAAACACTGTTTTCAACACCACCTATTTTAGTGCTACCCACTAAAGATAAGACATTCGTTCTTCGTAGTGACGCTTCATCCACTGGGATTGGAGCGGCACTAATGCAAGAGTACTCTGGAACTCTGCATCCTGTAATGTATATTTCCAGAAAACTTAATGCGGCAGAAAGGAATTATTCGGTTTTAGACCGTGAGCTATTAGCTATGGTTTGGTCGATCCTCAAACTACAGAGATTCCTTCTAGGCGCACATTTCATAGTAGAAACAGACCAAAAAGCTCTTACTGCTATACAGAGTAAGAATTTGAAGAGCTCGAGGTCTACTCGATATGCAATTGCTCTTCAACCTTTTCATTTCTCTGTGCGAGCTATTCGGGGATCAGATAATGTGATGGCAGACATTCTGTCAAGATGCCCACATGATTCCACATAACTATTAGGGCTTAGACTTCTTGATATGTCTAGTTCTATAGTAGTTCCTTTTCTATATCATGATAGATACACATTTGTAATTTAATAATATAATGATTGTATCACTACATAGCGGTTCATGTATGTTTATTCACCGCTGTGCTTTGATGATTTTTACTTCATAAATCATAAATTTAAGATATCTAATACGTAGTGATGATATGAATTTTTTAGGCATTGTGTAATTGCCAGAATTGTATTATACTTTGATGACACCTTCCTGGAAAAATATACTTGTAGAGAAATAATTTCTCTCAGTTTATGAGACACATTCTCACCAGTCGCTCCATAAGTCGACTTAGCCTCATATTAGGCGTTATAGGTATTCCTGATATTTTCATCTGCGCATTATTCATGCGTTGTGAGCCTATTGTACGTTGCTCCTAGATGTATTTCAAAAAAAAAAAAAATGTTCCATTTTTTTTTTCCCGGGAGGTGTGGTAAGACTGTTACGTGCAGTCTTTGATATCTTACAATATTATACATAGGTAAATTTTTAGTGCTTAAGGGAAAGTCATTATTGAGTTACTTCCCTTGAACTCCGCGGATAAATACATTTTACTGCGATTTATTCGTTGTTTGGGTAATAATAGATTGTTCTTGCTTCAGAATATCTATGGCCTGAATTTATGTGTATTGTTTGTCTGAGTAGGACAAGTCTGTCTTATATCTGTATATCTTTACATATCTAAGTCGAACTATATGTTCTGTTGTCTCTAGAGAGGTCAAAGGCTATTCGGCGGATGTGTGGCTTGAGTGGGGTGATTTGGCTTCGTCCTGATAGGGAATGTGTGTGTTTTGCTATGTCGGCTTGATGCCTTGAAAAAGTGATCTCAGTGGTTTTGGGGAAAGTGATAGTCGTCTAGACCTATCGTGTATGCTTTACCCCAGTGTTTATTCATCTTGCCAAGGAATGGCAGTTTCATATTCCCTCTACCAAGGTAATCAAAGATACTCTTATGAACTCTCGATCGAAGCCACCATTGTCGATAATTACGATTTGAATGTTTAAGAGAATATATTTGACTCGATGAAAAACGACTTCGATTCCTAGCAGCACTATATTCTGTAGAATGCAGTCTATTGTTCATGACCAAATCTACAGAGCAACGAAATGTTGTATGAATGACTAACTTTAGAACAGATTCATTATCTGTATTCAAACGTGAGTGACAGTTCACGAGTGGAGCCATCTTGGAACCAAAACATGTAGGACTTTCAAGAAGAGAAAAGGGATGCCCGTATTATCGCTTGATCAGTCCAGAGATCACTGCTACACATGAGAACCCATTGTTAGCGGTTCAATATTATTATATGGAAAAATATGTGCTGAACATTATGTTGAAGAATCGTTGCTAAACGAGATTAGGTTTAGAAGTCATCTGAAATATTGTTTACAAGCTGACGTGCTCAGTCAGTGACGTCAGATGATATATGTATGGGCGATACTGAGTGCTTGGCTATTGACAGTCCATTATACCATTATTCTACATGAGTGCCCATGTAACATTGCAAGACCATTTGTCCACTGTACTATGATGTATTATGGCAACCTGTGATTTGTCACTATCTGTGCTGTCGAGTGTGTACGTCCAATTAAACTTTAGAAAAGGTACACAGTCGTTGGTGTCGATGACTTCCGGTCATACATGAGTGTGAGAAGAGAACATTTGTCAACAACACGAACCCTTATCATCATTCGCACATTATACACTCCATCCATGTCTACACAACACTGCGTAGGTCAAGTTGACATTCCATACACTACAGTGGGGCAGGCAACACCATAGGGATCTTGTCAACTGATGATGATAGACGCCTGTCTTCCCGCCTAGGAGTGTTCTGGTGTACTTTATCAACATATATTATATCCAACTAAATATCAACTTTATCACACACCCATTGAGGCATATTGGGAATATGGTGTTAGGCCCATATTATCTTGACCGTCGGCACACTAGGTGTGATGTGGTCGGCATCACGCCGGCCGCCTTAACCTTCCCAGAGTTGCTCTGGTACCCATTTGGGGCTGGGTCGACCTAGGAGCCGTTTGTGGCCTAAAAAATTCCCGCCTCATCTGGGGATCGAACCATAGACCACTGCGCTAGGAAGCCAGTGCACTAACCACTATGCTACCGCGGCTCCCAAGACACTTTGTAGTCTGGTGTAAAAGTCTTCTTTCACAGATTCTTCTATATCGTTTGTTGGTGCATAACACTGAATGATGTTTATATTTACTTTATTTTTGGCTGATTTAAACCTTGCTGTTATAATTCGGGGTCCCATTGCTTCCCATTCTATAAGTGCCTTCTGTGCTTCCTTGGACAGCATTAGAGCCACCCCTTCACTGTGGTGGGCTTTTTCGTCCTCATGTCCTGAGGACAACACCATTTCTCCTGTGATCAATCTCCTCTTCTCTATGCCTTTCCACCGTGTCTCGCAGAGACCCAGGATATCAATCCTGTAATTTGTCATTTCTGCTGCTACCTGTGCAGTTTTCCCTTGTTCACACAGAGTGCGAACATTCCAGGTGCCAGTCCTGGAGATTTTCCTAGACGAAAAAGGTTAGTCTGCAACCCAGACTCCTTTCGGCTTTCTCTAGGTTGCTTCATGCGCCTCCTTTCCAGAGGACCTTCTGTCTTAGGCAGCTGAGTTGATTTATATTCTTTATTTGACTTGTCCATGTTTGTTGAAGTTTTTGTGGTAAAAAGTTGTTTATGGGTTGGGGTAACCAGCCCCATGCCCAACCCTCCTTAGTCGCTTTTTACGACATGCCTGGTAGGGAACAGTGTTACTATTCTTTGCTCCCCTTTCAGGCCCCGGTAACACACGGGTGAGATTCGTCACAGGCAATGTTTATTTGCATTTTTGTGCATTCACTTCTGCCATGAATCACTCTTTATCTATATGTCACATATTTTTCCCATATCCAAACATACACACAGATGCAGAGAAAGACACGGAAACCACAATTCTTCCCATGGTTTAAAAGCCACTTCCAAAATTTACTGCTTAACTGGAAATTTATGTTATCACGTTTTGATTGGAGTGCTTTGTACTGAAGTAATTTTTTTTTTCATTAGCTTTTCATTCTACTTAGTCTTATGTAGTTCCTGGGGTTTTTGGAAGACAGATCTACTTAGTCTTATGTAGTTCCTGGGGTTCTTGGAAGACAGATCTACTTAGTCTTATGTAGTTCCTGGGGTTTTTGGAAGACAGATCTACTTAGTCTTATGTAGTTCCTGGGGTTTTTGGAAGACAGATCTACTTAGTCTTATGTAGTTCCTGGGGTTCTTGGAAGACAGATCTACTTAGTCTTATGTAGTTCCTGGGGTTTTTGGAAGACAGATCTACTTAGTCTTATGTAGTTCCTGGGGTTTTTGGAAGACAGATCTACTTAGTCTTATGTAGTTCCTGAGGTTCTTGGAAGACAGATCTACTTAGTCTTATGTAGTTCCTGGGGTTTTTGGAAGACAGATCTACTTAGTCTTATGTAGTTCCTGGGGTTTTTGGAAGACAGATCTACTTAGTCTTATGTAGTTCCTGGGGTTTTTGGAAGACAGATCTACTTAGTCTTATGTAGTTCCTGGGGTTTTTGGAAGACAGAATAGGACTACTACACCCTCAGTCACCATTGTCCTCTCAAGGCTGTGTGTGGTCCCGGTTGTCGGGTCCTCCCAGCGTAGTGGAGGCAGCGAATGGGTGTTGTGCCAGTACCAGATTGCTCTTTTTCGCGGACCTTCGGTCCCAAGAGAATTTTGGCTGGAGGCGTCTCGGTAGCGAAGTGGTTTTATAGCGGCAGTACACACAAGGGCAAGTTCGGGGCACAGCGGATTGATCAACCGCTTGCTTGTCACATTGATTACGGAAACAACAATTAATATTCTGTTGTACCAATAAACGCCTTTAGGCGTAACGGAACAACGGATAATTTCTTGTTGCCCTAAGACGCCGCAAGGCGTAATGGCCATTGACTGCTTGGTCGGTCTTTGGCTAAGGACGGAAGAAGAAGAAGACACCCTCAGTCATGTTGTAAAAGGCGGTTAATGTGAGGTGTGCGTGGGGCTGGCAACCTCAGCATGTAAAACATATAGCCATAGAAACCACCACCTCAAGAGCATTTGACTGCTTGGTGCAGGCTTCCTGCTATGGGGAGTAACTGCAATGGTGGCTTTAGGCTCTGTAAGGAATGCAAAGGGAATTGATGATGATTTCATTTTTCTTTCTTGGCTTGTTCTTTGCCATAAACAAATCTTCGACATCACTTTCTGTCCTCACTGACTATTTTTCTTTTACGAGGGACGGTAAAAAAGTAATGCCTCCTATTTTTTATGTATGTAAATACTGCATCGGTGTGCAATTTGTAAATTTAGCAGGATTCCTCAAACACTCTTCTGCATTGTATAGCATTACCAACCTGTTTCAGTAACAGGTGGCACCACTGTAACAGTTTAAAAATGGCTGCCAAAGACGTTCGGTTAAAACAACGTTATGTCATAGAATTCCTCAATGCTGAAGGCGAGACCCCCAATTCGCATCCACGAATGTTTCAAGAATGTTTATGGAGATTCAACAGTTGATGTTAGCACTGTCCGACGTTGGGTACATCGTTGTGACAAAGCTGAAGTAGGTCAATCCTCAATGGCTGACACAAAGCGGACTGGCCGTCCGACTACCGTAGTGACTCCACATAACATTGATCGAGTTGATGGCATCATTCATGGTGACCGTCGGGTAACACTGGATGAACTTTCTTCCATGTTGTCCATTAGTAAAGGCAGTGTCCAGAACATCATTAAAGACCTGGGTTATTCAAAAGTTTGTGCACGGTGGGTACCCAGAATGTTGACAGACAGACATAAAGAAACAAGGAAAACCGTAGCCATCAACCTCCTGCACCGTTACAAAAATGAAGGAGAAGAGTTTTTATCGAATATTGTGACAGGTGATGAGACTTGGGTTCATTTTTTTTTTAACCAGAATCCAAGAGGCAGTCAATGGAATGGCATCACACAACATCGCCGACAAGAAAGAAGTTCAAAAGTTCACCATCTGTAGGGAAAGTTATGGCCTCTGTGTTTTGGGATGAGAAGAGTGTGATTCTTCTCGACTTCTTGGAACAGGGAAACACGGTGAATGCAGACCGTTACATTGAAACTTTGAAGAAGCTTAGAGGTTGTCTTCGGCGACTTTACCCATTAAAAGATCAGAGAACTGCACTACTGTTGCACGATAATGCCACGCCACACACCGCTAAACGCACCATTGATGCGATTGCAGAATTTGGCTGGACATTATTACCACATCCCCCTTACAGTCCCGATCTTGCACCTTCTTTCCATCTGTTTGGACCACTGAAAGAAGATCTTTGCAGACATCACATCACTTTGAGGACACCGAGACCCTTAAACGCGCCGTACGCCAGTGGTTTAGGAAAAAGGATACAAATTTTTACCGTGCAGGGATACATGCCCTTGTGAGAAGATGGACAAAAACTGTAACAAATAACGGAGACTACATTGAGAAATAAATTTTTAAAGTTCAGACTTGGGGCTACATTTCAATGTGAATTTTATCTGTTTTCTTGCCTATTGAATGAAATTAAAAATTACGAGGCATTACTTTTTTACCGTCCCTCGTATTATCAGTTAATTGTGATACATATTAGTGTTGTCCATCTATCTTTTCCTTGTAAATTATGCTTACATTAATTGGTAAGTTGTAAAACAAGCCAGTACCATTTTTCATTTATTTATTTATTTTGTTTTACTTTCTATCTTTTTCTTGTTGCCCTCTTTGTGTTGTAGTTTTAATTAGGATTGATAACAAGTCTGTATGTTTGATTCCAAGAAAAAGAAAAACCTTTTATTTGCTTAGACTCAGATTTGAAATATTCGTATTTTATGAAATTTAGGTTCTCTGCTATCAAATTACACAGGTTAAATTTGTCAAAAAATGATCTTAGATTTTGCATTTGAAAGCACAGGAAATTCAATGTGGCACTAACTGTCAAATACAAATTTTCTCTCTGAATTTGACATCTTGGGCATAGTGTCTTCACATGGACACACAGGCATAATTTTTCCATAAATTTTCTAATTTTAATATTTTTCTTGCCAGCAGTACTAAGGTGTGTGAAAGATGTGTCTTGCGGCAACAATGTCTCAAAATGTCAGCAAATCACTGCTTTTGTGAGATTTTGGCATGCTTTATTATTTTAGTTTCTATGCATTCAGTGGCTGCCAGTGTTTTCAGGCTACCGCATTATTGTCATTTTTTGTTAATTTTTAAATTCTCAGTAAACAAGTATTTGGCAAGCGAATATATTCTTCTCATTAATTAAATACTGAAACAGTACAAAAATCATGGTTAGATGTGTTCAAGGCTTTTGGGATGTTCAGACCAGGAGCAGAATAAATGTTTTATAAGTGTGTTTTACTTGCTAAAAGTCACTAAATCGTCAGTGTCGTTGTCTTCCAGGGCATAAAAGACTTGGTTTAGGTCTGCTCTGTTTATCTCAGTTTATTTCTGTTGCTAAAAAATGTGCCTGGTTATTTATGAATAAATCTACCTAAATAACTCTTTAATCATATTCTTTACTAATGTATGTATCTGTTTTTATTTTATAGTCTATCATATGAAGACAATTTTCATAAATGGTAAAAAAAAAAAGTATTAAAGGTGATGAAGATTGGCAGGAAAATGTTAATAATCTCTTGGATATATTCTTGGATATATTTCATGGTAATCGTGAGCAGTAGCATCAGAATTGATAGAGAGCACTAAGAAAATAATAATCTTCTGTTCAATATATACGAGGGGCGTTCAGAAAGTAATGCACCACATCGTTTTTCTCAGCTAATAATGAAGACAGAAGCATGCAATTTTGCACACTTCAAATATGGCATGTGCCAATTGTATGCACTAAATTGCACCGCAACCGGCCAAATAATACGGCTACCCTAAACCGTTGAAATGGAGCGTGTTAGCAACTTGCGTTATAAACAGCGAATTGTGATAGAATGTCTCGTTGCAGAGAAGGAAACTGTTGTGAATATTCACAAGCGTCTATGTGATGTGTATGGAAGTTTTGCAGTCGACAGGAGTACAGTCAGTTGCTGGGTTCAGAGAATGAAAGAATCAGGAAGTGGAGATACGGAGCTGCTTGATCGGCCGCGCTGTGGACATCCTGCCACAGCCACCAACGCAGAAATGTTGAAATGCGCTGAGGGCATTATTCTTACTGATAGGCGAATCACTACTCAACAATTGGCCTTACAGCTGTCAGTCAGCATTGGTAGTGCAAAAGCAGTTATAAAAACTCTCGGATTTTCTAAGGTTTGCGCAAGATGGGTTCCTCGAAATCTCACAAATGACCACCGATTGCAAAGGAAAGCAATTTCTTCTGAATTGTTGGAGCGTTTCAATGCTGATGGAGAGAACTTTTTGGCTAAGATCGTTACAGGTGGCGAAACCTGGGCACATCATTTTGAACCTGAGACAAAAAGACAGTCAATGGAGTGGCATCATCCGCAATCACCAAGAAAAAAGAAATTCAAGACAATTCCTTCAGCTGGAAAGGTCATGATCACTGTCTTTTGGGACATTGAAGGTGTGATGCTTTGTGGACGTTATGCCAAGAGGAGAGACAATCAATTCGCAAGCTTACATTAAGACATTGAAAAAACCCAATCAACGTTTTCGCAGAGTTCGGCCGCACAAGAATCAAGCAGACCTGCTTCTCCTTCACGACAATGCGCGACCTCACACAAGTCTGGCAACACGGGAAGCAATCACTAAATTGGGTTGGACTGTACTACCCCATCCACCCTATAGTCCCGATTTGGCACCCTCTGATTTTCATCTATTTGGTCCACTTATAGTTGCACTCCATGGGACAAGGTTTGAAGATGATGAAGGAGTGATTCATGCAGCGAAGAAATGGCTACATGATCGAGACAAAATCTGGTACGGGCTAGGAATACATGCACTTGTTTCGCGCTGGCATAAAGCCGTACAAGTTGATGGGGATTATGTTGAATAATACCGATGTTTACACGACATATCCATGTATATTGTGTATAAATTTCATGCTTTTTGAATAAACAGCTCCTGAGAAAAACGATGTGGTGCATTACTTTCTGAACGCCCCTCGTATTTTCTTATCAAATAAAGTTTTGGCGAGGCATGCCAGGTTCAACCTAGACACAGGGGCCATTGGTTATATTAGGGCGCTTATCAAGTCAGGCCTGTTGTATAGATCTTAAACATGAAGAACAACAAGCAAGAAGTTACAGACTTTCATAAATGGGTGCTTGCATAGAATAAGAGTATTGAAATGGTATGACAAGATAATCAATGTGAAACTGAAAACAAGAACCAGACAAGTGCCAGTGGATTAGGCATACACTGAGGAAACCTCTTGGTAGCATTACATAGCAGTACTTATTCTGGAATCTACAGAGTATGAGAGATAGAGGGAGACCAAGAAACATGCAGAGAAAAGAGATGGAGACAGAAATGAAAGGGATTAAAAAAGAGGTAGAAAAATCTTCAGCGAGTGGCACTGGATGGGAGGACGGCATGTGTTTGTTGAAGGCCTTTGCTCCTTGGGGAGCCGAAGGGTAATGAATGAAGGAAATGAAGTGGTGGAGAGAAATTACCACAGAAGTTTGTCAGCATGGCATTTGATAACGATGGTTGATTGTTTAATAATCCAGAAGAGTCTGTTATTGTGTACATAAATCTGTTCAGTGTTTGGAACAATAAACTTACTCTTCTTTAGACTTCTTATTGTACAGTCTGTGATTTGTATCCTGTCATTTGTTAGGCTAATATATTCAGTTTACTACTTACTTATCATGTACCTTGTATAGTTGTTTCAGGTCAATGATCTTTACAATGTGTTTCTTCATTTTTTTCATTGTGCACTCGAGTATAGACAATGCCAGAATTGTATGAAAGAAAATTGTAGACTAAAACTAGTGTTATCTGCAGAGCCACTGCCAGCATCATACTTGATATCAGCTTAATCATCTAGTACAGAGTTTCTCAACCCTGATAGTAGCAACGCCCCCCTTTTGACAACTTACTTACTACTTAGTCGTTCCCCTTCTACCGTGAGGTGTAGAGGTTTGGAAGAGAGAGCGCAAGACCATTCTATCAGCTGTCTTCTTCCTGGCCTGGTTCCATTCTAGTCCTCGGTCCTTCAAAGATTGTCTAATGTTGTCCTCCCAGCGGACTCTGGGTCGTCCTGGAGGTCTGGATCCCTGGCTCTTTGTTTCCCATGCTTGTCGTGGTAGCCGATCTTCTCCCATTCTGCAGACATGGCCAAACCATCTCAGTTGGGACTGTTCTATTTGGGTCTGCAGCGGGTGGGATTTTAGGCCTTGACGTATCGTCTGGTTGCGGACCATGTCTCTTCTTGTTACTTCAACCACCTTCCTCAGATACCTCATTTCTGAGGTTTGGATCTGGCTTTTGTGGGTTGTAGTCATTGCCCACGACTCGCATCCATATGTCAAGACTGGGACATAGGTGGAGCGGTATACAGCCATCTTCGTTTTCTTACCAACCTCTTTCTTTGCTGAGGAATCCACGATTTATGGCCTGAAAAAGTCTCCCAGCCGCTGCTTTTCGAGTGGCCAACTCTTCTTTGATGCCTCCCTTTCGGTCTATAATAGCTCCGAGATATTTAAAGTGGTCGACCTGCTCCAGGACCTGTTCTCCCAACTTAATCTGATGTTTTCTTTCTTCTCGTGATATCACCATGGATTTTGTTTTAGAGTTGCTTATGACCATCCCTCTCTTCTCCAGCTCTTCCTTCCAGACTTGCAGGTTGGATTGGAGATGTGCCTCTGATTTCTTTTGACAACTAATATTTTAAAAAGCCCCCCCCCCCACCCTTTTAGCACCCACTTTCTCTTTATTGTGTATACACAAACACACACATATATTCCATCATACTTTTAAAAAAGCAATGCAGTTAATGAGTTATATTTTCTTATAATATAAAGAAAGAGAGAAAGCACATTTATAAAAGCGTAGTTATATTAAATATGTGTTTAAGTACGGAATTATATACACAACAAGTTCATTATCCTTGAATTACAAATTGGTGGAGCAAATGATATAAAATTAGTTCTTACAACTCTATAACTATCATAATCATATTTTAATAGCGCCTAAATTACTGCATAAATATCTTCAAATCTGTATATTTAAGCCTCTCCTTATCTTCTTCTTCTTCGATTCTTAACCACCGACCGTCAAAGCAGTCAGTGGCCATCACGCCTAGTGGCGTCTTGTAGGGCAACAACAAATTGATTCCACTTTGCTCGGTCGGTGGCCATCCTTCGTACAGTGCCCCAACTCTGGTTCATTCTTTGCATCTCAGCCTCCACAGTCCTCCGCCAAGTTGTTTTTGGTCGGCCTCTCTTTCGCTTTCCTTCAGGGGTCCAAAGCATAGCTGTTCTTGTGATGGCATCGGGGTCTCTTCTGAGGACATGACCAACCCAGCTCCAGCGTCTGCCAGCTATGATGGTGTGCATGTCCTCTTGCTTGCTACGAGTAAGCAGATCTTGGTTGGTGATGGTATTCGGCCAAAAGATTCGGTGAATTTTTCTTAGGCATGTTGTGTGAAAAGAGGACAATTTTGACATTTCCTTCTCTGTGACTCTCCAGCATTCCGCACCATAGAGAAGCACAGAAAGCACGCAACTCTGGTATAATCTTAATTTTGTGCTTGTGCTGTATTGGGAGGACTTCCAGATGTTATTTAGGCTAAAGAAGGCTGTTCTTGCCTTATTCATTCTGATGTTGATGTCTTTGCCTGCCCCACCGTCTGGTGTTACTATGCTTCCTAGGTATGTGAAGGTATCTGTCTGTACCAGTTGCTGATTCCTTACTGATATCCTCTCCTTATGTAACCACTTTAAACATGAAAAAATTAAAAAAATTATTAGTTGATAATAATGATATAATTATATAAAAATTCACTTACTAATGAAGCTTAATGAGATCCTTGCGCTTGGTGTAAATGTTTTATAATAATTGGTTCTAAGTTTGTTAAAATCCTGTTACAAATCTGCAGTCGGTTTCATTGCTTTTGTAGTAGCAACACTACTGCACTGAACCCCTTCTCTACCAAATACAACATTGGGAATGCTGTAATTAGCAGTTTAGTTTCACACCAAAGAACGGTATACGCAAGCCTCTGGTGGATCCAAAATTTTTCGTAATGTGTGTGACTGAATCGTACTTTTTCCTCGAAGTCATTTTGTAGCTCAATTAATTCTTCTTGTAAATGTTGACTAACTTCTTCCACGTCTGATTCAAACGGATTAATCACCCAATCCGGTATTATTAGTTCTTGCAAGTCTTTAAACCTTTTGCTCATATCATTTTTAATAGCGTCCAAATGACTGCAATAAACCTCTAAATCTGAATCTTTAAGCCTAACTGCAGTAAACATGGAAAATGAGAAAATTCTCTGCGACCAAGATTATTTTTATATAATGTCAATTTGTTGATGAACCCCATGATAATTCCTTTTACTTTAATCAGACTGATCTCATTTCCTTGTAGCTTAAGAAGAACCTCATTTAACTTTTCAAATATATGTAAAAGATAGGCCACATCGTTTCGCAATACTTCTCTTTCGATGCTAAATTCTTCTCTGATTGAATCCAAAAACTCTACTGTCTCCTGACAATGGTAACATATCCCAGGTACTAACATTTTGCGTTTGGAATCCTTGAAACACTCCATGGGACGCAGGTCAAATAAAAACTATCATGTTACAAGCTATGCGAAGGGGAATATCTTTTGTAATTATTTCATATTGATTCTTGTAAAAATGTACACAATGCCCCCCTGAATGGAAGTAGTGACCCCCAATCGTTGCGACCCATCAGAACGCCCCCAGACATCTTGAAAATGCCCCCGTTGAGAAACACTGATCTAGTACATCACCTGTCACAAAAATTATAGCCTCCATCACCTGTTTCAGTCTAAGCTTGGGGGAGGGGGTGGGGGAGAAAGTGAGAGAGAGAGAAAAACAAAAATGAGGAAATGTTAAAACATTTGCACAAAATCCAAGATCTAATTTAAATATAGAAAAATGTCTCTGAAAAGTGTTAGTGAAAAACAGAGAAATTACTTTTAGAACTGACCTACATGTATTTGATTATGTGAAAGTATTTTCAACTGGTCTGCTTTATCCTGTCTTAACCAACCACAAAGCTGGATCTAAATTTAAAGATGATGTAATAGTGAGTGTGCTTTATTAGACCTTTGTTGTTATTGAAGTATACCTGCCAAAAGAGCAAAGCTAAAGTCTTGTCTGTGATCAAGCCCCAAGTGTATTATGCCATGAGCTCATTACACATGTACAACATCTATCTTAGTCAAGAACCCCAGTCATCCATCAATACCCTTTAGCTCCCCAAGTTAATACCCACGTCCTCCTGTCATGTGCCAGGTCCTCCTGTCATGTGCCATCAGCTTAAGGTCTTCATCATCATTTTCATTTGTCTCTTGTTCTCTTCTCCATGTGTTCTTTGGTCTTCCCCTACTTCTTTTACACTGGGGATTCCAGAACAAGGACTGCCTGGTAATGCTATCAATAGGTTTTCTAAATGTATGGTCTATTCATTGCCAGCATCTTCTTCTACTATCTTGTTCCACTGGTGCTTGTCATACCACTTCAGTCCTTCTATGACACAAGCACCCATTTATGAAAGTCTGTAGCTTTTTGGTTGTACACAATACCATTTTTTTTAAATTAGAAAAACTTACGCAGGAAAAGACAAATAATAATTGATACAAATCAATAGATTTAAATGCCAAGGCAAGTTAATAACATCTGAAGGAAGATAGTTCGCAGAGGCGATGGGTATAATATCCCAGGTAAAAGCAGCATTCCAGAAAATGAACAGTTTTTAAGTAAAAAATCTGTCAATGGGAGTAAGAAAGAGAGGTCTTCATTATTATTTAGAGCCTATCCTGACATGGAAGTGAGTCATGGAAAATTAGTAGACAAGCAGGAAAATTCCTGGAGGCCATATGGCTTTACAGAAAAATGTTAAAAGTGATATTGCGTGAAATTATAGATAAAGACAGCCGATAGGATAGTATGGTGCTCTCTCTGGCAAACCTCTACACCTCAGAGTAAAAGAGAAACGCCTAAGTAAATATGGTAAGTAAAAAATTATAGATAAAAGTGGAAAGAGAGAGATGAGTAAGAAGTTATAGACAAAAGTGGAAAGATAGAGGACGCTGTAAATATATGACCCTGTCATGGTGAATAAACTAATGTCCAGAGTTGTTCTGACAGTAAATTATTATGGCTCGGAAATATGAGACACCTTGTGAATGGACAGACTACTGGGATAGAAGGGATTTCAACAGGCCCTAGCCTAGATTGGATGAATGTCATAACTAGGAACCTGTTTAAAACCCTAACACTGTCCATTCCCATGAACTAAAGAATAATAAACCCCCAAGACAACTATTGTCTAACAGAAAATACAAAATTTGGGCTGGACTAGGCAATAAATCAAATGACTTTCTATTTATTCTTTTCCTCAGTTTTTAGTTTATTATCATACACTCGCGTGCGTCACTGTGAAGATTGTATCGCTCAACCAAGGGTGACGTGGGATTTATTTTTCTTTAAATGTGTTCTTACCTTATAGGTTCCTCCTTTCATTTAGTGACTTCGCACTAAACGGTCTTTAGACCCCCTCCACTCATAATTGCTCAGTGTATCTAATTTCACTCATCCATTCAGACCTCTTGCCAGTTTGAATAGAACAGGTGTGTTGTTAATGGACTGTAAAAGAAACGGTGACTATCCTTACGGTAGTAAAGAATGTAATGAGTTTTCACACTCCACGGTAAAGTAATGTATCTCCCTGAGACAGAATTCAAATGAAAAGAGTGCCCATGAGTTAATTAATTTAAGATGGGAAATGGTCTAGGAAAATAGGTGTGTAGGTTCCCATAAATCTGTCTAGTAAAATGGGATTTCACTGCTTCTTAGTATTTAAGATTTTAACTAACCAGACCCAGGCACTGCAATCTAAACTTTGGTCATGAAAGAACCTATCTCGTATGAAAGCAGCCTAGCACGTAAGACTTCCTTTTGACAGAAGCATAGCTTTTTTTTTTTTTTGGCAGAAGTACAACCAAGTTCTTTAGGGTAGTCTACACCAGGAGCTTCCGTCTTCATCGATGACAAGAAACCTGGATCAGGGGAAGAGAACTTTAAACCCCTGAGATAGATCTGCACCTAACCCACAACCCTTTTCTTACACCTGGACAAATCAGGGAATGTTCAGGATTGCAGTCATAGATCCAGATAAGTTACACCACCAAGAACCAACCACTATACAACTTCATAAAAGTCCTTAATGATGACCTGTCAGTAGTTTTGTAAATGCAATTGAAATCAACTTCTTCAAAGTCCTAATGCTGAAAGTTCAGTGAAAGATAAATAGCTTTTTGTTTACCAAACTCAAGTGAAATTCTATAAGTCCTGTGACAAATTGTCAGTAACGGTCGTTATAGAAACGATTGCACCTTAGGCATTTTGATTATTGTAAATTTTATACATATGTAGCGTGAGGTTTTTACTGGCTCTAGGATCAGTATAGTACTGACAATTACAGAAATAGAATTTCTGCAGAAAATGGTGAAGTCCCAGTGTCTGAGAGAACTACTGGTATCACAAATTAGTTACGGCTGTGAATGATCTGATCTCGAAAAATTAGTAGAGAGGAGACAGTCATAAATTGCCACCCCCACTGTGTAACTAACTGTGATATTAAAACAAGGAAACAGATTTTACAAGTTTTCCAATTATAGGAACAAAATTTTATCAGCTGTGCTGTTACTCAATTATAGTAAATGTATCAGCTGTGCAGTTAATTACATATATAAAATTTATCAGCTATGCTCTTAATCTTGTCTCTTGCTACGCTAACTCAGTTTTTCGTCCTTGACAGTAATATGCTCACAATTGCTGACAGAAATGGTACTAATGTGTACTCATCTCTTGAAACAGTTCTGTCCTTAATTTCTTGCACACAACACCCGCTGATGATCGTTTCGTTAGCCCACCAAAGACTGAGAGGGACTAAAGATGTAGCTCCTGTGCAATCACTGTGCTCCTGCGAAGTTCCAGGCAGCTGGATTGACTGGACATACGACCTCAGGTTGGATGACACGAATAAAACCTGTAACAAGTAAAAATAGGGGCTAATTTCTGTCCTCAAGCCCACCTATTTCTATTGTGTATGAGATGAGCGTGTCTCAGGTGTCTTCATGTAGGATGAATGACAACATGGCTCAGTATGAGTTAGCAATAGCGAGACAAGACAGGTGTCTACTTGCAAAACATTCTTTCTGATAAATTAATACATGGATACATCCAATAATATAAATTCAATACATGAATACATCCAATAATATAAATTCAATACATGAATACATCCAATAATATAAATTCAATACATGAATAAATCCAATAATCTATACACCTAGGTGTGATACAACCATTTCCTTCCCCCTATAATATACCAGGCCCTCTCTGACAAGTGCTATACTGGCTGGTAACATATATCCTAACAATAGTTGTGTTCTGATGATAGGAATTATATGAGACGGGACTGTTTGGTTGTATTTCAGGTTGGAGTTATAGGAGACAATAGATTGGAGTTATACGAGACAATAGATTGAAGTTATATGAGTCCTAAGAAGGACTGTTCTGGTTATATTTCAGGTTGGAGTTATCTGAGACAATAGATTGAAGTTATGTGAGACAATAGATTGAGTCCTAACAAGGACTGTTTTGGTTATATTTCAGGTGGTTTTCGTCTTCATCAATCATATCAGGAAATACAATCATTATACCTAATTCCCCAAGATACAATCAGTAACCTGATACATTCATAGTGAAACAATTTATATTAAATATATACAGGTGTAGGTAGTATAAATGACACACCACAAATACCAACATTATATATCTGCTGTAAGCCTATTTTCCTACAAGTTTATATTAAGTATAATTACCATCTAAGATTTTTAACAGGCCAGTCGACTCTAGTGAAGTAAGAGTTCCCGGTCAATGCAGGTGAGCAATAAATCAGTCTGACAGCTTCTCTTCTTCAGTCGGTCGTCTAGCTGGCTTCGTGTTGGTGGGTGCATGATTTTGAATAAAATCTCGCCCGTATATATAGGTAGATGAGGTAACTTTTACTGCTTAAGGAATGGTTTTGATAGGTTCTCGGTGTGGCAAGCTGATTGGCTATATGTGGTTCCGTACCATTCGTCTTACAATCCGTGACCTAGGCCGACTCCCGAAAAACAGGGCTATGCCTAATTTTATTCTGTTTTCCGCCATATTGAGAGACAAGATGGCCGTGCCCTAGTACAGAAAAACAGGGCTTATGCCTAATTTTATTCTGTCTCAGAGACTGGTGAACGGTGCTCGTTGATTGGCTAGGCGATATTTGTATCTCGACATAGTGATTTAACTAAGAAGTGGGTTTACACACTCGTTTCACGACATAGCCCCATCCTTTCCTAGCTGTGACCTGTCATAGCTGACGTGTAAACACCTGCTGTAGTTAATCATTTTGCGTCTGTCCTTCCAGAGTAATAGGGTGTTGACTTAAAAAATCAGCTCCTACATTGTCTCTTCCCGGAATGTAATTCACGGTAAAGGAATAAGGCGCCAGAAGCAGACTCCACCTTAACAATCTCGAATTTAACTTTCTAGATGCTGCCAAGAATGTTAAAGGCTGGTGATCGCTTTGGACAATGAAGTGTGTCCCATACAGGTAAGGTGAAAATTTGTCGATGGACCAAATTAGAGCCAAACATTCTTTCTCTATGGTCGAGTAATTCAATTCAGCTGCATTCATCTTCCTACTGGCGTAGGTGACGGGTAAAAGTGCCTCCGGCTGGACTTTTGATTGCTGCAAGAGAGTTGCACCAATACCTATACTGCTAGTGTCCGTCCTTAATACAAATTCCTGTGTGATATCGGGTAGCGTAAGGATGGGTTTGCTGGTGAGTTTTGCTTTTAGCTCTGTGTAAGCTTTTTCACAATCAGCATTCCATTCGATTTTGTCAGGCTGTCCTTTCTTAGTTACGTTAGTTAATGGTGCACACAGAGAGTTAAAGTGGGGTATGTACTTCTGATAGAACCCACATAATGACACAAATGATCTCACATCTTTCTTCGTTAGAGGTCTGGGTGCCTTCTTTAACTTCTCTATATTCTTTGGGTCAGGAGACATATGACCTGTAGAAATAGTGTGACCAAGGAATTCCAACTCCATACAACTGATATAGCACTTGGTTGGACGTGCAGTCAATCCAGTTTCTCTTAATCTGTCAAACAACATGGAGAGCGCTACTATATGCTCTTCAAATGTGTTTGTAGCAACAAGAATGTCATCCATAAAGTTAGTGATATGGGGATTTTGTAGAGGTTCCAACAATTTCCTCATCATTCTTGAAAAGATACTTGGAGCATTTTTCAGCCCAAAGGGTAGTACATTAAACTCGTAGTGTCCGTCTGATGTGCTAAATGCCAGCATTTTCCTAACTTCTGGTTTCACTGGTATATGCTTAGATCTACCTTCGATAAATACCTAGCCTTACTCAGTGTAGAGAACAGCTGGTTGGTGTCAGGTAATGGGTCCACCTGAGATTTTGTGATCGCATTTAGCTTCCTGTAGTCAATACATAACCTGTGTTCACCACTCAGTTTTCTTAATAGCACCACACTTGAGCTATAGGGAGAGTCAGACTTCGAGATAATTTTCTCCTTCAACAGATAATCAACTTCCTCCCTTAGTGCTTGGGCTTTCGCATAGGGTATAGGGTATGTTCTCATGCATACTGGTGTAGGGTCAGTAACCTTCATGTCGTACTCTCTAACAGATTCGTACGACCTGGCTTATCTGTGAGCACATCAGCATGGGTTTCCAACACTTTCTGAACCATCTTCTTCTGCTCTGGAGTTAAATGTCCACTAATGTTTACTTGAACATAATCCTCTGTAGTTGTGAGTGGATATTCCATAGAGTGAAGTGGTTCACTGTGCATTTCTGTTGCAATGGCTAGGGTCATGATATGTGCAACTTCTGATGATTCCTTGTCATAGTATTTTTTAAGAAGATTGACATGATATACCTTCTCCTTTCCTTTCTTGTCAATCTTATAATTGGTCCTGGAAAGTTTTTCCAGTATGACATAGGGTCCCTGCCATCCAATCTGCAATTTATTATTGCTGCTTGGCAACAGTAATAACACCTTTTCACCCACCTCCAGTTTCTTATCCTTTGCTTTTTTGTTGTAGTACGCAGCATGCTTCCTCTTGGCCTGTCTTAAGTTATCATTGGCCAGTTTCCAACCTGCTTTCAATCGAGATGTCAACTCGTTGACTTATTGGTATGAGGAAGTCACTGTTTCCTCTGCTTTTTCATCAGTCCATGTCCGCAGCAATGCTTCCAGTAGACCTTTTATTGGTCTTCCAAACAACAATGTAGCTGGAGCCAATCCAGTTGAATTGTGGGGTACTTCCCTATATGCAAATAGTGCAGCGGGTAAGTATGTATCCCAAGTATAAGGTTTTTCACTTGCCAGCTTTCTAAGGATTGAAATTAGCGTACCATTGAACCGCTCTACTTGACCGTTCCCTTGGGCATGGTAGGGACTACAATAATAGTGCCTGGCTTGAAATATCCTGAATACTTCTTGTGTTAGCTTTCCCTTAAACTGAGAACCATTGTCCGTCAATATCTGATGCGGGAAACCTAATCGGGTGAATATTGTCAACAGGGCCTCTGCCACATGCTTTGAATCTATAGCTGACATGACCACTGCTTCTCCCCACATAGAGCAAGTATCAACCAAGGTTAAGATGTAAGCATTTCTCTTCTTGGTCCTAGTGAGGGGTCCAACAATATCCACTGCAACACGTTCAAAAGGGGTTCCCATAATGGGCATTTCTCCCAGTGTTGCTGGTGCAGTCCTATGCTTAGGAGCTACTCTTTGGCATTCTGAACAGGACCTTACATATCTCTTTATGTCCTCTGTGATTCCTGGCCAAAAGTAGTGACAGGCTATCCTTTGTCCAGTTGCCCCTATTCCCATATGTCCACTGAAGGGTATAGCATGTCCTAGCGTCATAACCTTCTCCCTGTAAGATTTTGGCACTACTAGCTGTCCATGCCCTTTAGGTCCTGTTCCAGCTTTTCTGTAGATTTGGCCATTCTTCATATACAAGTCTCCTTTCTCTGGAGGGTTATGTGCTTTAGGCAATTTGCCAAAACAAGGCTTCAATGTGCTGTCTGCTGCTTGAGCCTTTTTCATCTCTTCTGGATGAGTATTGATAGGATTTTCCTCCATTTTCCTGGAGCTTTCCCTGGTCTGGACTGTTGCCATAACTACAGGTTTTATAGGTTCTCCAAGGAAAACATACCTACACCCCAGAATCAAAGGGTAAATAGGGTCGTCCATCACTGCTGCTTTGATTTCTCCTTCCACATAGCGAGATCTTATGTTGATTTGGGCTATGGGTAATGTCATGGTTCTTGCTTCTTTGATCGGCTTCTGATTTCCACTGTTTCTGTGGTTATCTGGTCAGGACTCACTAGAGAAGAGCACACAACTGAATGAAAGTCCAATCCTGTGTCATATAAACACAGTACTTGAGTGCCATTCACGGTCACTTCCTCACAGACAGGGGGGTGATGGAAGTCCTTCTGACTTACTGCCAGTTCCTTCCTTCCCGGCTTTCCTGTTGTAAGACATGCAGCATGATGAGGAGGATTCTTCCTTCTGCAGTCCGCAGTATTGTGGTTACTCATTAGACAAGTTTTACACCACTTTCCTTCCTTCCGGTAAGGTGTCTTATCCAATCTTAGAGGGTTTTTGTCCTTTTGGTCAAATCTTTGTTTGTTCCTGGTGGTATGGTCCTTTTGTTCCTATTTGGTATAGTTTTGTGATGATTTGAAGTTTTCACCCTGCTTCTTCTTATTTCCTAATAATTCTGCCTAAGCTGCTTGAGTTACAATATCTCCCAATCTCTCTGCTCCTTGTTCCATGATAAACTTCCTCATTTCTTGAGGCATGGACTCTTTCAATTGCTCCATCATTATCATTTCTCTCAGATCCAGACACTTTCCTAAACTACTCCATTTTTCCAAATAGGTTTCCAATCTAGCAGAGAATTGGTGATAGTTTTCTCCTGGAAGAAGTTTAGCTGTTCGGAAATTCTTTCTATAGGATTCTGAGTTCTTTTCGTATCTCACAAGCAGTGCTGCTTTAGGACTTCATAATCTTCCTGGTCATCTCTTGAGAGCTTCAAATATACATTGTAGGCCACACCTTTCAATCCCTGAGATAGTTTAAGACTCCACTTTTCTTTCCCTAAGCCATAGGTAGTGGCAAGTCTTTCGTATCTATCCAGGTATGACTCAATGACGTCTTCTTTCTCAACAAATGGGTCCAGATGAAAATTCATGGCCCCACTTGAGGTGCTCTGGCTGGAGCTACTCTCAGAGTGAGGTGAGCTACCACCATTATTGCCAGTAGTTGCCTGAATTTCAAGCTCTTTTAATCTCAATTGATGGTCTCTCTCTGCTTGTAATTTCCTTTCCTCAGCTTCTAATCTTTTAGTTTCTCTCTCAGCATCCAGTCTTTTGCCTTCTCTCTCAGCTTCCAGTCTTTGGGCTTCTCTCTCAGCTTCTAGTCTTTGGGCTTCTCTCTCAGCTTCCAGTCTTTTGGCTTCTCGTTCAGCTTCTACTTGCAATTTCCTTTCCTCTCTATCCATGTGTTTGTCCACTTCTGTTGTGACATACTGAATAAGAGCATCACCTGTCATATTTAATTCCTTACCCATCTGCATGATCGCAGTCCTGAACTTCACTAAATCAGCCATGGCGTTACTTAGAGAGGGTATGTAAATTTACTATATCCAAATTATTGTACTTACTTACTTAGTCGTTCCTCTTCTACCGTGAGGTGTAGAGGTTTGGAAGAGAGAGCGCCAGACCATCCTATCGGCTGTCTTCCTCCTGGCCTGGTTCCATTCTAGTCCTCAGTCCTTCAAAGATTGTCTAATGTTGTCCTCCCAGCGGACTCTGGGGGTCTGGATCCCTGGCTCTTTGTTTCCCATGCTTGTCATGGTAGCCGATCTTCTCCCATTCTGCAGACATGGCCAAACCATCTTAGTTGGGATTGTTCTACTTGGGTCTGCAGGGGGTGGGATTTAAGGCCTTGACGTATCGTCTGGTTGCGTACCATGTCTCTTCTTGTTACTTCAACCACCTTCCTCAGATACCTCATTTCTGAGGTTTGGATCTGGCTTTTGTGGGTTGTAGTCATTGCCCATGACTCGCATCCATATGTCAAGACTGGGACATAGGTGGAGCGGTATACAGCCATCTTCGTTTTCTTACAAACCTCTCTCTTGCTGAGGAATCCTCGATTTATGGCCTGAAAAAGTCTCCCAGCTGCTGCTTTTCGAGTGGCCAACTCTTCTTTGATGCCTCCCTTTCGGTCAATAATAACTCCGAGGTATTTAAAGTGGTCTACCTGCTCCAGGAACAACGGGCTGATCACCCGTTTGCCAGTCACTTTGATTACGGAAACAACAACAAACGGATTGATTTGTCGTTGCCCTAAAGACGCCATTAGGCGTGATGGGAACAACGGCTAAGAAAATCTATTCGTTGTTGCCCTTAAGACGCCACTAGGCGTAATGGCCACTGACTGCTTTGACGGTCGTTGGCTAAGGACGGAAGAAGAAGACCTGCTCCAGGACCTGTTCTCCCAGCTTAATCTGATGTCTTCTTTCTTCTCGTGATATCACCATGGATTTTGTTTTAGAGCTGCTTATGACCATCCCTCTCTTCTCCAGCTCTTCCTTCCAGACTTGCAGGTTGAATTGGAGATGTGCCTCTGATTTAGCAATCAGGGCAACATCATCAGCAAATGCCAGCTCCGAAATACAGACCTGTCTCATCTTTCAGTACCCCACTGAGTACTTTCTTTTTTCTCTCCTTACATGCCTTAATGACATTGTCTATGAGGAGTATGAAAAGGTAAGGTGACAGGATATCACCTTGTCTTACACCAGTGGTGGTCCTGAACTCTTCTGACTTATGGTTTGCTGTCCTCACATAATTTCTGCAAGACTTGTAGAAGCTCTGTATAGCATGAATCAGAGGTGCTGGAATGTTCTTCCTTGCCAAACAATCCCAAAGTTTGCTCCAGGGGACTTTGTCAAACGCCTTTTCCAGATCTATGAAACAAAGATGGATCTCACTCTTATACTCAAGGGCCTTTTCACTCAACTGTCTGAGTGTGAAGATTAGGTCTTGAGTACTTCGGTTCGCTCGGAATCCGCACTGGACCTCATCCAGTTGTGGCTCAGCTAGGCGTCGGAGTCTCTGCTCTAGGATTCTAGAGTAGATTTTACCAGGGACACTGAGAAGGGATGTGCCTCTATGGTTTCCACACTGTCGATTGTCACCCTTTTTGAAAATTGGTGTTATAATGGCAATCTCCCAATCCTTTGGTATGGTCTTGTTGTACCACGCTGCCTGTAGGACCCTTAGGAGTAATAGGTCGCCTGATGCTCCCATGTACTTAACCATTTCTGGTGTTATACCATCATGCCCTGCTGCTTTGCCCATCTTGATTTTCTCCAGTGCTGCCTTCAGTTCTTCCATCTTTATGTCATCTTCACCATCATTGGTTTTCTCTTCTGTGCTAGTGGTTATCATTTCTGATGCTTCACCATGCTCACCATCCAGGAGTTCTGAGAAATATTCTTTCCATCTTTCCATTACTTCCTTCGGGGCAGTAAGCAATTGGCCTTGCTTGTCCTTTATAAATTTGAGAGGGCATTGTTTTTCCTTTCTCATGTTCTTTAGGGTCTTATAGAACAATTTCTGGTTTTCTTGTGCATCTTTTTCTAGCTTTTCTCCAAATTCTTCCCAGGACTTCCGTTTTGCTGCTAGCACTTTGTTCTTTGCTTCTGTTCTTAGTGTCACATATTCTCTATATTTTTCCATCTGTCCTGTTGTGTTTTTAGCTCCTAAGTATTGTTTCCATGCCATTTTCTTCTCTCTTATTTTCTCTTTGACTTCCTCTGTCCACCAATTATTGTAATTAAACTTAATTAATTTAATTGAACAAATAATTTCTGTGCAACTTTGTGAGCATCAACTATTTACTGAGTACTAAATGGTACTCCTCCTAAGAAAACAATAAAAAATCCTATTTATGAATTTTTTCAAAAATTTGTTTCTTCAGTTATCTATGGGTGGCACAAGATAGAGTATAGATAGATGAATACACTAAGTATTGCTCAAGATATATAGAAATATCCCAGGAACGAGCCCCCAGTGTAGCGTGAGGTTTTTTCTGGCTCTAGGATCAGTATAGTACTGACAATTACAGAAATAGAATTTCTGCAGAAAATGGTGAAGTCCCAGTGTCTGAGAGAACTACTGGTATCACAAATTAGTTACGGCTGTGAATGATCTGATCTCGAAAAATTAGTAGAGAGGAGACAGTCATAAATTGCCACCCCCGCTGTGTAACTAACTGTGATATTTAAAACAAGGAAACAGATTTTACTTAACAATTATAAAATTGACGTTGTTCAAATACAATTTCCTTATTATTTATTTAGTATATACACTATCTACTCTTGTGCTGAAGGATGGATGTTGGAAGATGGAATGTAATGGATTTGTAAGTTTACAAATGATTTACATATATATATATATATATATATATATATATATATATATATATATATATATATATATATATATATATATATATATATATATATATATATATATATATATATATATAAAACAAGTTTTCCAATTATAGGAACAACATTTTTTCAGCTGTGCTGTTACTCAATTATAGTAAATGTATCAGCTGTGCAGTTAATTACATATATAAAATTTATCAGCTATGCTCTTAATCTTGTCTCTTGCAACGCTAACTCAGTTTTTCGTCCTTGACAGTAAAATGCTCACAATTGCTGACAGAAATGGTACTAATGTGTACTCATCTCTTGAAACAGTTCTTGCCTTTTAGGGAGGTGTAACCCCCAAAAATGAAGAATTTCATTGAAAATATCAAATTTTAGATATATATTGAACTGGAAAGTACATTCATTTGCCCACATTTCTTTATGTTTATTTTCACTAAAACCTTTGTGGATGATTTTATATAAATTTTTAAAGTAGGTCAGGTAAGTGTATTGTTTACCTAATTATATATGCAAAATGTACAAATTGGTATATCTTCGCTTCTAATGCATGGATTTTAAAAAAAATTTCGGTATTAATTTCCCTGAAGTAAACCTAATTAAAGTTTTTTAAACATCATTTCATGTGTAAAAATAATTTTGATTGGCTAATCTGTGTTAACCATGGCCATAGCTTGGGGCTTTTCAGCCAATCAGAAACGAGCTCTCAAAAGGTACTATTCTATTCAAAGTAAACAAAGGCAGGTCAAATTCTAACACGAGGTAAACCAGTGACCATTGCAGTGTGTGAAATAATTCTTTATTATTTATTATAATGGATAAAAATTCACGAAAGAGAATGGATCGTTCAAAGAAAAGAAAGTTTCAAGGAAATAGGTATGTGAAAAAAAAGGTTAAATGAAGATAAGACTATCAAATTTATAAACTGTGAACCACTAACAGAGTTTAGGCCTACTGTCGTACACAATGCTAGTACCTCTGAGTGTGAGCCTGTGAGCACTTCTAGATTATCATCATCTTATCAAAAGCTACACACAAATATCCTAGATGATGAATATGCTGATTCAAATGTAGAAGGAATGAGTAGATACAGGTTGTATAATATGACACAAGTAACTGAGCTGATTCAACAATTTCCATGTCCATCTTGTTTTGAACTACCAGACACTGGAGATAATTTTATAATTTCAGAGAAGCTTGTAGGTCTAGAGAGTCAGCTTTATATATATATATTTTTTTTTTTTTGCGTTCGCCCGCTAATACTCGAGGCGAAATCTCAGGTTATTATTTTTATGTCTAACCTGACATTGATTTTACGTGAGTATCCCTTTATTTCTTGTACAGAGACAGGTGCCCCTCGCCATTCAGGCAAATACTCGCCGATTTTGGAGGTACCCATTGCAGCTGGGTCGGCTCAGGAGCCGCCAGTCCCTGGTCGACGACACTCCTTCAAATGTCCTCGCCAGGTCTCGAGTTAATCCAGTCCAAATCCCGGTCGACGAAAAATCCTCAAATGCCGTCGCCCGGGTTTGATCCTGTATCACCCGGTCGCCAGAGCGGTGTTGTAACCACTACGCTAGCGCGGCTCCCTCAGCTTTATATAATGTGCTCACAATGTAAACATGTTATTACCATGAAGAAGAACTCAGAAAATGTGAACTTTAGATTCACTTTTGCAATTTATAGCATTGGATGTCACACGGAGAAGGGAAGGAGACTTTTGGGGAACATGAATTTGCCACCACCAGTAAGTAACATAAGAAGTGCCACCTACAGAAAAAAAGATATTGGAAGCCACTTCTATAGTTGCAGATGAGTGCAAAGCAGAAGCAACAGCAGAAATAAAACTGTTAGAAGGTAAAGATGTAACAGTTTCATGTGATGGTACTTGGCAGCGGCGAGGCTTTACAAGCAAAAATGGTGTGGCCACAGTTCTTTCTGTTAGCCAAAAAGGACCAGCAAAGGTGTTGGATGTAGAAGTAAGCAGCAGTTATTGTGATAGCTGTATGAAAGCAAAGAGCAGAATGTCAGACCATGAATTCAAACTCTGGAGTCAGAATCGTTCAGAATCAGGAGAATGTGAGAAAAATCATGAAAGTACTGCAGGTTTGATGGAGCCATATGGAATATTAAAAGTCTTTAATCGTTCAGAGAAACAGTATGATTTGTGTTACACAGGATATCTGGGAGATGGGGATTCTAAAAGTTACAAGACAGTAGCACAGCATCAGCCACCCATTTACCATGGCAAAACTATAAGAAAGCTTGAATGTTGCGGACATGTTCAAAAGCGAATGGGGAAGAGACTTCTGGATAAAGTATCAGAAAACAGATGCAAGAAGTTCACAGAGAATGGGAAAACTTATACCGGCATAGGTGGAATAGGCAGATTAACCAAGTTAGCCATAAAACGGATTCAAGGACACTATGGGGCAGCCATACGCAGAAATGTAGGAGATGTTCCAGCAATGAAGAAGAGCATATGGGCAATCTGGAAACACAGATAAGGAATACATGAAGACTGTGATAGTTGGTGCCCTGTGAAGAAAGACCCAGCTGCAGATAATAAGAATCAACTTCCTGAATTTGTGTGTTCTATTATTAAAGAAGTTTTTGAGGAACTTGCAGCTGATACCCTTCTGGAAAAGTGTGCTCATGGTGGGACTCAGAATTCAAATGAATCATTTCATAACCTCATATGGTATAGGTGCCCAAAGAATGTTTTCATTGGAAAAAGTAGGCTGCAAATAGCTGTAAATGATGCAGTGATTGTGTACAACTGTGGGGAACTGAGGAGAAAAAACATCTTTGATAATTTAGGTCTAAACTTTGGTAAATATGCTTTTCAAATATTTGCGCAAATTGACAAAAAGCGCATACAGTCTGCTGAAATAGAGAATTTAATGAAAAGTAAGCTGCAAAGTATGAAACAACCCATGATATCAATAAAGGAAAATACCAGAGATGATTCCTACATAGCAGGGGGATACTGAGGTAAGTAAATTTTGTGTAAAAGTGTAATTCTTCCCTTTTTTCTTCATTTTCTCAAAACCGCATTTTTCACACAAATGTGGGCACGTTGCCCATGATTTCTCAAAAACTATTAGTGATACAGTAATGAATTTTGGGTCACATGCTGTACACATCATGCCCATAAAATTAAACTAAAATAAAGCATATATGTTAACAAACTACAAAACTGTTAAGAAATATCTAAGTTACCCCCCTAAAAAGTTACAACTATTTGTCAAACGGTATGTTAAAATCCAAAAAAAAATCAGATATCAAACCAATCAAAATTATTTTAGTATACAATCATTATCATATATGAACAAATGAAACAGTCAAATTTCATAACTCAAGCTGTACTCACATTTGAGATATCTTGGGCAACAAAATACCCCAAAAAACCACAATTTGCCTTTTTTCTACTGTTCTTCCCCCTTAGACTGCCAGTTTTCAGTACATACCTTGATGTTTTGTATTTTTTTCAGTCATTTTGCTTGTATAAATGACCAGATATAGCTATTATCTTATAATTCTGTGTTTTTCATTTTGGGGGTTTAACCTCCCCTTAATTTCTTGCACACAACACCCGCTGATGATCGTTTCGTTAGCCCACCCAAGACTGAGAGGGACTAAAGATGTAGCTCCTGTGCAATCACTGTGCTCCTGCGAAGTTCCAGGCAGCTGGATTGACTGGACATACGACCTCAGGTTGGATGACACGAATAAAACCTGTAACAAGTAAAAATAAGGGCTAATTTCTGTCCTCAAGCCCACCTATTTCTATTGTGTATGAGATGAGCGTGTCTCAGGTGTCTGCATGTAGGATGAATGCAACATGGCTCAGTATGAGTTAGCAATAGCGAGACAAGACAGGTGTCTACTTGCAAAACATTCTTTCTGATAAATTAATACATGGATACATCCAATAATATAAATTCAATACATGAATACATCCAATAATATAAATTCAATACAGGAATACGTCCAATAATATGTACACCTAGGTGTGATACAACCATTTCCTTCCCCCTATAATATACCAGGCCCTCTCTGACAAGTGCTATACTGGCTGGTAACATATATCCTAACAATAGTTGTGTTCTGATGATAGGAGTTATATGAGACGAGGACTGTTTGGTTGTATTTCAGGTTGGAGTTATAGGAGACAATAGATTGGAGTTATACGAGACAATAGATTGAAGTTATATGAGTCCTAAGAAGGACTGTTTTGGTTATATTTCAGGTTGGAGTTATCTGAGACAATAGATTGAAGTTATGTGAGACAATAGATTGAGTCCTAACAAGGACTGTTTTGGTTATATTTCAGGTGGTTTTCGTCTTCATCAATCATATCAGGAAATACAATCATTATACCTAATTTCCCAAGAAACAATCAGTAACCTGATACATTCATACTGAAACAATTTATATTAAATGACACACCACAAATACCAACATTATATATCTGCTGTAGGCCTATTTTCCTACAAGTTTATAAGTAAGAGTTCCCGGTCAATGCAGGTGAGCAATAAATCAGTCTGACAGCTTCTCTTCTTCAGTCGGTCGTCTAGCTGGCTTCGTGTTGGTGGGTGCGTGATTTTGAATAAAATCTCACCCGTATATATAGGTACATGAGGTAACTTTTACTGCTTAAGGAATGGTTTTGATAGGTTCTCGGCGTGGCAAGCTGATTGGCTATATGTGGTTCCGTACCATCCGTCGTACAATCCATGACCTAGGCCGACTCCCGAAAAACAGGGCTTATGTCTTATTTTATTCTGTTTTCCGCCATATTGGGAGACAAGATGGCCGTGCCCTAGTACAGAAAAACAGGGCTTATGCCTAATTTTATTCTGTCTCAGAGACTGGTGAACGGTGCTCGTTGATTGGCTTGGCGATATTTGTATCTCGACATAGTGATTTAACGAAGAAGTGGGTTTACACACTCGTTTCACGACAACATATTTGATTGATATATATTCTATACATATGAACAATTTTTTATTTTCATCAGTAAATTGTCATTGTAATTTTCTAAAATCAAGATTAGTTTTGCTGACTTTTCTTTCGTGTTACAGTGATATTTAATAGTGAAAGATTATGTCATATTTGTATTTAATTAATGGGGGCTCTTTCTAATAATTCAGTACCTTAGGGAAAAGTGGCCTGGATACCTACTAGCTCTTAGTCTACTCAAGAGGATTCTCAACCTGCTAACTTACTTAGTCGTTCCCCTTCTACCGTGAGGTGTAGAGGTTTGGAAGAGAGAGCGCCATACTATCCTATCGGCTGTCTTCCTCCTGGCCTGGTTCCATTCTAGTCCTCGGTACTTCAAAGATTGTCTAATGTTGTCCTCCCAGCGGACTCTGGGTCGTCCTGGGGGTCTGGATCCCTGGCTCTTTGTTTCCCATGCTTGTCGTGGTAGCCGACCTTCTCCCATTCTGCAGACATGGCCAAACCATCTTAGTTGGGACTGTTCTACTTGGGTCTGCAGGGGGTGGGATTTCCCGCTGGTTGTCTTCCTGGAAGCACTCATTTTAAAACATAAGTATTTTACTGAAACAATGCGACCTTTCCTCGCTGCCTTTCCTTCCCTAACTCAAGAGCAGAGTCGAGTACCAATTTACAACGGGGTAGACTAGAGCAGCGGTTCCCAACCTGTGGTACGCGTACCCCTGGGGGTACGCGATTGGACGTTCAGGGGTACGCGAAAAAAATTGAGTAATGGTGGAAAAAAGATACATATGTCAACAGTGTAAAAGACAAGTCAAAAGCTGTGAAATTAATTCAACTCTATACTATACAACATGAACTGTGTGAGATAAACTCCGCCGTTTTTCTTGCGCGCCACTGGCGTGCTGTCTGCTTGGACTGGCGTGTGTGAAAATCTGTGGCGTTTCGTGTGACCACAATTCAATATTTTTACACAATAGTCTTCATTAAGATGACTATGGGATTATAGTTGTGCCGTTGAATATTTCATCAAAAATATGACTTGTTTGATCTTCACACTATCTATGAACGTCTAATGTCCCGGAAGTAATAGTGTCGATTCTTGACCCAAATTTTACAAACGTGAGACAGTGTTTCTATATACAGTAGTTTTTGTCACTGTTTTAACTTAACTTAAAGTGATTAATTGTTCAATTCGTGTATTATCAGATATGGATCAGTGGTTGAAAACCGGCACAGTAAAAAAGCTGAAACATAATGTGGAATGTGATCAATCGCCAAGTACTTCTCAGGACACGCCTAAGACTTTGGTGCAGGATAGTGAAAAGACACGATCTTCAGTTTTACATAGAGCTAAAAAGAGAAAATACAGTGATGAATACATGAAGTATGGGTTTTCGTTTATAGGAAATGAGGACTGTGCTAAGCCCCACTGTGTAGTGTGTCGGGAAGTATTATCCAATGGTAGCATGAAACCTTCGTTACTCTTGCGGCATTTACAAACAAAACACCCCAGTTATGAAAACAAGGAACGCAATTTTTTTCAGCGCCTATCGAAACAACAGAATGTGACATCGTATTTGTCGTCAGCTAACAAAGATAACGAAAATGCGGTTGAAGCCTCCTACCGTATTAGTTATCGTATTGCTAAATGTGGTAAAAATCATACTATAGCTGAGAATTTAATTTTTCCTTGTATAAAAGATGCCGTTCTGTGCATGCTCGGAGAGGAACATGTTCGCAAAATGAACGCTATCCCTCTTTCGAACAATACAATTTCTCGAAGAATGCAGGATATGTCTGACGATGTTGAAGCGACAATAATAAGTAGAATTAAAAATAGTAAATTCTTTGCAATTCAATATGACGAAAGCACAGATATTGCTAATTTCGCTGTTTTGCTTGTTATTGTGAGGTATTTGAAAAGCAATGAAGTTGAAGAAAACCTTTTGCTTTGTCATCCTCTGTCAGGGCTTACAAGAGGTGAGGATATATGTCATGCTATTGATTCTTATTTCAAAGAAAAGGACATTAATTGGTCTAATTGTTGTGAACTTTGCACTGACGGAGCCAAGTCTATGTCAGGTTGCTACTGCGGTCTTCGCGCTCGTGTCACGAAGGTAACCCCCAATATAACATGGAGCCACTGCTGCATCCACAGGCAAAGCCTTGCATCTAACCGCCTCCCTGGTGAATTAAAAGTCGTTCTTGATGAAGCTGTGAAAGTGGTTAATTTTATAAAGTCAAAGTCCACAAACTCGAGGCTTTTCAAAGCACTGTGTGAAGAGATGAATAGTCTTCATTCTACCCTGCTCCTTCATACACAAGTATGGTGGCTCTATCGTGGTAAAGTCCTTACCCGGCTGTTCGAACTTAGACATGAAGTCAAACCTTTTCTTTTTTTGAAGACCATCCTTTCCAACTTACTTCAAAATTACACGACTGTGATTGGCTTCAGAGTCTTGCATACTTATCGGATATTTTCCTACAAATAAACAAACTAAATTTGGCACTTCAGAATAGCTCGGTAACGATCTCCAATGTTTCAGACAAAATTGAATCTATGATTAAAAAATTAGATTTTTGGAGGTCGTGTAATGAAAAAGGCCAGCCTGAGGTATTTGAAACTCTGCACAATTTCCTATCTGAGAACGAGCTGCACCTCTCCCAGGAAATGAGCGAGAAAATAATTGAACACTTGAAAGGGCTAAAATCATCTTTCGAGAAGTACTTTCCGAAACCTGGAAAAGAGAACTACTGGATTGTAAATCCCTTTAAAGAAGAATATTTCCAAGCAGCCACATTATCAATCAACGAAAAAGAGAAGTTGATTGAACTTTCAACTGATACTACTTTAATAGCTGAATTCAAAGGAAAGTTCCTTATTAACTTTTGGGGAGACATCAGCAGAGAATATGAACAGCTGACCGACAAGTTTCTGTTTCCATTTACAAATACTGAGCTGGTGGAGAGGGCTTTCTCTTCTTATACCTTTATAAAAAATAAATACCGTAGTAAACTGAATGCAGGTCCAGAATTGAGACTGTATCTTACATCACTTGAACCTGATTTTAAAAAAAAAAATATGCGCCTCAAAACAAGCTCAAGGATCGCATTGAACATTTGTCATGGTCACGTGACATGTGTGTTATAAAAAGTGATTTCAACTTTTAACAATAACAACGTTTTTATTATTATTAATAAATTAAATGTGTTAATTTTTATTGTAACTTCTGCTATTTTTAATGTAAAAATATATGCACTGTTTGTTCACCTTGTTATTACATTGTTTTTTAATCCCGTGGTTGGCCCTTTTATTTCTGGTTATAATCTATAAATTTTGAATAACAGCAACTATATTAATTTCAAATATTTTGCTAATATTAGGGGTACAATCTATAGAAATGGGCTGCCAAGGGGTACGCAAGTGAAAAATGGTTGGGAACCGCTGGACTAGAGCATGACGCTACCAGGTTTTGATCCCGGAACCCCAGGAAATTTTTCCGCGTTTACTCCCCGCAATTACAAGTACACCCATAAACTTTTCCTCGTTACCTTCCTTGTTAGTCTCCCACTTATAAAGGTAGTAGAGCAACTTAAACAGCAGGGTCAAGGTTTTTTTACTCGAGGTCTCACCCTTACATCTACACCGTAAATAAAGATATTCATGCGTTCGCTCTTTTGATTGTTTTTAGGTCATTCTATAATTTTTTTAAAAGCGACCAATAAACAGTTGTCTGTAAGCTCACGTGCAAAGTACATGCAAACTCTCAGAGCCAGTCAAACCACGCCCTACAATTTTTTTTTAACCTTCGTTCTCACCACTTGTGGTTTCCTAAACACTCCTTTCTCTCCCCCTTCACACTTATCCTCGTAAAAGTACAGACATCACGTGATTAAGTGTCTGATGGTAGTGTTAAACGGCGGGGTAAACGGGTTACGGTATCCATCTCCACAGTGATGAAGTATTCTTTCTATGTTATCTTTCTTAATTCTCGCTTTCGCGTTGTTCTTTTCGTGTTATACTACACACCGGGTTGGTTTTACCATATCATTAGACGAACTAAGGCGGTCGGTGCGGGAAGTTTTTTTTTTTGCGGGGAGGGGGGCAGTGGCGTACCTAGGGTTTTAGCGCCCAGGGTGAGCCAGGAAAAATGCCTCACCGGTCACCACCACCAGATAAAATACATGCTCATTTTGTAGAAAAATGGAAAGGAAGTCGTGAATTTAGAATTATAACAACATATGAATTATTGGGAAAATATGAAATTTAAGAATTCATTAAACACATAAAAAACCCGCTCTTTTTATGAAAAGTTAAAACAATGCAGTACAATGCAGATATCTATTTTTCTACTACAGACTGATCTTTCACACCCTTCATTCCAGCAAGTTGATCTATTATGTGATCAAGGTCAATGTTCTCAGAAGTTTATCTTTCAACACTAAGAAACGCCAGATTACTCAGACGTTCCTGAACCACAGATGCTCATAAATGCGAAAGAATTAGCTTTCGTTTACTAAAAGAACGCTCACAACTGGCTACTGAAGTAGAAATCGTCAGCAGAATTTGCAGGGCTATGCGTAAGTTTGGGAATACATCATTTCCGTAAAGACACAATGAATGACATTAATTGCAAAGCAGTTGTTGGAACAAAATCAGTTCGCGATTTCAGTAGCATCCTGCAATTGCACAACTCCAAAAACAGTTCCTTGCCGATAATGTGTGTGTCATAAAAGCTTGTCAGATCAGTACACTTCTGACGGATCTAATCGCTGACTGCAAGACTTTATTTATGACCAAGTAGTTTCAGATTCTGGGAAGATAGGAGCTTTATACAAGCTAGTACTGTTTTCAAGACTTCTCGCCATCTTTGCCTGTCCGTCTGAATTCTGTATTAATTAACTAGCCGTGGAAAATTATCCTCCGTTTCATTCCATGTGGTAAAAGGTAGTCTGTGACTTGGACTATTCTCATGCTCCTTCAATCTTTCGGTATGCCTCCAACTAATGAATCCGGTAGCTTATTCAAAGACAGCATTGAGTTACTGCTTGATGATGTAAACAACAAACGCAGTATGCAGCCTTTTTGAACGGTGAATAAAGCAACCATGAAAAAGATTCGGCTGAGGAAGACAAGATTCGCAGTGTGTTAATAGGACACGAATGTTCGCAGAGAAACGACTTGGCTTTTTGGCGCCCCCTCCTGCGGCGACCGTCCACCCTGTCCCCTGGGGGGGGGGGGGCGAGATAGGGAAGAGCGGCAACAACTGAGTGAACTAAAATACTGGTATAACGAAAAATGTAATTCGGGGGGCCTACAAAACTATTTACCGTGGCCCTTATACACCTTTGTAAATAAGCGTGTATACAAATACTGTACAGTGTAATTGTACTAGTGCATTTATGTGCCCGTGTAGTTTCCGGGACCTCTAAGGAGACATAAAGAATAGGTTACTGCTCCCGCAGGCATGGTGTTAGAGAGGACTAACAAGAGATTGTGCAATGGGCTGGCAACCTGATCACGTGAAACACATTTTGACAGAAACCACCCCTTCAAGAGCACATGAATGCTTGATGCAGGCGTCAATCAAGTAGACCATCTGCCCTGGTGGACCCATGCTCCTTACTGAGTGAAAAGGAGAAGTGTCACGGTGACTGATAATTTATTTTACCATCACGTCCCAATTTTATTACTCTTTCAGTGTTCTGGTTTCCTCGACATTTTGTATTTTCTTTCGGATTCTACCTTCGTGGCCCATTATTCCCCGTCTCAGACCCCACCCCGCGGTTTGTTTACGTTCTGTCATTCAGAACTAATTCCCCACTGGCCAGCAGCGGTCAGCTAACGATAACGTTACCTAAGCGCACCTGGTGTGTCTGACCAGAAGAATATCTCTTGCGCTCAAAGTGTTTGATCGCTAGCGGGAGGTAACTTTTGCGGTCGGGAAAACAGGTTTGATCTTCAATTCAGGGGGAGATAAAACCCGCGGTTGGTCTCTGTGGTTCTGCCCCTTAGACGAGTAGAAATCATAATATTATGTATTGTCTATCTGGGAAGGGGATGGGGGGAACTTTCTCGCGGTTGTTGTCTCTGATGTAGTCTCTAGAATCACATTGGTCTTACTAAATATTACGCTATCACCATGCATCTGTGGGAAACAGGCTATGCCAGGTGTCCGGGTAGCGTCATTTGTAGACTATAAATCTAGAGAGTTTAATCAGTCAAACACACTCGTAAAATATTTCCTGCCCGAGAGGACCAAAAATGAGAATAAGGCAAACGTTACCACATAACTAAATGTTATTGCCTATGTTCTCGGCATTCTCGGGGTGAGTTGACATCTCTTATAATATATATATATATATTCATGTTAGCTTTTTATATATATCTGATAGGAATGTGACTTGAATTCATGTTTGAGGATTTCTCCCGGTAATTTAATTCAGTGATAATGTAACGCCGTCTACCGCCTTAGTTAAGTGGTGCTTAAGCAGTTATGGTTTATAATGGGTTAAATGATAAACTTACAATAACAGATACTCACTAGGCGTAGAATCAGTCCATACAATGCTTACCATTGGGTTAAGAGTCGGCTAAATTTAAACTGTCATTACTGTAAGGAAATGTCAGAGGTGTGGATTGTTCACTTGAAACTGAATAGTGAGATGCAAGCACTATAACACTGAATTATAGGAGATAGTCACTTATTCCTTTTTGATAGAAACTTCTAGTGGCAGGGTGGAATAATTATATGCCGATTTGTGTAGCTAGACACTAGTCATAAAGTTCACGGAAAGCAGCCACCAGCCATAGAAAACATTATATCTTATGATTCAGTCACAACTGTATTATTATAGCAAGAACATTACCTTTTCTATGTATCCACTTGTGGGATGTTAATATTTTACCCAAAAAGGGCGCATACCAACTATTGTGTAATGTAAAATGCTGTATTTTATGTAAATTCATTTAATGTTGTAAGATGAATAGCATACCCCACTCAGCTGTAACTACAGGGTTAGGTTTCCTGTATGTTTAGTTGGAAGAAGAGGAGTAGATTTTGCTGTCAGAACATTTACTGACAGGTACATGGGTGTACAAAATATATTAGCCTATGCGGGCGCATGCTGATAATTGATAGAGTGGAAGGAACTTATATGGTTAAAGACAGCCCTAAACTATCATAGCAATGATTACAATAATTTAAATCCCATAGTGGAGCCTAACTGTTTTGTATAACGTTAGTGTAATTTTATTGTTTGCTTGATGTAAAGGTGTTGACTCCGTTTTATGGTTGGGTACAGTTTATACTGGTGAAGAGGTAGCTTAAAACGCGAATGGTTAAAATGAACGAATGTCAACAATATTCTTCAAACGAACTTCAACAAGTAGTGTTGAACTGGGCGAACTGGGCAAGTACTGGCAGTACATAAGTCGGTGATGACTGTACATAGATTTTATTCAACATGACACATACGGAGTGGACAAGACTAACATCGTCACAGGCGCAAAGATCATACATCAGCATAATGGTAATTACTTTTAAAGTTCCTGAAGATTCTCTACCAATCAAGTCCTCTGACTCAAGTGACTAAGGATCACAAAACTGTTACCGTATAATATTTTTCTCATTCAAGTCCATTGACCTTCCTTCAAGGACGTCTATCATGGTAACGTATTCATACTCCAGGATAAAATCTTCCATATCATACTTCACAATCCCATACGTTCTCCAAAACATAACGTTAGATAGCATATAGTTTCAAACAAAGTCATACACGATAATACGAACAGGTTAGAGATTCCAGTTGACTAACCTCTCCCATTCTATGCCACGCTTCTGGCATTGTTGAATGTACGGCATATAAAATATGAAGCATACGAATAAATAAACTGGTTTACACGTAGGTATTATTCCTCTACGGTAATCTAATATGACCACCGACTCCGTCTGTCCATTCTAGGAAATTACATGCTAAGATGACTTCCCGCTAGACTACAACTGGGAGCGGCCTGATACTTTAGTTTACGGCAATAAAATATACAAATATAACCGGGGCGACACTTACATGATCCTTCCATCCTTGGCTTCGTCAAGAATACCAATTGAATCAATATAACATACTGGCTTATACAAAACTGCCAGAAAATTCCAATAATCTATATCTCTCGGACATAACAAAGTCCGCACTGCCCCGTTCAAAACATGACGTCACAATCCCCAAACTAGGTTACCCGTGCGTCCAAAGCAACTCACACTGCATTGTGCACGTCAGTGCGTGAATCAATCGAACGCACAAATAATAAAATATATAAAGACTGGTGCGTACATTTGGCAGGACCGAAGACTACCCCCTTAGGTAATAAATGTACGTAACAAAAGGTCGTCTTCTTTTGGGTCTCAGTTTCAGGACATACTCACTGCCTTTGCCATCGAAAGAGTCCAGTCAGGCGACGAACGTAACATTCTCATCGCTCTCACGACTCCCGAACGCAATTTGCCCTACGAGTTGTCAACCCCAATACCTGAAACACAACCCTTTTTGTCAACGCCATTCTCTCTAAAGGGAAATAAAGCTCACGCAGTGAGCAACGAGCCAACGCAAAAATCTGAAATCGTATTGCAGTAGTAGTTTCCTACTCGCCTTTGGATTACCAGTCAGAGCCTTGCGGCTTCCCGCTATCAAGCAGCCCAGCGCCTATAGCAGAATTTAATATCACCAGACTTTGTGTGGTTAAACGGAGCACTCAGTCAAATCACAGTCAAGTCAGCCCAAACCGGATTTACTACCAAGTACGCAAGAAAAGTTCTAGCGCCGGATAAGAGCGCACGGGACCCTTTGTCCTCAAGTAACTTCGTCTTGTGTGTATTTCTGGGTTATGTAAAACCTCGCACTTATGAGCGGTCAGCCGGAGATAGACAGAGTCTTCCAGTCCCCCTCGCGCAATTAGGGGTCACCAACGATTAGCACCTACAGGAAAGTTATGTATGTTATTCCATCACCTTGAAGGATATCTACACGTAAGACACTTTCTGGAGCTAGCGCATTTGGTCCCACGAAAGCGGACAGACTGACACTCTATTTATTTATCTCTCTGTGTTCTACAGGTTTTATGTTGGTGGTCTGTGTGTATTTGCATATTTGTGATTATTGCTGTAAAATTTATGTTGTTTGTGCTGATATGCATTATTTTCATACATTTCTTCTTTAATAAAGTTTACTCATTTATTAATGCGCTGTTCATGACCCTTTCATCCATAATTAACATTTTTCAGCTCTTTACTATAGTCTCTATTTATGATCCAGAGAAAAGAGGAAGAGCAGGCGGTGCTTAGACTATATAAGTGTGTTAAGGCTTGGAGAGAGAGATAATTTTAATAAATCTTCTTCCAGGTTTGTCTCAAGTTCACCTCCTATTTACACCGTATCTATGTGTAATCTATAACTCTGCCCGTCCACTATCATTGTCGATTTCACTACTATTGTCTAACTCGACAAATACTGTTACACCTTAACTCAACCACGACAAGAAGTAGTATATTTACGTGCATGTTTCATGTGTTTGAGTTGGTAAAGGTTCTCTTTAGACTTTTATATTACAGAGTGATATCTCTTTGTAATGTTGATACCAAGACAAACATTACAAGAGGATGTCAATCTATAATATTAAAATCTAACGAGAACTTTGACCTTCGAGTTTGTGGGTGTAAGTTTTTGATTTTAAGGGTCATCTTCATTGTACACGGTCAACTCCATGAGTCCTCCGATCTCCTCCCTTAGATCACACAAGGATGATCTCAGCACAGTGCACGACCCTCGTAGCACCGGCGATGATCCCAATGTGTGTATTTTTTATTAATCACATTCTATAAATATTCTTGTGGTCGGTATTTTATTCCTAATTTTGTAAATTTTGCCAGGGCAATGGCCTTATGATCTACTCTTTACGATTTTCAACTGCGAGGGGTTTTTAACGTGCGCAACATGCACACGGGGCCTCCTATTTTTCCGCCCTTGTCCGCGAAGGCTAGGCATCCGATCTCACTACCCAGGAGATCATGTGGGAGCATGACAATATTAGGACCCGTCGGTTCTGAAAAAAATCCATTAAATATATTCCCTGTACTGAGAACTGAACCCAGTACCGCTAGAGTTAGATGTGGACGCCATACCTCTTAAGGGTGTAAGTATATGTGCACAGTATATATATTACTTGGTAGTGTCATATGAGCTGTTTGCCCAGTAGCCTCGTCCAATCTTAACTAATTATAGGGATGATTCGACCTTGATGTAATAGCTCTCAGCCCTGAGGTGATATCCCTCAGCTGATTTTTTCTTAATGTTCCTTTAGGTTTATTTGTGTCTCTTCTGCTTGATATAAGAGCTTATTTTCGCCAAATGTGAGGTGGCGCCGTAAGGTGAGATTGACAGCTTCGTCCTCCCAGGCTGCTGGATTTATGTCAAGTGCCTTCATGTCTCTCTTGAACTCATCTGTGGGTGCCCAGTTTGCCATCTCCCAGCTGTCCCTAGAAAATGCCTTTGGAGATATGACCATCTTCAATGCAGTGGACATGGCCAAGCCAGCGAAGTTTGCCCAGAGCCCCAAATACACTAGCACCGGCCATGAATACACTCAAGTAATTATTAATATCTTCTGTCTCCTCCTCTCTGTCATATTCTTCCTCTCTCGAAAACACGCACACAGTAACGTCAGCACCACTAGCTTCTACCAGTTACAGGTCGCGTCATTTGTACTTAATAAAAAAGGCATTTTCTTATGTCTAGCTTTCTTTTCTCTTCTGCATTTGCACGTTTGCCCCTGATGAAGGACTTGTGTGCGCAGCGTAATCAATTTTCTTTGTCTTTTATCTTGAAAGACATTTACCCATTTTCGCGTAACCCGCTGTTTGACAAACACACAAAACATTGTGTCAATGAAATGTGTTAGTGATTTAGGAGCCACGTCCACAACTTTGGCGTTAAATTGTACATGTGAATGTTGTTATCGTGTTTTGTAGTCTACAATATTAATATAAAATACAGAAGAATAACAAAACCATACAAATACTAACTAAATAAAATTATACGCCACATTGAAAAACTCAACCGCCACAGCGACCTTGTCCCCGCTACGAAATCGAGCCGAGCTAGTCTAAGCTATGCACTCGTCGCGTCTGCTTGTGTTTGCTGGCGGTTAGATAAGACATCTAGTAAGTGTGACACTGAATGTTTCAGACTTTCAAGAATGTACTTTGCAAAATTGAACTTCTTTTTACGAAGGAAATTTCCAGCCTTCAAACTTCATCAGGTAAAATACCGGGGAAGCATCGAATTTTACAGAACAAAATAATCTTAGCTTTGTATGCCCCAAACTATTAAATGTGAGTGCATAGTAAAGATAATAAATATTATACGAGCTCTCAGGTAGTTCAAGAATTTTTTTTTTTAATATTTTTTTTTTCTAGATGGCGCAGGTTTAAACCTTTTTTTAAGCTTTAATTTGTTTTTAAACTATGACTTGCTACTTGTCTTTTACAAATAACGATCACAAGTAAATTGTTGGCACTCGTAAACAAGGAAGACTTGTTGCGACACAAGGAAGACTTGTTGCGACACAAGGAAGACTTGTTGCGACACACTTGACAGCATACAAGAAAGAGAAGCAATAGGCACTCAGGAGATTCGATCCCAGTACACCCAGGTGATGCATCGCTTCGCTGAAGACATCAAAATTTAAACAATATGTCCAATCAGAGGCGCCCCTCAAGTATTTGGCACCCGGGGCGGATCACACCCCCCCCCCCCCCCCATTAAAAAAGCACTTGCAAGAACATTTTCAACAGTAAGTACTATACTAATAGTGTCCGATGGTTACCCCTTCCTGGCTGTCACGCGGGGCGGTTCGCCCCCCTCGCACCCCCTTAGTACGCCACTGTGACAAACTAAGCTTCTTGTCTTTTGTATGTGGCTATTTAACAAGCTGCGTTTACTTTAAAAACAAAGTGAAGTATATTTAACCTTTGGCCTTTACACGTAGTGGACAGATATACTCCACCATTTTTGTTTTCGTAAGTTCTATTACCCTGCCGACTGGCCAGTGTGTAGCAGTTTAGTTCCTTTAACCTCCCGCGTCGAAGAGGTTGAGTGTTAGCTAAATAAACAAACAACACACAAAGGTATGTTAACAGGCCCTGAGTGAGAAATATAGAAGTATAAGACTAGACAACAGAAAAACAACAGAAGTGATAGGTCTACCGGGAATCGAACCAGGACCTTCCGAACAGCACACCCTTCCCCCTCCCCCCCCCCCTCCCCTAGCCACGGGAGCGAGTCGCTACTATTCTCTCTGCCAGCTGGGCACTACGTAGCTGGCAGAGAGGATAGAGGATAATAAAATATAGGGGGGGGGGGGATTTGGAAGGCTGGGAGAAAATGAGATCGAGACACTTAATCTAGGAAAAGGACTAGTCAGTGACGAGATGTAGTAATAGTAGTCAGCATGAGTAGCGTATCCATGGTGCTGTGAACCCAAACAATAGAAGCGAACCCGTCCATTGGTTCTCTTCTCGTCATCAACCAATATGGCACGTCATCACCGCGCAATTTCATTGGCTCACGATATTACAATACGAGATGGCAGTTTTCGACTGGTCGCGAAGAGAGTATCTGCCGTAAACATTACAGCAGCAAAAGTATCAGATCCAGTGGAAAAAAAAAAATATTACGACGAAAGGAAAAAAAAGTATCCACCGTGGCGAAGTACTTAACCCCCGCATTTAAACAAGCGTGCAGTATGAAGCCATCGATAGCGATTGTGCCTGCACATAGCAGTACTGTATTCTCTTGATGTTTTGTAGCGCGGATGGCTCACGTTAACGTTCGTGCACAGGACAACATTTGTGAGCAACTGCTTTGATACCTTTATTAACAGCTGTTTTCGCTATACCAGACTCAGTCAGATTAGTGTTAAAAGTGTAAGGTTTATTAGTGCTTATCTTAAAAGCATTTCACAAGTTAATACACAAATTAAATTTTCGAGGTTAGCGGTGTGTGTAATTTATCACTGCACAAACATTTATATGCAGGCCTTCATTTAGTCCCATAGTCTAGACCTGGAATGCTAAACAAAATGCCTAGAAATTCTTTATATAACTGCTGTGACCAAAGACGACTGGCTAACCATAGATCTGGCCACAGGATTTTTTTCACTGCATGTGTTCACTACTGTGATACATATTTGTCGAATTCACGTGACTGCATCCAGTTCTCGCGTGTCTTGTGTGACTGCATGGGTCATATTGTCTATGCTGTCAATGATCTTCTTATCTGGCTGCATAAAGTGACATGCTGCCTGCTTCATCATAAACCAGCCTCCGTGAGCAACGTCAACCCCCTGCCAGATGTCTTGAAAGGTACGTTAAAAGTAATAAGGTCATGTGTTAGTGTTAACAGAAAGTTACGTAGACAACTACTGTAATCATTCAATCAATCAATCAATCAATATTCTTTAGCTGCCTAAGGAACATAGGTCTTCAACAAACACATGCTAAGTCCTCCTGTCACGTGTCATCAGCTAAAGTTCTTTCCACGTTTTCCTCATCATTACCTGTGTGATCTAAGGGAGGAGATCGGAGAACTGATGGAGTTGTCCGTGCGCAATGAAGATAGTCCTTAAAAACCAAACCAAACCTCATCATTATCACTTCTGTCTCCAGCTCTCTTCTCCATGTGTTTCTTGGTCTACTTGTGCCTCTCTTACGCTGGGGGTTCCAGAACAAGGACTGCTTTGTAATGCTATCCATAGGTTTCCTCAATGTGTGTCCTATCTGTCGCCAGCGTCTTCTTCTCATCTCTTGTTCCACTGGCACGTGTCTGGTTCTTGTCATCAGTTCCACATTGGTGACTTTGTCATACCATTTTAATCCTTCTTTTCTACGTAGATATTCTACAGATCGACAGACTTCTCTAATAAGCATTGCTGTTTTCTTTTCTCGATAAACTGTACCGATAGTCTCAGATAAGAGTCCGTGACGTTAATCCAGTAGCCGTACCCCTGTTCTTCATCAGCCCCTTCCTTTTTTCGTTCCTTACGGAGCATGGATCCACCTCTGCAGCTGATCCTCTTGCACAAAAGCACCCATGTACTCTTAAAGCCGTGGTTTCTGTAGGTGTTTGTTTTACAGTACATGGTGAAGTTGTCAGCCCTATGCACAACCTTATATTAGTTGTCTTCTACGACATACCGACGGGGGGGGGGGGGGGGGGCGTTATTTTATTTTTTCCGGGTCTCATCAGAAACACCTGGGAACTCCAAGGGTTAATGATCAGGTGACATCTAAAAAAAATTATAAAGTTAATGAGAGCATTTTACCGAATAGAAAGCAAATCAAACGACAAAAAAAAAAAAAAAAAAGCGCGCAATTATTAAGCAGTTTAATTTTTTTTAAACCACTTTTATGTAATGTAATTTGGGCATTGAATATTTTTGGCGTTTCACATTTTTGACGCTGAAAATCTCGACGCTCCACTCATTGTAGAGAAGTGAAACTTTGCTTGCAGCTTCCTTTATTAATACATTTTAATTTACCACGTTGTCACCTGCATTGATTCAACCGCTTTTACATAATAACTTACATAATGATCTGTTGCAAATAAATACATAAAAAATGCACACATACAGAAACAAAAACATTGATGCTTTTAAGCCCAAGTGTGTGCCGTATGCACTGTCGTAAACAATGTATATTACCTAGCCTTTAGTGAAACATAATGCAACAAGAATGGAAGCTTATGACTAGTAAGTGGCCTAAGTGCTCAGCCAACGACATTGATTGACTGAATGTTTTAGCTGACTGAATGTAAATGTTGCGTAACCAAATCTGGAAAATATATCAAATTGTAGGCAATGGCGTGGAAATAGCAAGCTACGCTGCACAACTAGCGGAAATGATTGAGTGCCGAGTTAGTCAGAAAGTGAATTCCCCTCGCAAGCTTAATCATACGTAAAGAGTTATGCGGGCGTGTTGATCACTTTAGACTGGAATAGTAGCTAGTACAAGGTATAATAAAATATTCCGTCTTTTCTACTGCGCTTTTCTACTTTTTAGTTTCGTCCCGAATACAAACACGACTTTACGCGCACTTCTGAATTCAAACAAAATAATTATGCTTCCCACGAAGTACAAACTAGGTATAATGTTTCAAACAATAAATACAAACTACAGCTTACAACTAAACGCGAACAGTGCGTGTACACATGCCACCATGGGCTGAAAAATATTGTTTAAACGCAACAGCATTTCTCCTTTTCTCTTGAGCTTTCGTGCAAGGTAACGCTAGGTTGTATCATTAAACAATTATTTTAAGTCATTTTGACACAGCGGCGGCTATTTCCCCTCATATCAGTAATTTGAAACAACCCGTGAAGTCTCGGGGGATACAAAGAAAGCAATACGATCAGTGGCGTACTAAGGGGGGGGGGGGGGGGGGGGGGCGAGGGGGCTCCCTTCGGGTGACAGCCAGGAGGGGGGTGTCGTCGGACACTTTTATGATAGTACTTACTGTTTAAAATATACTTGCCCTTGTGTTTCTTTGTGGGGGAGAGGGTGCCAAAGGTAGGATCCGCCCCGGGTGTCAAATACTTTGAGTACGCCTCTGCATTCGACCACTGCTGACATCAGACATGGAGCAAACACATCACGTAACGCAAAATGTCACAGAAGATAGTTTTACAAGACCACCTGAAATATTCACAAGCGTGTTTGAAAAGATGTATACAAATAATGCCGTCTTTAGTGTCAGTTTTATGTTTCTTTTCCATGAATGTGGAGCTGCCTACATATCTGAAGTTATGTAATAATTTATTACTTTACGGAAACTTCTTCTTCTTTGATCCTTAGCCGCCAACCGTCAAAGCAGTCAGTGGCCATCACGCCTGGTGGCGTCTTGTAGGGCAACAACAAATTACGGAAACTACTTTTAATTAATCAAAGGTAAAATATTAAAGTTATCTTGTTTCTATTTTTTTTTTAATCTGTTTTTTTCGTCTCTTTCGCAGATCTCAAAGATTCTATAAAAAATCTGGCCAGTCCTGGACCCGATGTAATTCCAGTGCTGTCAGAGAGCTACACTAATGGTCGTAGCAGAATAGAATACTCTGTTCGCTCAAGCCACGAACTGTACATGAGTTGCCAAAAATGCAACTACTTCTTGAACAGTCAATACAACAATTCTTACCAACATTGTAACATTCATTCTCGTTACAACGGCGAGCACGGCGGCGTGGGTACACAATTTTGGCATCATCGGAACGGCTGCGATGTCACAGATAACAGTGGTGATTATTCTTCGGGTGAATGTGCCACAGATACCAACATCCAACCACAAGACAGTATCAGTTATGAATCAAATGACACACTTAGAAATTCAAATTTTAACTATCCATGTTTGGTTACTAAAATAGACCAAAGACGCCACCAAGTCAACTTCTCAAGTCAACACTTCAGTTACCAAAATATTGACAAAAATAATCAACGTCACCAGCGGTCAGTGGGTCCTTTTTCTCTGACTCATCAGATTCAGTCAAGTTCACGATTCGATCCTGTTGATACCACGGGAATAGAAGGCAGTGCTCAATATCGACAAACAAATGCCCACAGTGAGCACAGAACCCAGAAATCTGACTACGAATTCACAAAGGACATAGTGTTAGCTCTCAGGACCGTTGGGGATAATCTTGATGCCAGGATGAAATATAAAAACCAGGTAAAAGTCTGTGATGTTTACATTTTTGTTATAATCTAATTGATAACTATTTTTGACAGAATAGTCCTCTTAGAATAGATACTATTGTTAGTAATAGTCATGAAATAAATAAGTTAAAAAGGTAAAGAAAAATGAAAAAAAATTTACAAGTTGATATTATTAAAAAGAAAACAAAACAAACCAGAAAGAATGAAAGAAAAAAAATACCTATATACAGATCGCAGTTGAAACCATCATGAAATAAAACTAGCCATTTTTCTTGATACCCGTGTATTGCCGGGGCTCGAAAGAGGCAGAAAAGAATAGTAACGCAGTAACCTACCATGCATATAGTAAGAAACGCAAGAAGCGTCTAAGGTAGAATGGGCTCGGGTCCGGCTTCTCAGTCCTGTAGAAACTTTAAGCCACAAAAACTTCAACAAAGCAACATGTTACAATTCAACCAAAGAAAGTCAAACTCAGCCACCCAAGACATAATAATGTCCTCTGATAAGGAGGCAAACGAGACATCACTGAGAAAGCCGAAGGGTGTCTGAGATGCTGACTAATCGTTTTTCTTCTAATAACACACGGAAAAGAGAGCTGGAGAGAGACAGGAAAATGATGAGGAAGACACGGATAGACTTTAAGCTAATGGCACGTGAGTCCTGTGTTTTTATAAAGACCAATGCACCCTTGGGAAGCTAAAGGGTATTAATCGATTGGTTGTTCTTTCTTTTGCTAACATTACTTAGAAATTCGTTATAGAAAATAAATGTTCTGATACAACTTTCGTTACGATTTCTTTTCACAATGTCTTTTTCAGCAAACAGTGCTAGCTGTGCTGGGTGTCTCTAAGATTAGCGCTGGGTCGCTCATGCTCTTGACCTTGAAACAACACAACGCTGTCGGAATGATTGCTGGCATTTGTCTGGAACTTCTTCAACATTTTTACCGCTTGTAGCCTGTTTGGCACTGGTCTAGGTGTCGACTACTATAATTAATTCAGGGGTTTTTGTGATTTACTATTGGCCCTAGTCAGAAGAAGCATTTTTTGTCTTTTGTATTCTTCTGAATTTCATATATATTTGTGTATTCTTGTCTTTCATGAACATTTAGTCCCTGTATATATGTTTCACTATATTGATATTATGTATGCAATTATTCGTAAATTTTCACTGCCTATATTGCACATATTTTTATATTTTCACTGCCTATATTGTACCTATTTCTATATTTTTACCTCCAATCTACAGCGTCTCTCCATAACTGGGACTAGAATGGGAGTGCACATTTATGTTTTACCTGAAGATGTCTACATGTGCTCATTGCACCAATGCTTCTCAAACCTTGTAGGAAGCGTGAACACCAAGACAAACACTACTAATTCCATGTACCCCTTTCCCCAGATCTTTCTCACCAGTTAAATATAGACCAACTAAAGTGTGTGAAGAGGTAGCCACTAAGACGATAAATATGTAGAAATAGCGTTGATATAAGCGTACAACCAGTTTTACAGCAGTCCCACAAGATTTAAAAAGAAATAATATGTTAACACGTCATAGAATCCTTTTAGGATCTTCTAACAGAGCATGAGGTTCTCCTGTGAGCCACGATTCTAGCAAATGACAACCAGTGTGTTACAGTGAGTCATCACTACTGCCACCACCTCCAAAGATACCACAACCACTTTTGCTCTCATCCATACTATTACCATCACCAACAATGGCATTACAACTACTATTGATATCATCACTACTGTCACCACCAACACTAGTGATACTACAACTGCTTTTGCTACCGTCGATACTGTCACCACCATCACTAATGATACTACAACCATATTGCTATCATCACTAAATTTACCACCACCACCAATGATACTACAACTACTATTGCTATCATCACTACTGTTACCACCACCACCACCACCACTGATACTACAACTACTATTTTTATCATCACTCCAGTTACCACCACAACCACCAATGATACTACAACTACTATTGCTATCCTCACTCCAGTTACCACCACCAATGATACTACAACTACTATTGCTATCATCATTACTGTTACCACCACCAATGATACAACAACTACCATTGCTATCATCATTACTTTTACCACCACCATGACCAATGATACTACAACTACCATTGCCACCACCACTACTGTTACCACCACCACCACTGATACTACAACTACCATTGCTATCCTCACTCCAGTTACCACCACCAATGATACTACAACTACCATTGCTATCATCACTACTTTTACCACCACCACCACCACTGATACTACAACTACCATTGCCATCATCAATACTGTTACCACCACCACCACTGATACTACAATTACCGTTGCTATCATCACAACTCTTACCACCACCAGTGATACTACAACTACCATTGCTATAATCACTACTGTTACCACCACCACCCAAGATACTACAACTACCATTGCCATCATCACTACTGTTACCACCACCACCACTGATACTACAATTACCATTGCTATCATCACAACTCTTACCACACCACCACCACCAGTGATACTACAACTACCATTGCTATAATCACTACTGTTACCACCACCACCCAAGATACTACAAAAACTATTGCTATCATCACTACTATTAGCACCACCACTACCACTACCAAGAGTGCCACAATTACTATAACCACCATTCCACTGTCACCATCGCCTTGCTGACTACTGCATTTATCACCACTGGCATTATCTGAAAGAACTTACACTAACAATTCTTCATACCTAATCATCATTTAGTGCCACGCCAAAGTTAATATCTCTCCATTTCCTATGGTCTCTGGTTTCTTAAATCATCTGTGTTTTCAGTCTATTTCTTCATAACTCATACATTTTTTATATCATGACACACTGAGAACTCATTGTTATGTCTGCAAAGAATACTTGAAATTTTTGTTTTTCAACAATAAGTTAACCTTTAATGTGATTGGTGGATATTATGATATTGCTTTCTTTAATCATTTCTTGCAATGCTACATATATAATGAAACTGTTTTAATTTGTTTGCACTTTCTCTTTCATTGCAATCTTGTTTACAATAAACTGATTTTTAAAATTCTTGTCTCGCATGATTGGATTAATATCAGAGTGATTGCATTTGGAATAGTGAGAAAGTGACAACAAAATATAAAACATATTTTCATGTAGAAAATAAAAGAGAACATACTAAACCATATAGTAGACTTAATTTTAAGGTCAGTTTGTTATGTATTTAACTGAATACTAACATTCAATCATAAAACAGTACCAGTTATGAATTCCTCTGAGTATATAAGTGAAGTTATTCCAATTATAATTTCTGAAATGGTTTGGAGAGTTAATAACAGTTGGACACTTAGTTATAGACAGATACATATAAATCTTGATCTACGATTCTTTATTAGACATGCAGCATGAATATTGCTGTTGCTACGATTCTGTCTAATAAAAGAAAACTTTCGGCAAATGATAGCATAAGCATATCTACTGCGTTTCCATATTCACAGCTGCTATTCTTTTCTGAGTGTCTATTTTCTGTCAAACTACAAAAGCACATCCCTCTCACAGTCACACGGAACTCAGATTAAAATGAAACGCGTCCAGCTAATTTGGCGCATTGAGTCAAGTAAGCAACCGGAAGTTTGAAACTGCCATATTGCATGCCCCCATCTTGTGAGGGATCTTGCCATCTTAGACATGCATCTTATTAATTACCATTGCAGTGAATCATACACTTCTGAAGCACGTAATCAATTCTTAGCCCAAAACACAGAAGACGATGTTTGACAAAATTACAGATCTCATCAACTATCAATTTAGAGAAAGGAGAGTGTAAAAGTTAGTGAGCTTTTGTTACTATTAAAAAAATAAACGCTTATTTAAAAAAAAGCTGTTTTCTGTGGCATGTTAAAAAAAACACACTATAATACACTCATGTGCGGAAATATTTGGCAAACTCGCCTTCAGTCAACACTCTTTAGCTCCCCAGGGAGCATAGGCCTTCAACAAACATGTGCCAAGTCCTCCCGTCAGTACCATTCGCTCAAGTTCTTTCCATGTTTTTCTTCATCATTTTCACTTCTGTATCTAGTTCTCTTCTCCATGTATTTTTTGGTCTACCTCTGCCTCTCTTTCCCTGGGGATTCCAGAACAAAGGTTGCCTTGTAATTCTATCAACAGGTTTCCTCAATGTGTGTCCTATCCATCGCCAGCGTTTTCTTCTCAACTCTTGTTCCACTGGCACTTGTCTGGTTCTTGTCATCAGTTCCACATTTGTGACTTTGTCATACCATTTCAATCCTTCTATTCTACACAAGCACCCATTTATGAAAATCTGTAGCTTTTTGGTTGTTGTTTTTGTTGCTCTCCATGTCCCAGAGCCATACAATAGGACTGACTTCACATTTGAGTTGAAGATTCTTATTTTCGTGTTAGACTTGATTTCTTTTGATCTCCATATGTTTCCCAATGCAATGAAAGCTCCTCTTGCTTTTTGTATTCTTATTTTGATATCATTGTCCCTCCAACGTTGTCTATATTGCTGCCAAGATATGTGTACAATTCTACATCTTTTAGTAAACTCGATTTGGGATAGATAAAAAATTGTTGGTTAATATTTCGGAACATTTTTTGTTGTTTTTTAATGTGTTTGTCTTCATGTAGTGAGGCATACTATTTTCAAAAGTCGTTCGGTATATTACGCAACAATTGGCAGTCCAAAATACGAGAACTCCAGTGCAAAACAACGGTGATTCCATAGTATTTGGAGTGTAGGGTAGTATATAACAATAAATGAGGAGGCTGCTGTAAAACTGGTAAGGAAACAAACATATAAAGTAAAAAAATAAAACGGTATGAAACCAATTTTACAAGTTAACGGTACACAGGAAACACGGGACGTTTCGGGTTTCACCCTTCTTCAGCCACAGTTACAAACAGGTGACAAGGACAAGAGTTACATACAGGTCAAAGAAATATACTACAAACACATACAAGGATGAGAAACATATTAAAAAAAACCAAAACACCAGTACAAGCAGATGAAAAAGTAAACAACACAGGTGATGAGCGAAAAAATAACAATAATAACGCAAGAAAATCGCAAAACCAGAAAGAAATATCAAAACAAAAAAATAAATAATCAACGAAACGCAAAAGGAATGAACAAAACTATTAAAACCAGTCCTGATCTAAGTAGCTATATCAGTGGAATAAAAGAGAAGAGCGTTAGTCTAGTAACGTACATGGAAGTGACGTATAAGATAGCGGCAATTAAAAAGACACCAAAGGATACGAAACGAAACAGTACTATAAAAACTATAAAAAGATAGATCGCAAAATCAACAACGGAAGAAATAAAGAAGAGCCACTAGAATTTATGCAAAATGATGCTGGACATTTAGGCTATTGAGAGATAGACAACTCATTTGAAAAATGAGACGATTCTCCAAGGAAAAGCGAGTTCGGTCATCCCCAACGCAAGAACGGAGAGCAGTAATAATAATATCAGAATTACCTGAATGGTCAGGTCTATTAAAATGAAGAGCCACCGGGGTAGTTTTGCCATGATAAATGTCATTTAAGTGCTCACGAAACCTGTCTGCCAAACATCTGCCAGTTTCACCAGTATAGGTCATGCAGATAATAGCATAAATCAGGTTTCTGGATTCGCACGTGAAAGACTCTCTAATGACAAATTTTCCTTTCGGAAAAGTAACTGTCTGAGTTTGGAGTACAAACGGACAGCTCGATGGGCCGATACCTGAGTTTTACCGTCGCTATATTGATAATGGGATTGGAGTTACTGACTTGTATCCAAATGTGGGACTGTGTTGGTGAGTTTCGTGATTCGTCTATTATTAAGGAAGATGGATATGAAAAAGAAAAGTTGAAAATAGGTGAATCGTCTTACTGGGACAAAAGGAAAATAGAAAACGCTGCGGCCACCAGACCTTCGTCAGGGAAAGGAAAGAAAGTGAGAGCTAAGAAGGACACATAAGAAAAATAAATAAAAATGGGCACTACCCGTAAAATCGACTGTGACCAGGGGTCATAGAATAAGAGTAGAAAAGGTAGCCTCAGACAAAGGAATGTTGTGTGTTAAGACCCTCTGGTTTGAGGCACTATATACGATGAATGAGGCGTTGTTCAAGCTGGACTAGACTAGCAGTGTCAAAGGAGCAGGATCTGATCGCAGTGACCTGGATGTCCATAGAACCATGGTGGTCCGGGACATTGATTTAAAGGGCTACTGGTGTGGATTCCATCCGGGAGATGTCATAGAGATGCTGGCAGAATCGGTCGTCAAGTCGTTTACCTGTCTGGCCAATATATATTTTACTGCAACGTTTGCATATTATGGTATAGGTTATGTTGCGTGACTCGCATGTGAAGCCATTGTTGATGGTAAATGTGGCCTTGGCAAATGAAACCTTGCGTGTTTGAATGACATACTCGCACGACTTGCATCGTGCTCGGCCACAAGGTCGTGTGCTAAAGTGACCGGCACTCTTAGTTGTGAGACGGCTGTGGACAAGAAGATCCTTCAGGTTCTTGTCATCTCTATAGGCCACCAGAGGGGCCTCACTGAACACTTCTCTTGTAGCAGAATCCACTTGGAGAATAGGTAAGTGACAGAGGAGGATATTTTTAACTAGTTATGTGTGGGTGATAGGTCAATATTAACTTGACTCTGTCGGAAGTTGTATTGTGGCGGGTGTTGAGGGCTACAATGCGGGAGATTGGGAGAACACGTTGTAAAGGCATGTTCTGGATAAAATCTATTGCGGAAGAAGTCCAACATCTCATTAGCTCGGCAGTGGAACTCCTCGTCGTCTTGGCATAAACGACAGAGGCGGGGAAGTTGAGAAAATGGTTGAGTCACGACAAGCCTGAGGATGGGAAGAAGTATACAAAAGGTAGCTGTGGGCATCAGTAGGCTTGTAGTACACTGAGGTGTTAAGGCAAAGGGGCGTGATGGTAACAGTAATGTCAAGAAAGTTGACATATACAGTGGAGATGAGGGAGGAAAACTTGATGGTAGGATGGAAGTGGTTAACAAAATCAATAAAATGTCTGCTTCAGACATATCAGTGAATCCTATGCCATCATCGATATACCTGCTATACATCATGGGGAAAGGACTAGAGTATTGTTGCTATATCAGATACTCTAAATGGCACATGAAAAGGCAGGCTGGGACCCATTGTGACAATTCGGCTCGTTTGCTTTTTCGTTATTTCCTCTCATCGTCTTTATGATCTATTATTTCGACATATTTAACGCACATAAATTTGTACCTATCCTCTACTCAGAATTGTTACCCTTTTTCTCTACCGTCATTGTTCATGTTTCACGCTTCGACGCATGACAGTCCAGACAATCGCCCATCCCTGAGAGATTAATTGTATCACTAAACGTGTTAATACCACATTGACTCCAGGTAGATGCGAGCATGAAGTGTTTGTTTAAGATTGCATAATAACTTCCAACTCGACAGCAGAATGGACTTGTAATACGGGTTTAATTGTATAGACCACGATTTGTCTAGACAGGCAGTCGGATTGTGACAAGTGTCACGAGAGGGTAGATGTTATTGAAATAAATAAGTATCCTCGACACAAAGTTGTATCAGGTGATACCAGGATAGTGCCAGATAAGAGTCTGGTCTTATAAGTAATACCACCTTTTCTGAAAAGAGTAAGGGTGTATAGATATCAAAGGTAGGATCAAGCTGTATAAGTTCCCAGAGAAGATGGTAATATATTACTCTAAGTTCCTACTTGCCCCTCTCCAGATCCTCCTCTGTTAATTTTATTATTATCATTATTTTTATTAACTCTGCTAGGGGTATTAACTAACTATCTACCAACAAGAACTGTAACTTAACTTAAAGAATTTAAGTAAGTCTGCTGGTAAATATTTACAATTTATTTTTACAGATTTTCTTTTCTGTTTGAAAAGTTACAAGAAAATCAAATTTCAAATACATCATTTAAATAAATAAAACATTTGAAAATAGTTCTCAATTTGCAAAAAGTCACTCAAGTTGTAGCAAGTCCTTCGCTCTTGGTTCAACTAGCTGTTTGTAGAATATCTATATCTTTATAACACTGTTATTTCACTGTCATTTGATTTGGGCTATCACTGACTATACCTATGGCCACCAAAAGTCATCATAAAATGTGTCTTTATTAGAATCTTGATTTTAATATATAGTTGTCGTCAGGATACTCTGAACAGTAGCCTTGTTTGGCCACTTATCTTGGTGAATTGAAGTCTGTCACACTCCTGACATGGAAGGAAAAGTCATATGAAGTTCCTTCAGGCCGTGGATACTGGGTAACTGGCCCTGTAGACAACAAGAGCTCTCGCACCATAAGTTCCAGCAGTAGTGGCTGACTCTTTCAAGTGTGTGTGGTTGACAGAATATTACCTGAAACATATTGGATTAACCACTATATTCTCTATCACTATCCCTTATTACAGATGTAGCGGATGTGAGACAGTTTTCAGACAAGGTGCTAGCAGACGCACAGGACACAATAGCAGTAACAACCAAATCCAGTTCACTGTGAATACACTTTTCCTCTAAATCCTTAGTTAGAGCCATTTGTCCATGATCCGCCTCCATACAATGATTAGGTCTTGTATAAAATACTTAGTAATAGTTTAAACAATACAGTAATACAATTCCTTTCATCCTTTCCTTTGTTCCTGGTGTGTGTCCCATTCCATCAAGAAATAATTCTTTAAATGCTTTTCTAAAATTATAGACACACTTTTGCCACCATTCTCAATTTATTTGAATATTCACAAGCTTGGCTTTTTGCCTCCAGAAATTACACAAAGGTTTGAAACACTTCTACACACTTCCTAACGCACAAGTGAATTAATTAACTAGAATTATATATATATATATATATATATATATATATATATATATATATATATATATATATATATATATATATATATATATATATATATTTTTTTTTTCTTACCCTCAAGTACATACAGTCGAGCTGTTAATGGTCACGCAGTCTGATCTCAGATGCAAAAGGCAAAGAAATCTCTCTCTGACAGAGCTCGCGCTCTCGCTGTATTTTGAAATTTCATTATGGCCTATTTCCATTAGGGCACGTCCTATATATAGGCCAAGGCCGGACGACAGAGAAGGTTTTTCTGCTAATGTGTGTTTTGTGTTCCGAAATGCAAGCACACATTGTCCAGCTGTACAAATCTGAAAAACTAGTAATCTACATATCCTCCTTATTCCTGGACCGATTTTCTTCATCTTAGGCTCAAATTACACCCTGAATTATTCTAATGGTCTTTTACTATCATACTACCGTCTTTTCCTAGGCGTAGCCTAAACAACAAAATTTTTGACTTGCCTTATGTCTCGTTGCAGTTCATTCGAGATTTCTTCCTTCCCACGTTACTTCCCGTGGAAATCTTTTCACACACTATCAGATGAACATTCCTATTATATAGAATTCTTGATCTCTGCCATGCTGTACTTCGCTCCTAAGTCTGTAGCTTACCTCCAATTGAACCAAGGTTACACAGATCTGAGCTCGCCATTGTTTAAGCAGTACGTTTGTAAACTCGATACATGCAGAAGCAATTCCATTGGTTCGTCAAGGATATACTGTCATAAAGTATGTCGCACTGTTTTGGTCAGAATGCCGTTTGTGTGAATTCGACTTCATGACAACAAGTCATGTGATACAAGAGATCGGCAGAGTCTAAAAAAACTAAATAATCAGACTTTCGAATTACCTGGGATAGGTGATTATAGATAACCGCAATCTTGGAAGACCTTTTGAAGAGTGAGCAGGAAGTATGATGTAAGTAAACTTTGACAACATTTCACGGATATTACAACTGAATGTATGGACGATGACTGTTTGAATTTTTCAAGCGCATGAGTCATGGAAATATTACATGAGGAAAAGTTGTCATAACATGAACTTTTGAATGTAGTGGCTGGCATTTGAGGCGCGAATAAACATTAGCGTTGATTGTCAAAAAACGCCAGGTGGAAGCGTGGGCAGGGAACCTATGATATAACGTAGAAAAGGTTTGACTTATGGCACTGCATTCCAGAAATCGTCAACGTAGACAGCTCTGACCTTGCCACAGAAAAGAATAGAGTTGGATTCTGAATTTATAGGATCGGACAAAATGTATTAAGGGCATCTCTGTATATCAGTAGAAAACTCGCCAATATTAATATGGAACCAGGAGTTCTACAGGACCACTCACAAGTCACAGAGGGATTCTGAAATAGAATAATACCCCAGACGTGTGTTCGAGGCATATGTGTTAAGTTACCAAGACCATTCTACTGAGCAAGAAATCTTTCTTCCCTATTGGGGTAAGTTGTAAACATACATTTTATGCTGTGAATGTGACATGTTTATACTTGCTAGTGGTGTTAAAGATTCATATTAGGCTGGCAACCTCAGCATGTGAAAAGGATACATTCATGAACCACCACAGCAAGCGCTAGTGATTGCTTCTTGCTAGTTCTCACGGAAGAACCAAAAGCAGAGGTAACCCCAGACTCCGAATGGAGCAGGGAGTGAGTGATGATTACATCAACCTGTGCACAGTTGTTTATTATCATTTTGTGAATGTATGTAAATTTAATATGTTCCTTCAGACACAAGCCACTGCCGCAGTCCAGTCACACATTTTTCCTTAAATTAACTGATATACTGGTGATTTTTCATCACATGCCCTGAGTGATATGATATATGATCAGGGAGAGTAAAAACTTGGAGAAAACAAACGGCTGACGGACAGCGGGAAAAGGCGCCTGATTAATTTTAGGCAAACAAATATTTAGCAGCGTGTGATGAAATCTGTTGTGTCCAATTACACAATTTTCGTTCTCTCCTGCATTTTTAACTGCATTATTTCTTCATTTTCCTCACATAGTCCTATTATTTGGCATATTTTATGCACCTAAATTTTTACCTAGTCACTACCAGACTTGTTTACGTTTCACCATGTGAATCGTAGTATTACAAAGCTAATTAGACCGGCTGGCAGATTATAATTTTATCGCCCAGTGTCGTGTAATGCAGACGGCCATAGGAAATCATTGTTGACACAAGGTGGTCTCGCACGATCGACGGAAAGAAAGCAAGATTGTCTGTCTAAGAAATCCGTCTGGGAGATGTGCGAAAACACAGACGGAATAGATGGTCCGTCTATGTATCAATATTACAGATAACCTGTACAATATTCCAACTCATGTAATGGTAGCTTTTACCACGGTATAATGCTCCGATTATCTTAAAAATAGCTCTTAGCACGGCACGATATTCCGACTCTTAATTCTAGCTTTTATTATAGTACAATTTTCTGATTCTCTTACTAGTAGCTCTTAACACGGTACAATGTTTCAACTCTATTACTGGTATCTCCCAGTTAAGTACAGCACGGTACAATATCCCGATTCTATTACTGGTAGCTCTTAACATGGTAAATGCTCTATGTTTGTTATATTATAAATATATCTGGCCTATGTACAAGTAGTTCACGAGGGTCCCAGAGACAAAGAAATAATAGGGGTACTGCATCCTCAAGAATGTCGTATGGGGCGACTAATATGAAGTTGGGCATGTGGCCAGCAACCTCATCATGTAAAAGAAATTTTAACATAAATTACTACTGCAAGACCATTTAAATGTTTTAGTGCATGAGGAAACCAGCTGTAGTGATGACTACACGCTAAATAACGATGGAAAAAGGGGAATAATGATGATTACTGAGATATATATGTAAATAAATTGTAGACCGATGAAAGCGTGTACTTTAGCGGCGAGTAGTTTTATTGCCGTATTTACTTTCACTTTTCGATGCACTAGAGTTTTGCCCTTGTTCTGCTTCAGTGTTTCTCTTTCATTCCAGTAACTTTGAAAATTAACAGTCACATAAACAAGCAATCTAATTACGTTACCTATTGCGCACATTATATTCTTCTTCTTCTTCCATCCTTAGCCATCAACCGGCAAAGCAGTATGTGGCCAGTACGCCTAGTGGCGTCTTAGGGCAACAACAAATTGATCAATCTATCGCTGTTTCCACCACGCCTAGTGGCGTCTTTGTGGAACAAAAACAGACCAAACAATCTATCATTGTTTCCGTAATCAGATTGGTTGGCAAGCAGGTATTCAGCCCACTATGCGAAGTTTTTACGGGATGGGGTAAACAGCCCCATGCCCATACCCTCCTTAGTCGCTTTTTACGACATGCGTGGTAGGGTGCAGTGTTACTATTCTTTGCTCCCCTTTCGGGCCCCGGTAACACACGGGTGGCACATTATATTGCTCAAATATAAATTACACGTTTATGTGCAATCAGGGAATAGAAGTGTAATTTAGAAGAACTTTTTAGTATAAACCAACTAGAAGAAAATACGTCAAATGACGTCAGGCACAGACGAAGTGATAGGATTCAAACCCCATCCCCAAGGGTGTTGTTCGCAAATGTTTAGCTCTGGTCACAAGCAAATGGCGGGGGGGGGGGGAAGGGGGGGGGGTGACGCTAAATTAAAGACAAAACAAAAAATATCACCGATAGTTTGTCTTAGTAAAAGGTCTCAGTCTAATCAAACAAAAATGAGAACTCGCTTTATTTTCCAAAGAAAAACTTTTATCAAATCCTTAATAAACGGGTACAGGTAGGTGGACATATGAGGCAGAAGGAGTTTACCGTATTGCCATAACAACGCAGAAAAACGGCCTGTGGAATTCAGTACATGCAAATCCGGCCTTAACTTAACAAGTATTATCAGTCTGGGTAGGACCAGATACTTAGCTTCCATTCGCTGTCATCCAGCCAGGTCCATATTTGGATGAGCATCCCTTGAAGTAATTGTAGGTTGCCAAGTTGGAACATCACCGCAGATTCAAAGTCTATACTGTAATCATTATCGTCGTCTTGTCTATTTTCCGTTTCACAAGAGATAAGCCATCCTCAGCTGTTGGCTCATTGAGGGAAGTGTTGACTTGGCTCTTCCAATAATGGTGTCTATAGCAATTAGTTTTAAATGACGCGATTTGTAGCACTAATATAACCCTTCTTAGTTACCCTTTACCATATTCATGGTTGATCATTCTTAAATTACTCACGTGATCTATACGATCTAATGTTTCCAAATGCTGTGGATGAACTATTAGCTCTGATTAAATACTCTCAAGGCTTGCTTTAAGACTTAGACATACCTTCTGGCAGCAAAATCTCAGCTCCTGACTTTCTCGTTTCGCGATCGTTGTACTAACAAGAGAAAGGGCAAGGGCTGTTCTCTGGAGCCATAAATTAAGAATTCTCCGAGTAGATGAGACTCGTAAGTCTTCGCTGCCAACTTATCGAAGAGATAGACAACTCTGATCTCGAACCACTTACTGCCTTGTGGGCAGGCAGGGGATAGTCAAAGGAGAAGAAAGCAAACTTGAATAAGATTACTTCATGAAATCGTCTGCTTCAGACCAAAATACACGGACATCGCAATATGGTTGTAAAGTAAGGTACGATGTATTTATTACGTTCCACAAAAGTACATTAGAGAAAGTAAATAAACAGTTTCATTGATTATAGAGTAAAGCAAGACATCACAACAGAAGTCAAAGTAAACATTCATTGACTAATTTACTGTGACCCCAAACAAAAACTGCAATACCGTCAACACAGTATGGCCCAGAGAATTTTAGTAAAACACCAAAATGTATTCAGCATTTTGAGAACAGAATAATTAGAAGAATTCATGCTCCATTCAAATATATTCATGCAAGTGGATGGAGTCAAAGACAAATAAGGGAAAAAAAATCGTTTTCTTCTGTTCTTTTAGCTCGGTATGGACCATGGGACCACTATTTTAGCTAGTCCTCATGCAGGAAGCCTGCACTAATTTATTCATGTATTTTTGCAGACGTGGTTTCTGTAACGATTTATTTGACATAATGAGGTTGCCATTTGCCGCGTAAGGCTAGTGCTCTATCAAGGACCTATAACTCATTTAAAAAAAAAAGAAGTAGACCTGCCTTCGTCATTCCCTGGCGCAGACGTTGATATGGATCATAACCAGCTAGGGATGAAAGTGCCAAGTTCAAAGACACTTGTGAGCGAAAATAGACGAAAAAAGAACTACAGAATCACTTCTGAGGAACATTATAACATAAGATTAACCTAGAATATATAAAAGCTACGTAAGAGAGTTATAATGACGACAATAAACAGTTAGTCTTTGACATTCACAAGATAAGACAACCCTGTGGGAAGTGGAGCGAGATTTTATTGATAATAAATGGGGCATATGACGCAGCACTCAATGTGGTAATTAACTTAAAAGCAGTGTAAACAGATGTAATAACCAGGCAACTTTCTATAACTGAATTAAAAGAGCAGGAACGACAACTAGTACACGGTGTGATGCGATGCAGCACTAATTAGCTAAGTGAGAGTCATGTACTTTAGCCAGATATAAGGTTTTCCAGTCAGCTGTTTTGTGACTTAGATATTTTATCATTTTTAGTGACCTACATAGTGTCCTGGCACGAAAATTCATGTTAACGGTACCTAGCATTCTAGCATAGAATCAAACTTGTACATGCTATGTGTACGGCCGTCTATCTTCTTTCCTTTCTTCTTATTACATTTTCTTCTGTTTCTTCATTCCATTCTTCTGCTTCTCTCTAATTGTCTTCTTCTATTTGCTCGTAAACATTTTCGTCTCCTACCTCTTAATAATGATATTTCGTGGAAAGAGAAAGTGACACATGTCTATGTGTTGTCACACGCTGGCCTTCAAAACATGTATACACTGCTTGCCGCATGTAAGAGGGTGTGACGAAATGGACGACCTCTATCGATCTTTGGTTCTCTCCCACGGTATCGGTACATTTGTGGTACTGATTTTTATTATGTGCTGTCAATTTTCGTACTTTTCTATGTCTTTCTTTCTTTCTTTCTTTATTTTTCTGCTAAGTAGCAGATATTTGATTTTATTAAATCACCCTGTAGGTGATATGATGCATCACATTTGCAAGGAGTGCTACCCAGATTTGTGGTTATAGACGCGGCATATTAAAACGTACACCTGTCAGCGCTATCGGCTTAAATCCCCGATAGGATTCGGAGTTTGCGCACTCATACGACAGATAACGAGATTACTGACTGTGTGACACCTGTGGGCAGACAAGAGTTATATAATCGCTTCCGGTCACTTGGTTAAAAGTAATTATGGATTTATTACATTTTAGACAATATGAGTCTACAGATTTGTTGGTGAGAGTGTATGCAAGACATCATATTACTATATATGGGAGACTTGACCTTTTGCAAAATGTATCCATGTAGGAAATATTTTGAAAATGCCACACCCGACATGTTTGAAATGATTGGATCTTTCTGATTAGATTCATAACAACATTGAGGGGGAATATAGGCTGACCATTTTCGCAGTTTTATCTCACTGTGAATTTCAAGCTCGCCAAGACACCAGACCTCGCCAGAGTGAAGAATAGATTCATAATTCCTATTTGTTAACCGGACCATTTATTGGAGAACCAGATAAGACTTACAAAGCACAGGAAATCTCTTTCAAATTTTAATAAGGAACACCGGGCCTAGGAAACTTAAAAAAAAAACACGGAGTCAGAAGGGGCAATCTATTGTAAAATTAAAGACATCCCAGACGCGTGTAAGAGAACAATTCGTCAATTTTATTCATCTGAGCAAACAAGTCTGTAGTCAGGATTGGCGTAGGTTATGATTTACATTTCATATTTTATTGCTAACATGTGAACTAACATATATATGTATATATTACCATGTGAAGTTTAATGTGTGAAACTGGTTATTGGATGTCAAAGTCATTTGGGGCTGGCAACCTCAGTATCTAGAATGATGATTCATGAACCACCACTGCAAGGACTGGTGATTGCTTTATTGATAGTTTCGTAAAAAGAACTAAAAGCATAAAGTAGTTCCAGGTTCCCTATGGAGCAGGGAGGGAAAGATAAAAGAAATAATGTACATTCTACGTAAAAGACTTACATTTTCAAAGCACTATAAATGTCCCTATAAACACATTCACTTTAAAATTAATGTAAGTTTTCAAGCTTTACCCCAGTGCAAATGTCTATGTGAAAATATTCATTTTAAATTAATATAAGTTTCAAACTTTTCCATAAGTGTAAATGTAAATGAAACATAAATGAATTTATATTGTGAACACTTTTCAAACAGTGGAGATGTAAATGTAAAACATATTATATCTGTACGTTTAACCTTTTCATTTAAATGTAATGTAAAGCTAAAGCTATTCAGTTTAAATGTAAAGGAAGTTTTATCCCGAGGGATTAAATTTAATTCTCATCGAGGGTAAATTCTGACATGGTATGGTAGAATAGAAGGGGGGAGGGGGGGGGGGACATAACTGTGTCGGAAAACGCCATACTCAGAAGAGCGTTTCGTTTCTATATCTATTACCAGTTATTGGTGGTACCAGCAGAAAGTACTATCTCTGGAACCAAGTGAAGGTAGAAGTGGACTGACGTTTTGCGAGACGCCATCATAAGAGGGTCTTATAGACAGACGCAAAACCAACTTAGCCGTTACTTCTTGAACGTTCTTGGAACGAGCGGCACCTGAATTTTGACCGGAGACGAGCGAGAGCAGAGTGGAAGGAACTGACCCGGCTGGAGAAGAAACTACCATTGGCAGCTAAGTGAAAATATCCGCTGCCAAAAGTGACCTCCTTTATTCAGTTAAATCCCATCCAAGTGATGAAAATCCATTTCATAAATATTCAATTTATAACTTCGATTTAATCCTTTTAAATGTACTACATGTTTGTCTCAGTCAAAGTTACTAAACACGCACTCTAAACAGAGCTATATATATATATATATATATATATATATATATATATATATATATATATATATATATATATATATATATATATATATATATATATATATATATATATATATATATATATATATAATAATAATAATAATAATAATAATTCCACTGATTAACTCATCGGTGGGGGCTTAACGAGCTAGAATAAACCATTGCTTAATTCTTTATAAAAGTTGTCGGCAGATTATAGAATTAACGTGTTTAGCGACAGCCAGCATTGTTTTCGCTTATCTGAATATCTTGTGAAGACTCCCATGTGATAGAAGCTTTACTACTCTTCTATCGACATTTCTGCCAAGAGTAATCTTGTGTAAAAATAGACTCCATTGAAGCCTATAATAGATGCTCTTGAGTTTTGGCCACTGTTGGACCACCACTGCAAAGCAGAGGAGGCAATACCGTCACAGATGGTCGCATCCCGAAATGTCTTCTACGGACAACTGGCAGATGGCAAAAGAACAGTTGGGCGACCGCAGCTGAGATTCAAAGATGTGTGCAAAAGAGAAATGAGGGCAGTGGATATACATCAAGCAATCTGGGAGAATAAAGCTGCCGATCGCACCAAGTGGCGATGCTATCTACGGAGCCACCTAAGATTGGGCTACACAGCAATCAGAAGAGAGGAGAGAACGTCGAATGGAACATCCGGAAAATAAGCAGCTGAGGGCTGTCACCTCAGGGGCGCATTCTCATAGTCAGTTATGACTGAAGGGGCTATTATTATTATGATAGAAACTTTAAGTCCTTTTTTTCAGAATTAAGTATTTATCAACTTAACTTCAGTTGACAGAGTTCACTTACTTTTTAAATAGCAATTGCCCTCAGATATAAAACATGAACTATGGTCTAGATTGAAAGAACGTGCTTCGCCACAAGAATGCTTAAAAAAAAACCCTCAAGGAAAATAAAATCTGTCAGCCATTGATTTCAATACTCCTACATGATCGCTGGAGCAAGGAGAGTAAAGATAACCAAGAAGTTACAACACTCCTGTCTACATCCAGTGGTTCTGTGAGGAGACGATGAAAGAACAGGAACACCGCTCCCTCAGGCTTACCCAAAGGAGTGAGTAATGTGAGGTTGTGTATGGGACTACATAAACCACCTCTGTAAGAAGTAGCTTTCGCGTGGGCTTCCTATAAGGGAACAAGACTCAGCGATTGCTGCAAGCTCCAACAGCAGCAATAAGGGAAGTGATGATTCTGTGTAAACATTAATTGATGAAAGTTTGTCATATAAACAAAATTGCTACAGAAACCACATCACTGCTCTGGTGCCTGTTTCCTGCAAGGGGAATCCTGCAATTCTGGTATCCATCATGCTCCACATGGAGCGAAAAAAAAAACAGACAATGAGTGAATGAAGAAAATACAAACTTTCGTCAATGAGTGTTTACGCAGAATCACCACATCTCATGAGGTTGCTAGCCCCAAGCCCAACTTCATTGTAATCTCTTAATACGACACACCAGAGGGAACACAAGTCCCTATCATTTCTTTGTCTCCTTTCACACCCTTTAGATAATACAGATAATCTAAAACGCTAGGAGAGGATCACCAATAAAGAACTGAAGATAAGAATGATACAAACAACAGTACAAAAGTGCAGGAAAAAAGTCAAAGATTTACAGAACATACAGTGAGAATGCACTTAGTTAACATAATAAGGAAGTACTTGTTCTAGAAGGTAAGGAGGGGGGGGGGGGGGGGGGGGGGGGGGGGGGGGGAGGGGAGGGGGGGGGGGGGGGGGGGGGGGGGGGGGGGGGGGGGGGGGGGGGGGGGGGGGGGAGTTGAAAACTCCCCATGTACAAAAGAAGCAAAACGGAGGACGGGGACTACTGCGCCGTAAAAGGAACTTTTCAAAATAGAAAAAAAAAATACTGGGATAAATCATGTCGGAAGTCGAAGCTCTGCAGGGGGGGGGGGGATGCTGAAAGGGGGATTATTGATGTCAGGGTCTGCATCGGCCTAAGGGAAAGATGGAAAATGTCAGGTGGCGGAGTAAAGCAAAGCGGGTCACATAGGTACTTAGGTGTTTTGATTTTTGTTGTTGTTGTTTGAAGGTGTATTTTATTTTGGATGCAGTTGATTTTTCTTTCATGTTTCTTTTTCCTTCATTCTCCCGTGTCTATTAGTTATTACGTAGTGTTACAAAAAGACTACCAAAGAGAACTGGGGGGGGGGGGGGGGGGGGGGAAGAAGAAAGATTTCGAAAGCGGGGGGGGGGGGGGGGGGGGGGATGCTGAACTTCACTTAGGGGGGCAAAACTAAGATTAGGGGGGCTCTGGGCCTGTTTCCTGCAAGGGGGAAATTCCTGCAATTCTGGTATCCATCATGCTCCACATGGAGCGAAAAAAAAACAGACAATGAGTGAATGAAGAAAATACAAACTTTCGTCAATGAGTGTTTACGCAGAATCACCACATCTCATGAGGTTGCTAGCCCCAAGCCCAACTTCATTGTAATCTCTTAATACGACACACCAGAGGGAACACAAGTCCCTATCATTTCTTTGTCTCCTTTCACACCCTTTAGATAATACAGATAATCTAAAACGCTAGGAGAGGATCACCAATAAAGAACTGAAGATAAGAATGATACAAACAACAGTACAAAAGTGCAGGAAAAAAGTCAAAGATTTACAGAACATACAGTGAGAATGCACTTAGTTAACATAATAAGGAAGTACTTGTTCTAGAAGGTAAGGGGGGGAGTTGAAAACTCCCATGTACAAAAGAAGAAAAGGACGGGGACTACTGAGAATAAAAGGAACTTTTCAAAATAGAAAAAAAAATACTGGGATAAATCATGTCGGAAGTCGAAGCTCTGCAGGATGCTGAAAGGGGAAAAATAAGATTATTGATGTCAGTCTGGCATCGCCTAAGGGAAAGATGGAAAATGTCAGGTAAGAGTAAGCAAAGCTCACATAGGTACTTAGGTGTTTGATTTTTGTTGTTGTTGTTTGAAGGTGTATTTTATTTTGGATGCAATTTTTTCTTTCATGTTTCTTTCCTTCATTCTCCGTTTGTCTATTAGTTATTACGTAGTTTAAAAAGTCTACCAAAGAGAAAGAAGGGGGGGGGGGGGAGAGAAAGAGAGAGAGAACGAACGAACGAACGAACTTTATTTTCAAAGGGTTGAGAATTGGGCACGCAGGCCCGTCTGACATTCTGCCCTTCCCTTCTCTCACCTTTCATACTGAATTCATTTATTCCCACATGCATTTTACATATCAATGTCAAGGAATTCAACGTTGCAAAGTAAAATAAAATAGCACACTCATATTAACATTAACTACTTATAAACATGACATAAAATATGTAGAAAAGTACAAACAGAGAGAGAGAGAGATAGAGAGAGATAGAGAGAGAGAGAGAGAGAGAGAGAGAGAGAGAGAGAGAGAGAGAGAGAGAGAGAGAGAGAGAGAGAGAGAGAGAGAGAGAGAGAGAGGAGAAAGAGGGGGAAGAATGAGAAGTTAGAAAAATGTACACCACGAGATAGATAATAAAAGAGTACAAGTAGAATAAATTAAATATACTATATTTAGGAAAAAAAAGGAAGACAGAAAGAGAAGATAGAGGCAGAGAAATATAGAGAAAAAAGTAAAGAAGGAAGAAATATGAGGAACAAGAGAGAAATAAAGTAATGGAGGGTGTGAGGAGGAAAAAAAAGAGAAAATTTGAAATGTAGTGTTAGTGAAAAAAAAAAAAAAAAGAGCGAAAGAGAGGAAAAATGGGGGATGGGGGAAGAGAAGAGACAGTGAGAAATTGCTCTTCATTACCACTCCGTCTGTCTTCTATCCTCCAATCTAAAAAAGATAAAGAAAGTACATACATACTGTAATTATACCAACAGCAGTATTTACTAATGTACTGTGACAGGCTCCACCAGAATAAACAATCAGGTATCCTCAGGTAAACATCACTACCTGAGACAAAGGAGCGATATATCAACTTCTAAAATTGTATTCTCACTCGCTTATTTCATTATCGGAGGCTACTTAAAAAAGACGGAAGAAAAGGTAAGCGAAATTAAACTTCTCTCTACTTCATCTTTCCCTCTCCAAATCAACAGAATTGGAGTAGTTTAAAAGAAACAAAGAAAGTTAAGGACATGTTTTCAGGATGGTAGCAATGGAGGACAATGAAAGGGTAGCCCAGGAGACTCAAAGTTATAAAGACAATAGAATGTTATAGATAATCTTTTATGTTTTCAGAAGTCTCAGAGGAAACAAAGAAAGAGAAGTATTACTGCTCCCTCCGAAAATCGTTTGAGTGGATTAAAATGAGGTTGTGGATTGGGCAGGCAATCTCGTCATATAAAATAAATTGCTGGAGAAACCACCACAGCAAGAGCGTACGGTGGCTTTGGATCAGGATTCATGCAAGGGAACCAACTACAGTCATTTCTACATGCTCCACAGGGAACAACAGAGGAAACAAATGTAGCTGATACTGCGAGTTTATTATGTTCATTCTCTTTTGTGGAAACCAGTAAGTAAAATAGAGAGAGAATTGCTAAAACCAAAAAAAAAATCGTTTTTGTTTCTACAATCAAACCTTTGTACGACAAGGCGACTAATGTGAGATTGTGCATGGGAGCTGGCGACATCATCAAGTTAAACACAGTGATACAGAAACCATTAATTTATCGCGGAAGACAATTTTCCCCACGGAGAATATATGCATTGTACATGCCAGAGAAATATACATTTCTGAATGAACCTACCCAGCACAATGAAATAATAATAAATAAAAAAAAACAACAACAAAAACAAAACTGAAGTATAGAAAGAAAGCAGTACAAGTTTAAGACATCAGACGTAAGTAGCTTACTTTGCTTATTGTTTGCATTTCTGTTTTCTTACGCCGTTCAACGTTCTAGGTAGGGCACACTAGTTTTAGCCCATGTGTGAAAAGTATTGCGTCATGCCATTGTTACTCCGACGTTTAACAAAAAAATAAATAAATTTCCTATCGACCTTTCTTATGACCTGCCCCTTACAATCAGTGTTGCCACAGCTGGGTATTTTTTACTAGATCTGGGTTTTTTGGCTTCCGTCTGGGTATCTGGGTATTGTTTTTATCTGAATTAATCTGGGTATATTTGACAATTGGCATTTACAATGTATGTATTTTCTGTGCACTAAGCATTATACATTATATGTATATTATAATTAAATGTAAAAAATTATGTGCTATATATTTTTTATAGGTACCACTCAAATTTAATTCTTGTTTTAACCACATCAATGACGTTGTTTTTTTACTCGTTTACATCAACTATCTATTTATTGTTATTCTGTTAATGGCTGTCATCTACAATAGTCAGTCATTTTTGCGATGTGTTTTAAAGTATTCTTTTTAAATTTCAGAAGCAGACAAACAGCATATTGTTTTTTTTTTATTATAAGATTTTTTGGTAATAAAAAATAAAATAAAAATAAAGAAATAAATAAAAATTGGTAGCACACAGCTTATTTGTGCTCAAGTTGCACTAAAAGATTGTGTAAGCATAGTCTATCCCGCGTATTTGAGGCGTAAAATAATCTGGGTATTTCTGGGTTTTTTTAAAGAAGAAAATCTGGGTTTATCTCTAGAACTTGAGTGGCAACCTTGCTTGCCATGTAGCCGCATTTTCTTGTAGTATAAGGCTCGTGACGGTAGTAGATCTGGCTGCATTCTCGTGTTATGTCTATCTAGCTGATATATTGTTTTTATTTCATCAATCCTCCAAATGTTTTTTTCCCCCTTGTCTCGTATCGTGTTTAACAATTGCAGCTTTTCTCAGACATCTCACCTTGCTTATTGTGATCTTCCTTTTCTCTAATTTAGGTCGCGGTCATGTTTCTACTGTAGAATCAGTTAACATATGGCTATAATAGGGTGACCAGACGTCTGGATTTGGCCGGATGTGCCCGGCTTTTCGCTCGCAAACTATATGGTGTTTATGAGTTGTGCACAAGATGTCACCGGAAATATTACCACATGATTAGACAGAGGTCACGCGTGGAATATTAAAATTAATATTTTAAAACACGCGAGGGGATATTTTAAATGAAACACCCCAACCCACGTAGTGCTAGAGAGATTTGATTGGTTTGAAGTGAGAGCCGGGATATACAATGAATTCTATTGGAACATTTGCGAAAACACAATCTGTGATTTGAACTGAGAATGAGAGATATCTAGCGAACTGTCGCGCGGTGAGAAAAAAATACGCAAGACAAATTCTTGGTTGGTGATACTTTTAAACCGAGCGGACGCGAGTGTCTCTCTCTATCATTTTCTAGCGCTGTGTACTGGCTACATTCCCTAAACCAGCGGCACTTGGGCTTTCAGCCCTTCGGCCCAATGACATGTCATTGCGAGGCTGGGGAACCTGAGGACTTTCCTACCAACCCGGTCAGGAGCTTCGCTCCTTCCCATCCACAGAGGGTTTATCACAGGAGCCGTTCAGGCTATTCAGTCAAATTTCCGGCGTAAACATTTCTTCAAACGCCGACGCCCGGGTTTGAACCATGAACACCTGGTCGCCAGTACAACGCCGAAGCCATTACACCAGCGCGGCTCCCGTACTGGCTACATAAACGAAGCGATATTTGTTTTTGATGGCTAACGAATAAAATTCATATAAAAAGAAGGGATGATCAGAAAGAGGTGATAGTAGTACCGTTAGGAGCGGAGAAGTCCACATTTATTTCGTTTCAAACAACTGATTACACCGTTGTTGCAAAAAGAAGATAGACGCTTGAGAACACAAAACTTCATCATCTGTTGTCAAGTTAAGCCACTTTGAAAAATTTTATAAATTCTAAGACCAACCCAATAGAGGAAATTATTGGAGGGAAAGAAGCTATTGCTGGTACCATAACAGTAAGGTATCAACACACGTGATCCATACAAAAGATAAAAGGAACGAAAAGGAGGAAGAAATTTAAAAAACAAAAAACCGCAGCGCGAGCCGGTTGGAACTAAGAATTTAGCAGCAGGCGTGAGATGCTTTCTCGTTCGCTCGCTGGCTGTGTATAAATAGAGAGGAACCGTGGCAGACAGTGTACACACGCAAAATTAAAACCTCGGAAGAGAGACGAATTTGAAGGCAGAGAGAGAGAGAGAAGGATCAACACCTGAGCAAGATCATTCCTATTTGTTATGCTGGGCAGTTTGAACTTTTGCCAAGCCTTCAGTCAGTTCTACTTCTGATTTATCCTAAAAGGGGTATGTAATATTACGAATATATATGTATGTATGAATGTAAATACTTTTACAGGTTTGATAATTAAATTAAACTGCGAGACAACATTTGAATTCAAAATGGAGAATGAGGCAAGGACCAGGATGCATAACAGGGACGCGCAGGAATGGAAAGGCAGAACTAAGGGAAGGCCTATGTTGTATAACATTGTTTTATTGATTACTGCAATTCAAACTGACTGTAGAAGGAAACTGCAGCATCATGACTGTGTACAGAAATTGTATTATGTATTGTTGAAAATGTAATCACTTAAGACATGTCATTGCCTATACACTGCCATTGAACCAGAACTTATGCCATACCTATATAAGCATACACTGAACACATCACCTCACAACACGCAGACCTGTGAGAAATCACCACACAAAGACTAGCCACATGCTACATATTTTGCAGGTTTACTGGTCTAGTTTGGAACAGCCTGATCTGAAACTACCATCCACTCAACGTATACTGTGTGTGACGGAGTTCAAGTGTTTTGGCTCCATCATTCCTTGGCTAGCCAAACATAAGATCCAAGAAGCTGTATTCCAACTACACTCGTGTGTTACCAGACATTGTCCAGGACTGTAAAGCTAAGTCCTAAGTGTTAATATTCCAAAACCTTCTGTGAGATCCCAAAAGAGACCGTGTAGTGATGAAAAGTGCAATCTGTGTTAACCCAGTGCAGGCAAAAGACTTTAGGATTAACGTAGACATGAACTTTATGTAAAAATTTATAAATATTGTTGATTTTTGTATTTTTTATTTTAATTGAGATCTTCCGATTTTCAAAAGAGAAATAAGAAACTAGATGTACATTAATAAATAATTCAGTAAATTGTAATTTTATGACTTGTCAATTTCTTATTGTTGACAGTTATATTTTGCTGTATTATTGTTGTCACAGTATAGTTAGGTGACGGTAGCACTCTAGAGCTCTTGATCTATACTAATTCCATCCAGACGTGTGCTCTTTACAGCTATAGCTATACCTGTGCCATCCTTACACCAGTGCTCTTCTCCGAGACTGGGATATACCTGTCTAGACTAAATTTACGTGTCTAGTCTTCTACACTATCAACATCTCCCACTCTTATTAAAACATTACGTCACACGAACTCAGAGACACAGAACAGTGTAGCAAGTTTAATTTGCTGGGGAGGTTATGATGTTATACCTAAAAGAAAAGAAATATGTGTCTGTGTTAACCGTGTGAGGTCAAGCACACGTAGGCCCCTGACTCTAATAGATGATAATGATGTATTTGCAGGGAACCTAACGCTACCTCCCTAGATCTCACACGGTCACTATTTTGGCTCTAGTGTCTGGTGTATGATGTACCTAATGTCTAGGGGAGAAATGAAAATGATGATACATAAACACAAAACACTTTAACTCACTATAGGGAACTGAAGAAAACAGTGGTTAAGGTTTTTCTTTAAAATGAATATTTTCTTTTTACAATTTAATCTGCCTGTCCGCCATATCTTTTGGACAGGTCTTTGAAAATGAGGAAAAGATAGTTTACATAAAAAGAATTAACTAAAATTTGTGGACACTTTTTCCAATAAGTATAAAGTCACTTATCTCTCCTGTTGGTGTATTCACAGATTACAACTTTATTATCTAATAGTGTTTGTCACTTGTTAGGAGGGGCTGTAGTTTCATCACGCCCCATAACATCCTGGGTATGATTGAAAATATCAAAGTTTATTATAACTGAAGTGTCAGATATACCCAGATGCTAACACATCACCTGGGATTCTTTGTAGAAGGATAATTCAGTACGTCGTTGCAGAAAATATAGATATCTCAACACGCACAAGCTCCTCCAGCTATCTGCTGACGGCATAAACGGTTTACCGGAAACTTGTTGGTGTTACACTCACTCATCAGGTTTCCTGTCACCGGCTGGTAACAGGAAATAAAACCTCTGCAATAAAAAGACACCCTGGCCTTTTTATATCTGATCACACTTTATTATTATTATTATTTACATATGGTGGTATGGGGTCAGCCTCGCGTGCATACAGGTGCACTCGCCCCTAATTTTATATGACTCACACCTTTCTGTGATCACACCTCAGGTCCCTATGGCAGATAACGCCACTGTACTTTTACATAGCTTTCCTCAATACAATAACGTGGAGTAACCACGTTTCCTTTTGTATGATTTGCTCTCTTTTTTTTAAATTATAAACGCTCCAGGCATGTTGAACAGTGTTCATGGAACACGGAGGCTTACTAACATATTCTAATACAATAATATTAAAACAAAATCATGACAATATACAACAGTTAGATACAGTTCAATGTGAGGACTCAACAATGTCTGCTCCCGGCATGTCCTTCACTTTTCCCAATAGCAGTATCTAACTTTGGCAGTTGTAATAAACATATTAATACATAAAGCATTCTTAACACAATTTCAAGAAATAGTAACAAATAACGCTGATTTGCAAAGAATGGCCTCAGTTTTTCTCTGCACTGCCCAGACTGCGAATTAATTCTTTATTTTATAAATTAACACAGCTGATCTCAGCGTATTTGATAGAAAAAGTTTTTGTCAACTGGCGATGAGCATTGAAAGCTTTTTGCTAATATCTATTAGTACTGGCCAATGGAAAACTTGCGACCACCAGAATTTAAATGAAGTTTTTGAAAAACAAAAAAAAATTCCAAACAAACTCTGTGTCTGGTAGTCGATTGGTCAGTGTGCGTTAGTTATGCCAATACAAAAAGATGTTTAGTTTTGGTTAACATTTACCTACCGCTCCCCTCTTACTCCTATACTCTTTTTACCCAATCGGATTTGAATTTACTCCAATGCCTCTTTCTAAGCTGGCGTCCTCACTAACGTTATGAAAAAAACAAGCAGGAACCACAGTCTGTCAGTCTTAGTGTTACTAGACATTTAGTCTTTTTCTCAATAACTTGGCTAATACTTGGACTACCATATTTTTTAAAACACATTTTTGCTCAGGGGACTCTAAGCTATACTACCATATGATTTTTATGGTCAGTTTCATTATGGTTTAGATTTTCAATTTTTTTCACTGTCAATCGTCAAATAAAATTTTTTACACAAATCGGCCATCTTCTCCCTCTCATCTCTTTCTAGCATTTTTATTCAAATAACTAACTTGTTTGAGTGACGTCAGAAATACATTACTCGGCGAGAATTTAAACTGTCTGTGTGTATATATCATCGGGCCAATCCCACAGCGTGTCAAGCGAAGCGGGGTTTTGCGCGGCGGGTGTTAGAATTGGCGTTAATTATTACCGTTGTTCGTGTTACACTACCAAAAAATGTAAGTATTACTACTATTAAAGGCGTTAAAGTTAAAGTATTACGTTAATTCAGACAGTAACTTGGCAGCACCTTTCTGGAAGATCGTTAATTATAAGTCTTGCCGCAGTCTCTATCAGATCGGGCAAAATGTTAAAAATGTTTAAAGTACGTTACAAGGAAAGCGAGTAGGTTCATACGGCGGTATCGTTTCTAAGCATTACCATGGCACTAAATTCAGCGCGATGCTGGCGTGTGAGATGCTCAAAGTCAGACTCATACGGGCGAGGTTATTTATTATCATAGGACTAAAATCTTACTGAAATGAGCGATTATCTCGCAGATTTTACTACAAACAGATAGCTTCGCAGCTTCATACGAGCAACTCACAGAAAGTAAAGGATCCCGTTACACGCCTATTGATGCATTTTGGGAATACGGTTTTAGGCCCGTATTTTCTTGACCATCGACACACTATGGGTGTTATTGTCAGCATCACGCCTGCCACCATAACCTTCCCAGAGTTCTGGTACCCAATTCATGAGGCTGGGTCGACCCCGGAGCCGTGTGAGGTCCAAAAAATCCCACTTCAACTAGGGATCCAACCATGGACCATCGAGCTAGGAAGCCAGTGCACTAACCACTGCGCTACTGCGGCTCCCAAAATCATAGAGGAATTAAACACAAGTTTTCCCAGGCCAGTGATTTCGCAGAACACCCGCCGTCAGAGGAATTAACTCTTATTTCCAGACCTAAGTGATTCGAAGCATCTAATACAGAGCTGTGTCGTCTAAATCTGTGCAAGGAGATTGTGTGTTCCCAAAATTTTGGGGTAAGTGTAAACAAATTATTTACAAATGTGAAATTTGACATGTTTCTTGCTAAGTGGTTATAAATTAGGCTGGCAACCTTAACATATGAAAAGAGTATTTTCATGAACCACTACAGCAAGTGTTGGTGATTGTTTCTGGCTAGTCGTGCGGAAAACCCGACAGCCGAGGTGACCCCAGACTATATATATATATATATATATATATATATATATATATATATATATATATATATATATATATATATATATATATATATATATATATATATATATATATATACTTACTTAGTCGTTCCCCTTCTACCGTGAGGTGTAGAGGTTGGAAGAGAGAGCGCCAGACTATCCTATCGGCTGTCTTACTCCTGGCCTGGTTCCATTCTAGTCCTCGGTCCTTCAAAGATTGTCTAATGTTGTCCTCCAAGCGGACTCTGGGTCGTCCTGGGGTCTGGATCCCTGGCTCTTTGTTTCCCATGCTTGTCGTGGTAGCCGATCTTATCCCATTCTGCAGACATGGCCAAACCATCTTAGTTGGGACTGTTCTACATGGGTCTGCAGGGGGTGGGATTTTAGGCCTTGACGTATCGTTTGGTTGCGAACCATGTCTCTTCTTCAACCACCTTCCTCAGATACCTCATTTCTGAGGTTTGGATCTGGCTTTTGTGGGTTGTAGTCATTGCCCATGACTCGCATCCATATATGAAGACTGGGACATAGATGGAGCGGTATACAGCCATCTTCGTTTTCTTACCAACCTCTCTCTTGCTGAGGAATCCTCGATTTATGGCCTGAAAAAGTCTCCTAGCTGCTGCTTTTCGAGTTGCCAACTCTTCTTTGATGCCTCCCTTTCGGTCTATAATAGCTCCGAGATATTTAAAGTGGTCGACCTGCTCCAGGACCTGTTCTCCCGGCTTAATCTGATGTCTTCTTTCTTCTCGTGATATCACCATGGATTTTGTTTTAGAGCTGCTTATGACCATCCCCCTCTTCTCCAACTCTTCCTTCCAGACTTGCAGGTTGGATTGGAGATGTGCCTCTGATTTAGCAATCAGGGCAACATCATCAGCAAATGCCAGCTCTGAAATACATACCTGTCTCATCTTCCAGTAACCCACTGAATACTTTCTTGTTATCTCCTTACATGCCTTGACTCACATAATTTCTGCAAGACTTGTAGAAGCTCTGTATAGCATGAATCAGATGTGCTGGAATGTTCTTCCTTGCCAAACAGTCCCAAAGTTTGCTCCAGGGGACCTGTCAAGCGCCTTTTCCAGATCTATCAGACAATCTTTGAAGGACCGAGGACTAGAATGGAACTAGGAAGACAGCCGATAGCATAGTCTAGCGCTCTCTCTTCCAAACCTCTACACCTCACGGTAGAAGGGGAACGACTAAGTAAGTAAGTACTTATCACTACAAGGCAGTCCTTGTTATGGTAGCCCCAGGATAAAAGAAGCAGTGCTAGAGGGAAAACACTTGAAGAAGAGAGCTGGAAACAGAAGTGCAAATGACAATGAAGACATAGAAAGACCTGGAGCTGATGGCACAAGACGTTTGTTGAAAGTCTATGCTACTTTGGGAGTTAAAAGGGGATGATCGTGATGATGATGATGATGATGATGATGATGATAACAAACATTAGGTGCATTTTTTCTGTCCTATTTTTAATATTTTTTGTCATGAATTTAAGAATTAATGATTCCTTCTGTCTTAATGTGCACATAGTACTTATTTTAATCTTTCATCTTACTCTTTTCGCCTTACTCACTGTGCGTTACAAAGAAGCTTTCTTTAGTGCCAGTATTCAGCTTTCAAAGTACAACTAAGATGTAACATAAAGACTAAAGGCCGAAAGATTACTTGAAGTGAGAACGGCTCCTAACGATCAGTTTATCGCTTTTGTGTTGCTCTCTCCTGTAGGGCTTCCGTTTAGTATTACTTCAGAATAAAAGTACTTGTAATGTCAAGACTCGCTATTCACAGAAACGTGGTTTAAATACCAGCACATTCGTTACACCCAATATTGTTTGAACTTTTACGGTGTCAGTTATTACGTACACCTGTACTTCTTTAAGGGGAAAAAAAGTACTCAACATAAAAACAAAGCTCTGTTCTATCCATTGTCGAGCGTGAGATTGCAGCAAAATGTCATTACAGCGCGTGGATGCACCAACTGGCGTGGGAACTAGCAGATCTACCCGTTACTCACGGTGTCGAACTTAACGTTCAAAGCTCACCCACCCGTTTTAGATACGGTACTACAGATAGGGTGATACAGGAGTGTCTATCTCCGTATCTCCCCCAAGTTCTCTTTGGATTTCTTTATGTCGACTTTCATTTTCTACTGTCAGTCTGCTGTGCTTGCATACACTTATCTTTATTTTCATGGCCTCATTCGCGCTTCACTTTTATGAAAAGGTAGTTGGTTTTTTTTTTTTTTCAAAGGTGTCTAGTCTCATCTCGCTTTCTTAGCAAATATATTACCGTCCCTCTTTGTTTCACCTGTGGCCAGGTCACACCGGGAATATTCCTCCGTTTTTCTCTCCGTTCCATCTGTTCTTACTCTCCAGTTCCGTGCTTACCTCACCTGAATCGTTTCCCACCCTAGGATTGCTGGGATCGTCTGGGTGAAAATTTCACACGGGTAAAATTGCTGAAACTAAGGTGAAAAATAAAAAGCAGCTTTAAACAAACCCATATTTGCGTTTACTTACCTGGCTGCCAACCTGCCTATTTATCTACATACCTGCCTACCTACGTATCTACTTTGCTACATACCTGCCGGCATATCTTCCTACGTTCTTACTTATCGGCATATCTACCTACCTACCTACCTATATACCTGTCTATATCTTACCTACATACCACCTTACACACTTCTCTGACTACCTAACTACATACCTACCAACCTACTTACCTACCTACCTGCCTGCTTACGCACCTACCGACCGACCCACCTACATATCTGCACACCCTCCTGCCTACCTATTTACATCTGCATATGTTTGCCTACCTGCCTACTTACCTACTTATTTGCATACCTGCTTGCTATCTACCTATTTATCTGCATACCTGCCTGCTACCTACCTACTTTCCTACTTATTTACATACCTGCCTGCCTAACTACGTACCTTCAGATTCGATATAAACAAAGTAGGTCTGACGTAAAACTGATATACATAAATTACAGTTAAACAAAAATTAATGACAATTTTAAAAAGGAACAATCAGGAGTGGACCGACACTGATTGGGCACCTGGGATAAAAGGGTCACTGGCCCCTGATTATCGATATCACATGACAGGCCATGAACCCCTCTACCGCTATTCACCCTCGGGCAGTGCTGGAGATGTCCAAGGCTCAGTCCGCCCATGGAAATACGACAGTAGCAAGACAGGACGCTTTATTGGTCAATGGTGAGACGCCTGTCAGACGCTTCTTGAATCAGTCAGATAAAAACCTACCTGTTGTAGCGATACACGTTATATCCTCTGGATAACTGGATTTGTTTATCTATGGAGTTATGCGTATATACATATTATGTCTTATTATTACTAACGTCTTTTTCGCATGCTATAAATGGTTAAACAGAAACCAAATGGCATAGTCATAATATATATATATATATATATATATATATATATATATATATATATATATATATATATATATATATATATATATATATATATATATATATATATATATATATGACAATAATAAATGATGGGACTTTTTGTACAGGTAAAAGACATAAAACGTAGTCGGTCACTATGACCTCACAAGCCACACCTTCTTTTTGCAGGATGGCCTGCTACAGAGGTTCAGTCGTCATCGGCCAATTATTTAAAGGTGCCCCCCCCCCCCTTTTAACCTACATATACATTTATATTTTACATATGAGTAGACAGACATCTTCCCGCATTGTGTTTTGCTATTCGCAACTAATATTTAAAGAGATTCATTGTGCTTATTTTTTTTCTGTGGGTCAGTTTTAGCGCCCGTGATCCATCTAACCCCAAGACATTGGCCCCATAGGCTCGTCACTGGAGCCGGCATTGCCGTGCATTGAAAAAAGAAGTGGTCAACAGAGGATAGTAGGATCCTTGAATAATTAATTTAAAAACAATTTCCGAGCCAAGTCTTATTCACAGTAGAAGTAAAAGCTAAAGCGTGAGTTTGTCCATACTTCGCTGCTATATAGGGAGACATACTCCATTTTACTTTTGCAATATACGTGTACAGTGCAAGCGTGCCTGGTCTGTCGCAGTTTGTCTCCACGCGTGGAAAGGAACCTCGATCTCCCGCGTGAAAAGCGATCGTGTAAGCATCCAGTACCGTGTAACAAGGTAAAGGTAGTTCAAGAGCAGAGTCAGGTACCCATTTACAGCCGGGTAGCGTATCATTTTTGTCACGAATAGTTTGTGAGAAAAAATTCAGTTTTAATATCATGTGTTCGAGTGATCATTTTCTGCTTCGGTTTTCTTGACTGGTATAGTTAAATATTCATGTAGGAAATATGCGTTGATTGGTTGTCACCCACTCATGACCTTTCAACTGTCTATTAAGTTTATTCCAATCCCTCCTGTCCTGTGTCATCCGTTCAAGTTCTTTCCATGTCTTTTTTATCTTTTTAAATTTTTCTTCAATTCTCTTCTCCAATTTTTTTTTCCTGATTTTCCTCAATTCGTTTTACTTGCGGATTCCAAAACTATGACTTCTTTGTAATGTTATCGGCTGGTTTCCTCAACATACGTTCTATTCAACGCCAACGTCGTGTTCTATTGCTTCACTTGTGTTTGTTTACTTCCGTTCGTTGCCCATTTTTGATGTTTCCTCGCCATTTATATCCTCTTTTGCGCAGTCACATTTGTGAGGCTCGAAAAGAGATGAATTAATAGCACAATGTGGTCTACATGCATATCATAAGTGGTGATTAATGAGGGTTCGATATCCTTACAAGATTCAGCATTCACTTATCCATTGCCCACTACCGGAGTTGTGGCCAAGTATTGACTTATTCATTTTTTTTAGGTTACTTCCCCTACTCAAAGTTATCTACCATGATGGCAACGTAGACCATTTAATTCTCCGTTTTTGCCAATTACATTTTCATAACACGGTGTATTTTACTTGTTCCTATTTTTTCACTTGTATTCTATATCTGTTTTATTAAGCATTTTCATCTGTCGTTCTCTGACAAGTATTTATTTGATTTATTTCATCGTATATTCTTGTGTTCAAATTTTAAATATTCACGAATCAAGAACTTAGCGTCACACTGAAACCAGCCAATTAAAATCTCTGTGGATTAGCGTGTCTTTCGTCGCAATATACGGTGGCAATGCCAATGACTTTTATTTTTTTTTAATGTCGGTTATCAACACGTCTGACCTCGCGTGTCTATTTATGTTGGCTGGTGTCATCACATGGACGACAACCTGCTAGTAATTTGTAACCATGACCTCATCAACTTCCACGGATATTCCCACTTAAGTCACTGTGCCAGTACGGCCGAGAAGCGTGTGATAAAGAGGTCTATATATCCTTTGTGAAAACTGTGATCTTAGATCAATTTGCATTTAAGCAGTGTCGTTAGGAATAATGTCTATTTTAAGCCCACGTGATGGGGGAAGTGGGTGGGAGAGAATAGGAGGGAATGTGAATGACAAGAGTGAACTATTTATTTTTACTGCGTCTTTGCCTGCCGTCGTAAACTTCTCTCTACTATTAATACTATTGAAGTTGCATGGCTGTTGTCGTTCTTAATTGTGTCTGCTTTTTCTTCTAAATTTTCAGAACTCAAGAGCCTCTTTCTCGTAAACTCAGGCTGTTTCCATCCTTCTCTGTCCTTAATAATCTCTTTCTAAGGTTTCCAATTCTCAGCTGAAACATTTTCTTTACATTTCCACCACAAAAATATTCACAGAATGTGTGATTCCTGTATACACGCATATGAATCCTCGCTGGTGCAACGGAGTTCGTGCACTTTACAGATATCCTCCTTGTGTTATCTAAAGGAGGAGATCGTAGCACTTATGGAGTTGTCCGTGTGCAATAAATATGGTCCTTAAAACTCAAACCAAAACACGTGGTATGCACACATATATATACACATATATATAGTTTTTCATTCATTTCTTTTTGCAGCGGTGGTTTCTATAGCAATCTTCTTGTACACGATGAGGTTGCCAGTCCCACGCACAACCTCATAAGTCGCCTCTTATGGTATACATGAAGGAACAGTAGCCATATTCTTTCTTTGTCTCCACATAGACCCCTCCCCGGCAACCACACGGGACATGATGCACGTAAAATAGTGGCCAAATCAGATTTTACGATAAAGTTCATCAGGTCATTTGACATGATTCATTAATTCAGAACCGTCTCAAAGCTGTCTCTTTTCTTTGTGTTACTAAGCAAAGTTCATTTTAACTTGTCATAAATGTGTTCACGTGAACACTCTAAAACCGTGGTTCTAACAGCGCGTGTGCTGACCCCTATGGGTATTTCGAGATGTATTAGGGCGTTGCATCGAAAATGGCCGATTTTCGTGTACTTAATTTGTAGGAAAATATTTATCGGCTCATTGCTGATCATTTAGACTCCAACTGGTATATGCGTATTTAAAATATTAATGTTTCTATTGTTATGATGAGAGAGTAGGTGGGTGGTATCTTCAGCAGACAATTATAAGCTTTAACATTCGATTTAAGCAAAATCGCTGAAAGTCTGCTTCATTAGATTCACCGAGTACGCGGTTTTTTGGGTTTAAATTTGGAATATAAATAATTTTTATTTTTAGTTGACAATTTTAAGAAAAGCCATTTTTTGGGGGGATCCGCCATAATACAGTACATACATACGATAAACACCGCTTTCTTTATAATCTGTGCCCACGATAATCTTAGAAGATAACCTCGCTGACTCTCCAGCGGGTACCTCAGTCAAACGTATTGAGAAGCACTGCTCTAAAAATACCTTCCGTTGTGTAGGCTTAATATTTTAACTATTTCGATAGCGACATTCGTCACCGCTAATGTGCGTTGTCAGAAGGAAATGAAATCCACAAAATTCAGTCTCGCCTGACTCTGCTTCAGATATTTCCAAAAGATACTTGTCAGAGCTAAATTTCCGTCCGACTTGAACATTACTTTTAATCATGAAAACTGAATCTCCTCGACTGTCGCACTGAAGTCCCTGGAGTCATACAGATTTACACAAAATGACAAGACCATCGGTAGCGCCTTGGCATGGGAAAAAACTGTTAGAATTGATAAAATTTCAAACCTTTGGGAGAAACCTTGCAGCTATATTCGTCTGAGATAATGGCGCATGCCTTATAATTGCCGTAACTAAGGAAGGTTTAGTTTTGATCACTTTGCTCTCTAATACCGTTGTTCTTTAGTATCTCACGCTCCAGTCTGCCCAGCTGTAAATGTGTTATTGACTCTGCTGTTGTGTTAGTGAAGGCAATGGCAACGAGAAAGCAACTGGTCACCCCGCCTCTCAAAGTTGGACCTAGTATATTGAAGTTTCTAACGCTTCATTCTCCAACGGCAGTATCGTTTATGTGATTAGCTTTACCTTTACAGCCAGAGTCAAAATGAAAATCGGCATATTTGAGATAACTTGCATGTCGTATAAGGCTACTAACATGAGGTTGTACATGGGGTAGCAACCTCTCAAGTAAAACAAATTACCACAGGAACCACGGCTACAAGATCACGTGAATGATTGTTGCAGGCTTCCTGCATGAGGACCAGCTGCTGTGGTGGCTACAAGCTCCACAGGGAGAGTAAAGAAAAATGTTCATGATAATTGAGGTCAAGTAGCAAAATGATCATGATAATTGAGAACAAGTAGCAAAATGATCATGATAATTGAGGTCAAGTAGCAAAATGATCATGATAATTGAGGTCAAGTAGCAAAATGATCATGATAATTGAGGTAAAGTAGTAAAATGATCATGATAATTGAGGTCAAGTAGCAAAATGATCATGATAATTGAGGTCAAGTAGCAAAATGATCATGATAATAGAGGTCAAGTAGCAAAATGATCATGATAATTGAGGTCAAGTAGCAAAATGATCATGATAATTGAGGTCAAGTAGCAAAATGATCATGATAATTGAGGTCAAGTAGCAAAATGATCATGATAATTGAGGTAAAGTAGTAAAGTGATCATGATAATTGAGGTCAAGTAACAAAATGATCATGATAATTGAGGTCAAGTAGCAAAATGATCATGATAATTGAGGTCAAGTAGCAAAATGATGATGATAATTGAGGTCAAGTAGCAAAATGATGATGATAATTGAGGTCAAGTAGCAAAATGATGATGATAATTGAGGTCAAGTAGCAAAATGATGATGATAATTGAGGTCAAGTAGCAAAATGATGATGATAATTGAGGTCAAGTAGCAAAATGATGATGATAATTGAGGTCAAGTAGCAAAATGATGATGATAATTGAGGTCAAGTAGCAAAATGATGATGATAATTGAGGTCAAGTAGCAAAATGATGATGATAATTGAGGTCAAGTAGCAAAATGATGATGATAATCGAGGTAAAGTAGCAAAGTGATGATGATAATCGAGGTAAAGTAGCAAAGTGATGATGATAATTGAGATCAAGTAGCAAAATGATCATGATAATTGAGGTCAAGTAGCAAAATGATCATGATAATCGAGGTAAAGTAGCAAAATGATCATGATAATTGAGGTCAAGTAGCAAAATGATCATGATAATTGAGGTCAAGTAGCAAAATGATCATGATAATTGAGGTCAAGTAGCAAAATGATCATGATAATTGAGGTCAAGTAGCAAAATGATCATGATAATTGTGAGGTCTAGTAGCAAAATGATGATGATAATTGAGGTCAAGTAGCAAAATGATGATGATAATTGAGGCCAAGTAGCAAAATAATGATGATATCAGTCAAGTCAAGTAGTAAAATGAATGAATTTTTCCTAATAATGTTCCCTTGACATTTTTATTACGCTATTTCTTCTCTCAAACATGTTTCATTTGTTTAAATTGCATAAATCCTGAAGAAAAATAACCACCGCTTTTTTTCCCCCAAACATTAAGACTTGAAATTGTTGTTACTGTCTTCTGCGTTACCAGACAAAAAAAAAGAATCGTGTCTCACGTCACAAGTAAGGCTACTACATATGTACCTGCGATAGCTGTAACAAAACTCTGCACTAGAAGCTTAACTATCACGTAGGGTTACCATATCATTCAAGGCAAAAAGGAGAACAATTTTCAATTTTTTTAGTCAGGAAAAGGAGGGCAAGGGAGGACATTATAGTGAAATGTAGGACAAAAAGTAGGACATATTTATTTCAATAAATAGATTACAGTTAAACTTGTTTTTTACATATCAAACAATAAGTTCATAAAATGATCTTTATTGATATATTTCAATCAATCAATCAATACCATGTGACGGTATTGCCTCCCCTGCTTTGCAGTATTGGTCCAACAGTGGCCAAAACTCAAGAGTATCTAATATGGGCTTCAAAGGTATCTATCTTCGCACAAGATTACACTTGGCAGAGATGTAGACAGAAGGGTGATGACACTTCTATTACAAAGGGAGTCTTCACAAGATATTCAGAATAAGCGAGAACAATACTGCTTTGGCTGAGTATGTTAACTCTGTAATTCTGCCGACGCTTTTGTGAAGGATTTAAGCACATATTACCTTCAGCTCGTTTAAGCCCCCACCCATGATTTACTCAGTGGAATTCTATTATTCTAGTATAGATAGCTCTGTTTAGAGTGTGTGTAGTAAATTGACTGAGACAAACATGCAGTAACTTTAAAATGATTAAATCGAAGTTAAATCTGTAACATTACAAATAACAAAATTTAATAATCACTTTAGGTTTTAACAGTTGGAAAATAATTTGAATAGTTAAGGATCAAGAAAAGTTATCATCATATTCTTTAAGGATTGTGAAGTGTTACAAGAAGTTCAAGTGGCAGCATAGATTTGAACTTAGCTGCCAGTGACGGTTCTGCTCCTTCTTATGGGTTGGTTCTTTTCACTCTACTCGCGCTCGTCTCTGATCAAGGTTGTCGCGGGTAGCTCGTTTCCCAAAAATGTCAAGGAGAGTCTACCACGTGGGTCCATCGTCTTAAAGCTTAGGCCACGGTTCTCTTCTTGTTCCAGAGATAGTACTTTCTGCTGGTACCACTAATAACTATGGTAAAAGAATAGAACGAAACGCTCTTCTGAGTATGGCGTTTTCCACCCCATAGTTATGGGTTCCTATCTTCCCATACCACCATCCCAATTACTTAGACTTTACCCTCGATGATAATTACATTTAATCCCTCGGGATAAAACTTTCCTTACATTTAAATAAAATAGCTTTCATAGTTACTTTATATTTAAACGAATAGGTTAATAATACAGATAGAGTCTGTTTACATATACATCTCCACTGATTGAAAAGTGTTCACAATATAAATTAAATTCCAGACCTAAGGGTCTTTTATGTTTGGACATGCGCCATAATATAACCGACTAGGTTAACGGGACGCGCCTCGCCAAAACGAGGCAAAACTTTAAAAAAAAAAACAATATAAATTGAATATGTTTTCATTAATGTTTTACACTGATTGAAAAGTTTGAAACTTCCATTACTTAAAAATGAATATTTTTATATAGACATGTACACTGGTTTAAAGCTTGAAAACTTACATTAATTTTAATGTGACTATGTTTATAGGGACATTTACACTGCTTTGAAAATGTAAGTATTATACTTATCATGTACATCATTTCTTTCATCTTTCCCTCCCTGCTCAGTATGGAACCTGGGACTACTTTATGCATTTAGTTATCTTTACGAAACTAGTAATAAAGCAATCACCAACCCGCGCAGTGGTGGTTCATGAATCATCATTCTATACGCTGAGATTGCCAGCCTCAAATGACTTTGACATCCAATAGCGAGTTTGACATTAAACTTCACATGGTAATATATACACACACACACATATATATATATATATATATATATATATATATATATATATATATATATATATATATATATATATATATATATATATATATATATATATATATATATATATATATATATATATATATATATATATATATATATTTATGGGAGCCGCGCTGGTGTAATGGCTACAACGTTGTACTGGCGACCAGGTGTTCATGGTTCAAACCCGGCCGTCGGCGTTTGAAAAAAATGTTTACGACCGGAAATTTGACTGAATAATCTGAACGGCTCCTACACATAAATCCCGTGTGGATGGGAAGGAGCGAAGCTCCTGACCGGGTTGGAAGGAAAGTCCACTGACCCCCCAGCCTCGCAATGACATGTCATTGGGCCGAAAGAGCTAGAAAGCTCGAGTGCCGCTGGTTATAGAAAATATATATATATATATATATATATATATATATATATATATATATATATATATATATATATATATATATGGTAGGGTGGGGCGAGATGATGATGATGATTATATTGTGATAAGTGATCACTCTCTTTTCACACTCGCACCGACCCGATTCAACAATAAAACTCTTGATTCTAGAGGCAGGGGCTGTATTTATTTTTACAACCCATTCAGTGACTAAGAGCACACTGAAGCAAACATTAAACAAACCAAACACTAAATAAACAAAACACCCAGCTAGTGCTCAGTTGCTAATCTGAAGAAGCAAACAAAGCAACGAACTAGTTAAAATCATTGTTGAATAACGATACTCTCACCTGTCAAACAGTCCTTCCATGCCACCTGACACCCTTAACTATCACACACGCACACACTCATGCGTGTCGTCCAATGCGACTGGTAAGGTGTTGTGCATGAGGCTGGCAATCTCACCGTGTAACATCGGTTGCTACCAAAACCACTACTGCAAGAGCACACACTCAGCTATCCCACACACACCCACACACTCATGCATGTCGTCCAATGAGACTAGTATGGTGTTGTGCATGAGGCTGGCAATCTCACCATGTAACACAGATTGCTACCGAAACCACTACTGCAAGGGCACACTCAACTATAACACACACATACTCATGCATGTCGTCAATGAGACTAGTATGGTGTTGTGCATGAGGCTGGCAATCTCACCATGTAACACAGATTGCTACTGAAACCACTACTATACGAGCATATGAATACTTCATGTGGAGGCAAACCACACTGGTGGCCCCATGCTCCCACAGGAGCGGAGAAGAAAAATATATATCTCCAAGTGAGCCCACGAGCTCTCAAACCATTCTTCACATTACAATAATTAAATAATAATCAACTGGCTCGCAACTGGTCCATCTCAATATTCATTACTGCATTCTGAACATGTCGTAAGTGATGACTGGTGCACCTGGTAACAAGCGTGTCGTATACGATCCCTGATGATATTGGGAACTCATCACACGAAACACATCGTTACCGTCACCGAAACAACCACAGCAATAGCATCAAAATGCTTATTGTGGGCCTGTAATGGACACCAGCTGCATTGGCGTTTCCATGCTCCGCCGGGAGCAAACAGAGAAACAGCTGTCTCAACGTGCCTTACGCCTTACGCACTCTCTCCAGAAATCTAAATATATATTCTCACCTCAAAGTAACCCACCAAAGATATACAGTAGAATCACCAATAAACGTGAAATACCAAAGAATAAAATATAATTATTCTTGACTTAACAACTAGAACTAGTCATCACATAAAGGAAATTTACCACGAAAACTCTCTCTTCTATTACTGGGGAAAATTACATTTAACCTACTTTCACCCACGTGTCGATTCACGCGATATAAAACTGCGTAACATTAAGTGATAACTAAGAGTGTTAAATGCAGACTCCTTGGCGTCTTCTTTTACGCACGGTCATCAACACGTGGTCCTCCCGGTTGCCATCTTCCCAACTAGTTAATATTATCTAAATTCCAGTTTCTGATGACATTTCTGTCCAGTTTCATGTACAAAATACTTTCATACTATCTTCGCCTTTCTTGCCCGGTCTGATGACTGAAATAATTGCTCTTACAGCCGCAATCTGGACTTAGCATACCTAATAAAACCTATAAAACATTATTTTCACTCATCTATCATTTCGAGACTAAATCATAATGCCCTAAAAAATCATTTCCTTTGGGAACACATTGTTGCGTGATAAATTCTCGCAACATCGTTTTGTTTCAATATCTATTTTATAACGCAAGGGCAACAACTGCTTGAAATTTATAGTCACTTTTCTCGGTAAGCATTTGTCTTCTCGCGTTGGTATCGAATGCAGTTAAGTTTGAGCTGTGGTCATTTTGCGCTGGACTGCGCATGACTTGTCTTGCTTCTTGGTCGATCGGTTTCCGCCCACCACTAGTGGAGTGAGCGATTTGGAATGGCGAAAGAGATGCCTCGTTGAAGAGGGGATCTCCGCTATTTTTTTTTGTTCTGTCAGGAATGTGAGAGTCCTCTTATGGATATTTCGTTTATTCGAGATAATACCTCTAGTGTATTTGCACATGCCGGGAGGCATAATATTTCTGTGTATTTCCGGAAGGCAAGGTAAATTAACATTTTCATTAACTCTATCGATTTTTGGTCGTGAACGATTTCTGGTTCATAGCCTGTCTTCGAAAGTCGTCGTCACGAGATGTTTTCCTAGCTCACATGTCGCTGTATTGTGCTGCATCGGTTGATGCATGTACCAAGGACCATTACTTGCTACTTTGTTAAATGAACTAGGTTTGAAAAACCTTTATTATCTAGAGGATATTTTTGAGGACATTATTTATACTTCGGCAGACGTGTCTGTCTTGCTGAAGTCAGACTAAGGAGAGTGAACTGATCTCATATATCTGGTTATCTCCTGGCCGTTATAGAAAGGGATGGAGTTTTTCACCTGACTACATTTACAGCACTATGAAATATAACATGCATCTGACTCATCATTGTAATGCTGTCTACCGTCTATTGCTGTATTGAATGTTGCTGTGATAATGACTGTTTGATGTGTCTACATATTCGCGTAACCATTTTGTCACTGTGGCGTCCACAATAAATAATGAAGAAAAACGTCAACGGCTGTTTCAAGAATCATTGACTTTATACGTCGTGAGTTTACTGACGTCCTATGTGGATTGCCCTGTTATTTTTGTATGAACATTGTTTTGACTGAACACATCTGCACACTACACAAAACCAGACATGCGGATACCATCCATCATCATATGGCATCACGCATCATTTGGTGGCCATAAGCTGGTTTGATTCTGGTCCCAGCAAACACGGGGTCCCTTACCCACTTCATTTTCAACAAGAATTCATCAGCATCCTTCAAGAAATTAACATTCTTCAATACAGTCAACATCTTCAAAATTTTCAAAGTACTCGGCGTTGCCCGGTAAAAGTCAAAATTTCAACTTTTTGACGGAAACAAGAATTTGACAGTACCCGGCGTTGTTACATGTTGCCGGATAACTCGGACTGCTGTTATCTTTTACGCAAGTCAAGCAAGTTGCTGCTGTCAAGGTTCCAGTGCTGTCGTTTTTGTGAAGGTCAAGTGCCGGTTGAAACGGGTTGTTTTCTGAAGAAGGCCAAGTACCGATTTCCATCAACTTACTTTTGGATTAGAAGGTCAAGTGCCGAAACAACTCAACACACAGTATTTCAGAAGCTCTTGAACCATCGTGTTAGCAGTGGAAGCAGTTCAGATGTGCCATCATCGTTGGAGCTTCGCTCTTTAGGACGTTGATTGACATCCGTTTTTTCTGCTGTTCTACGATTGGAAGCCTATAAGTTAAGTGGCCTGTTTGTATGTAAACTGTGCCCTTATACTTCTGCTGAGTCTTCTGTGTATCATCTCATTCTATATGTTATATGTTTATATGTTATTCGTATATTTATATGTTTATATTTCAGCGGGTTCTCGGTTGGGTGGTGTCTCCGTTAGATTATGCCACGTCATAGAGGTCGTCTATTGTGAGCGTTTTCTGTAAGGTTTGCAAATTTCCAATACTGGAATTTGCTAAGCGACTTCTGTTGCTATTTATGTTAGCTGTGATGACATGTTTTAATATTGTTTTCGTTATTATTTCGCATTCTTTAGTTTTGTTTTGATTTGTTTGTATTTGTTAGCCTACTCTTGTCTATAATTTAGTTTCATACAACATTTTTGTTTATACACTGTGGTGTCATGTATTTTGTTTAATTCTATCGCAGATATCGTCACATTTTTTGTGATATTTCATTAATTTCTGCTTTATTTTTAGTTGATTTCTGCGAACGTTTTTGTATTGTTGCTGATCTTTGTTAATGTTTACATTGTTATTGTTTACATTGTTTGTATTGTTTACATTTTCAATGTTTACATTCTGCATGTGTTTACATAGTCATTGTTTACAGTTATAGTAATTAGTTAATGGGCTATGCTAATGCACTGTTACTACTACACTGATGATAAATGAATGATGAATAGTGTCGTGCACTATTGAATGAGAAGTGCACTTATGATCAAGAATTGATTGTTGATATTTCATATACAAGTTCTTTGATTGGAGACTTGTTTCCCACAGAGACTGGGATAATATAATGTGATGTGAATATACAAGTGCTTAATTAAGACTTGTTACACTTAGGTTTGAAATAAATTAGTTAATTATTTCAGGTTTTGGACTCATATGTTAGACAACATGTCTACATTTGAGCACTTTATTGAGCAGGGTAAATTGCTTGGCAAGACTGGTGATAAGTTAGAAGAATTTGCAACTGCTCGATATGATAAAGCAATGGAAGCTGAACAAAAGAAACTGCATATGGAAGCTGAACAAAAGAAACTGCAGATGCAGGTGGATGAAAAAAAGATTCCAAATGGAAATGGAAAAAACAAAAAAGGGAATCAGAAGCTGAGGAAAGAAAACTCCAGCTACAGCTAGAAGCTGAAAGACTTCAAAAAGAGGCTGAGAATAAAAGACTTGAAAAAGAAGCTGAAAATAAAAGACTTGAAAAAGAGGCTGAAAATAAAAGACTTGAAAAAGAAGCTGAAAATGAAAGACTTCAAAAAGAGGCTCAGGCTGAGGAAAGAAGATTACAGAGAGAGTCTGATGAGAGGAAAGAGAAAGCAAAAATGGAACATGAAGAAAAGGTCTTAGCTTTAGAGTTGGAAAAAATTGAAATTGACGAGCATGAGTAATGGTAATGATTCAAACAAGGGTTCATCTTCTGGTAAGGCTAATAATGATACTTTTAAGATTAAGTTACCAACATTTAGTCCTTCCAGTGATGACATAATGTTCTATCTGGACAGATTTGAACAAGCATGTACAGCTCATAACATAGACAAAGCAAAATATGTTTATCAGTTATCAGGGATACTGACAGGTAAAGCTCTAAGTATATTAAATATGGTGGATGAACCTGACAAGAACAATTATGAGGTTGTCAGGGCCGCTCTGTTAAAGAAATATCAGCTTAACGAAGACGGCTATCGTCTACAATTTAAAAACATGTTACCTGAAAATGGAGTTGAATTCTCCGAGTTTATTGCAAGAATACGCATTACTTTCTCACGATGGGTTGAACTATCTAAGACGGAAAAAAACTTATGAAGGACTTATGGACTTAATACTTAGAGACAAAGTCATGTCGTCTGTCAATGAGTCTTTCCTTGCTTTCCTTCATGAACGTAAACCTAAAACAATAAGGGAAATGGAAGATTTCTGTTGCCAATACGTAACTGCACACCCACACATAACCATGGGTAACTCTAAGGTGAAAGAAGGTTTACCAGTTGCTTCGGCAGCTCCGTATGGTCAAAACTTTGCTCGTAGATTCCAACAAAATCTTGATAGAAAGAGCAGCGGTAATTTCTGTCAAAATCATGGAAACCAATTTCATGGTGATTCATCTTCGAAGAATTGGAGACAACCTGATAGTACTCGTTACTATCACCCTAATAATTATAGGCATTTCAAAAGAGGATATGGTAATAGAGGTTATTCCTGCCGAAGACCTCAGAACCAAACAAATAGATGTTCGCATCAATGTGAACATGATAGTAATCGTGGAAACTGGAATTCGAACCAGGATAACAAATACAATAGAGACAATAATAACTGCAGAGATAATAATAACTCTGATAACTTCAGAGGTAATAATAGTCGGGGTAGATCTCAACACAAAAAAAAAAGAGATATCAGCAGGCTAATGCTGTACAACAGGAAACTGAGGGAGCCTGTAATCATGTTGTTGATAATAAAAACTTTGACGCTGTCACTAGTTCTGCTTTTGACTTTGAGAGAGCAAACAAATGCCCCCAATGCAGTACTTTATTCGAACCGGGTACCATAACTACTTTGAGTTGTGGTCACCCACTTCCCGCTCTTCCTGCTGCTGTTGCGCATGACGGGAGGGGTTCTTTAATCCTACATAAGGGTCTTGTTAATGATACTCCGGTCTCACTACTTTTCGATTCCGGATGCACCACTATTGGTATTAGACAATCGCTTGTAGATCCATCTTGTGCTACAGGAAGGGTTATTAAATGTGTCACATTTGGCGGCACTCTAGAAAAATATCCTACTGCTGTAATTCGCATTGCCACTCCTTTCTTTACTGGAGATGTGCATGCTTGTCTCTTACCTAATCCTATTGCGGACCTTATTATTGGTCGTATTCACGGAGTTAGGGAGTGTACCCCACAGCAGATTGCTGCTTGGGAAGATAATAACATGCAAGCTACAAATGCAGTAGTTACAAGAGCACAAGCTCTACAAACACCCGAAACTTCACTGAATAGTGATAATGAAGTTGATAGCCAAGATAGTCACTTAGTAATTACTCGTGACTCTTTCATAAAATTGCAAGAAGAAGATCCTTCTTTAAAAAAATTCTTCGTTCTTGCGAAGAAAGGTGATCCGAATCAGGATACAAATAGAAAATCTTGGATTGCAATGAGAAACGGCGTACTTGTACGTATGGTACAAGATTCGACTACGTCGGCACATTCGCAAATTCTTGTTCCCAAGAGCATGAGAGTCCAAATATTACAACATGCTCATGACTCGCAATGTGCTGGACATATGGGTTTTGCCCGTACGAAGTCGAGAGTCCTTGCGGCTTTCTTTTGGCCTTTTGTCAATAAGGACATTCGTATTTACTGCCGATCATGCAAGGTATGGCAGGAGGTCAAATCTAGAGGACCACGACATGCTGCGCCTATCCAGGCTGCTGACATTCCTATTCGGCCGTTTCAGAAAATGGCCATAGATATTATTGGCCCTTTTAAGGTCAAGTCGGCCAGAGGACATCAGTTTATCCTTACATGTGTCGATATGTGCACACGTTGGCCAGAGGCTATTCCTCTTAAGAGCATATCTACTACAGATATCGCAGATGCTCTTTGGTTGATATTTTCTCGCTTGGGGTTCCCCAGAGAAATATTATCAGACCATGGCACTCAACTCATATCTGACACTATGTCACAGGTAATGTCTACCTTACATATTGAACGATCTCTCAGTAGTATCTACCATCCTATGTCTAATGGGTTAGTTGAGCGTCTGAATAGAACGCTCAAGACTTTGCTTGGTAAGATAACTGAAGATCATCCTCAAGATTGGGACAGGGTTTTACCCGCGGCTCTCTTTGCCTATAGAGAAGTCCCTAATGAACACACAGGATTTTCTCCCTTCGAACTTGTCTTTGGCGCGCGTCCACGCGGCCCTATGTCTTTATTACACGATCTCATCACTGCCGATGATATTAGCGATGAAAACTCAATCCTCATATGAGTATGTCATTGCTCTTAGACAAAAGATCATTGAGGCATGTAAGCTAGCAACTGCTTCATCAGAAATTGCTAAAGAGAAGGCAAGGCAGTTTGCTAACAAGAATAGATGTCTACGACAACTTTGTCCAGGTGACAAAAGCATTCGTCCTACTCCCCAGTAGGGAAAATAGACTTCTTATTGCATGGAAAGGTCCGTATGCAATAGTCTCTCGGATTTCCGATGTTGACTATGTGGTCGATATTGATGGAAAGCATAAAACTTTCCACATAAACATGCTTTCGGAATTTCACGAACGTCCGGACTATTTGCTGCCTATTTTCCAGGCAACGGATGATGCTCCTGCACCTCACGGTCATTATTCATCCCTGTCTGTCATTCAGGATGAGGAAGCTACCTTCTCTGATGTCAACCTTCCCCTTCCAGTGGTTCCATTACATTCCACGGAATCTTGGAAAAACGTTTCTGTTTCTCCTAATCTTTCTGGTGACGAACATCGACAAGTCTCGTCGATGTTACAAACATTTCAGGATGTTCTCACTGACATTCCTGGACACACAGATGTCATAGAACATGACATAATTCTTACCGACAATAATCCAATTAGGGTTAGGCCGTATCCTATTCCTATACACTTTCAGTCGCAAGTGGAAAAGGAATTGGATGAAATGATTCAATTAAATATAATTGAACCATCGACTTCACCATATTCTTCTTCCATGGTTATTGTCCGGAAGAAGGATAAGAACATACGAATTTGCGTTGATTATCGCAAATTGAATCAGGTCACAAAGTTCGACGCTGAACCGATACCTTTGTTAGAAGATCTACTGATTAGACTTTCTAATTCTAGATTCTTCACTAAACTTGACTTGTCTAAAGGTTATTGGCAAGTGCCTTTAGCAGAGCATGCCAAACCTCTTACTGCTTTTTCTACACCTAGGGGTCTATTTCAATGGAATGTTATGCCTTTTGGTCTCATGAACGCCCCTGCCACTTTCGTTCGCATGATGCGTCGAATTCTGTCACATCGTTCGGATGTCATCGCATACTTAGATGACATCTGTCTCTTCAGTGATACCTGGGAAGATCACTATTTAGGGTTATATGACTTACTGTCCACTCTACGTGAGAATAATTTGACAGCAAAACCTTCTAAAGCTTTTGTTGGTTTTGGTGAAATCTCTTTCCTGGGTCATCGTGTTGGTCATGGTCTCTTGAAGACAGAAGACCACAATACTTCCAAAATACTGAACATCTCTGTTCCTAAAACGAAGAAACAAGTTAGGAGTCTCTTAGGTTTAATTCAATTTTATGGGAGATTTATTCCAAATTTATCTTCGATCATGGCACCTCTATCAACATTGTTGAAGAAAGGTTCGCCTAATCTGGTCCGTTGGTCTGAAGAATGCCAATCTTCACTAGACCAAATCAAGAATATATTTTTCTTCTCCTCCCATCTTAAGATTACCTACTCTTGATAGGACTTTTGTTCTTCGGAGTGATGCTTCATCCACTGGGATTGGAGCAGCACTGATGCAAGAATATGCAAATACTCTGCATCCTGTTATGTACATTTCTAGAAAACTAAATGCGGCAGAGAGGAACTACTCGGTTTTAGACCGTGAGTTGTTAGCGATGGTTTGGTCAATTCTAAAACTACAAAGATTCCTCCTGGGCGCACATTTCATTCTAGAGACTGATCAGAAAGCTCTTACAGCTATTCAGACTAAGAATTTGAAGAGTTCGAGATCCACTCGATATGCTATAGCTCTTCAACCTTTTCACTTCACGGTACGAGCTATCCGTGGTGCGGATAATGTGATGGCTGACATTTTGTCTAGATGCCCACATGACTCCAACTAATACTTCTGTCCTATATTTCCATATATTACAGAGTCATAACACACCTATATTTCTACAATAGATTAGCACATCTGTACTTACTTTATATGTACACACTATCGTGCTTTGTTGTCATCTTCTTCTGTTCGTTTTTTAAGATGATAGAGGAGGACTGAGTAGTTAATATAGGGGCCGTTAGTTTACTAAACAGCCACAATTATTAATAATGTATTGTACCTTATGAAGCATATTAGTTATTAATTAGCATTATATTGCTTGTACTTTCTCAGAATGTCATTGTTGAGCTGAGGACTTACCTTACTAGTATCAAGCATGACGAGTTCTAGATTGTGTACTTACCCTCGGAATACCAGAGCATATGTCCTGGATCGTCATGTAGTTTAACTTTACTATGTACTTATGTCATTACATGTCAAAGAATGTACTATTTAAATTTTCCTATCAGATTTGTACATCCATTTTTAAAGACAATATTAGAGTATGCTGTTTAATGATGATTATAGTAACTTGCATACGTATATTGTGTTTACATGCTAACGTGATGTGTGTTGGTGACACCTCCTATATCCTCACCAGACACTCTATATTTAGCCTCATGTTAGGCAATTTAATTAATTATCAGCGCATAATTCGTGCGTTTTGAGCCGCTTATCGCATGCTCTTTGATATTGAAAAAAAAAAATATGTTCCACATTTTTTTTTTTATCGGGAGGAGGTGGTGATATGTTGCGTGATAAATTCTCGCAACATCGTTTTGTTTCAATATCTATTTTATAACGCAAGGGCAACAACTGCTTGAAATTTATAGTCACTTTTCTCGGTAAGCATTTGTCTTCTCGCGTTGGTATCGAATGCAGTTAAGTTTGAGCTGTGGTCATTTTGCGCTGGACTGCGCATGACTTGTCTTGCTTCTTGGTCGATCGGTTTCCGCCCACCACTAGTGGAGTGAGCGATTTGGAATGGCGAAAGAGATGCCTCGTTGAAGAGGGGATCTCCGCTATTTTTTTTTTGTTCTGTCAGGAATGTGAGAGTCCTCTTATGGATATTTCGTTTATTCGAGATAATACCTCTAGTGTATTTGCACATGCCGGGAGGCATAATATTTCTGTGTATTTCCGGAAGGCAAGGTAAATTAACATTTTCATTAACTCTATCGATTTTTGGTCGTGAACGATTTCTGGTTCATAGCCTGTCTTCGAAAGTCGTCGTCACGAGATGTTTTCCTAGCTCACATGTCGCTGTATTGTGCTGCATCGGTTGATGCATGTACCAAGGACCATTACTTGCTACTTTGTTAAATGAACTAGGTTTGAAAAACCTTTATTATCTAGAGGATATTTTTGAGGACATTATTTATACTTCGGCAGACGTGTCTGTCTTGCTGAAGTCAGACTAAGGAGAGTGAACTGATCTCATATATCTGGTTATCTCCTGGCTGTTATAGAAAGGGATGGAGTTTTTTCACCTGACTACATTTACAGCACTATGAAATATAACATGCATCTGACTCATCATTGTAATGCTGTCTACCGTCTATTGCTGTATTGAATGTTGCTGTGATAATGACTGTTTGATGTGTCTACATATTCGCGTAACCATTTTGTCACTGTGGCGTCCACAATAAATAATGAAGAAAAACATCAACGGCTGTTTCAAGAATCATTGACTTTATACGTCGTGAGTTTACTGACGTCCTATGTGGATTGCCCTGTTATTTTTGTATGAACATTGTTTTGACTGAACACATCTGCACACTACACAAAACCAGACATGCGGATACCATCCATCATCATATGGCATCACGCATCACACATATATCTATTTATTTAACTAAACATTAAAACAGCCTCACGCTGAATATAACTTCAAAAGCTACAGGGAAATAATGGTAATTTCACTAGGAAATAATATAATCTGCTTTTAAATCAAACTCACGTGTCATGTCTTCGTTCCTTTTCTACCGACACAGGGCTAGCCTAACTTCGTTTCTTCTTGGCGACTCTTGCAAAAATAGGCCTGTTTGCCGCTCGCTATTTCTTTTATAAGCCCAGGTCGAATCACTCAATTTACTGCGCTAGGCGTATTAATTTGGCCGCATACATAACACTCGCGATATTTGCTTTAGAAGGCCCGACAACAGAAATATACACAACTATTTCTAGAGCAAAAACACAATTCTACACCACAACTTAATTTTTAGGCATTATTATGGCCTAGTCATCAATCTTCTTCTTTATCTCGTCAGAATTTTTACATCCTAGCGTGCTACGCGCACTTCGAATATATGTGTTCGATAAAAATGCCTTGAACATGAAGGGGGCGTCTTTCCGGCCCCATCACATATCTCCCTCCTAATTTTGTTGTCGTCCCGACAACATCACTACCTCTGGCGCTTCAGTCGAAATCTCTCAGATCGTTGGTGCTGCGCAGGACTCTTTCTGAGCGGCGATGCTTTGTGCTCAGATTCTGTAATCGGTACAACCCGGCTGGGGACTCTCTTGGTCGTCATGTCCCCGGTTGTTCGTTGTCGGAATGTCAGCCGCTGTGGTCTTGAAGACTCACTCACCTGTTCCGCGTCGCTGCCTCCCCTTGACATCTGCCTGTCAGTGCATGCAGCTGTCGACTTTGTAGGGAGATCGCTCTTGACGTGCTTTCCACTCATTTTGTGTGGACGGTGGCTTACATTCCCCACAGTCTGCTTTTGATGAGTCTCCTCGTCTGGACACCGATGTGCACTCCCACCTATCTGATTAGGACGGGTTTCCTCCCCTACCCGACGACCAATTTTCTCGGTGCCCTTAGGCAGACAGTTGTCACGGCCATCTCTTGGTTTACATACTGTAGGCAACCTGGTTGTGGCAGTACGTCTGGGGAAAGAGCTCCTTGAGGGACAGGCGGATATCAGATGTTTTGGGGATTTGCATCCAAAGCATCGTTTTGGAAGAGGGCCTTGAGGGCATTTGGCTGCCATGTGGCCTGATAACTCACCACAATTATAGCACCTCAACCTGGTAGGCTTTCTCTGTGCCATGGTTCGCCTCCTACTTCCTTTGCATTCTTGACCGCCAATGCCGCACACATAGACTGCTTCCATGCCCTGGACAGATGGTTTGCTGTCAAATTCGACTCTCTCATTTCTCGCCAGACTCCTGAATCCCTTCCTGAAGATCTTGGTCTGATGTACGAATACATCAATACCTCCATCATCTGGCGTGATAAACCCCCATCCCCTGTGGACACTATACCACTTGCACATCCCTTTTCGCCTTGTCGGTGCAGCTGCGTTTGTTGGTGCTGTCAGCTCACAGCTTTCCTTGACAACAGCCTGACTCTCACATACAAGAAGGTCTAGTTGAGGTTCCTGCGGACACACCTCCTCGTCTTGCGTTGGCTGTTCCCGCGGACACACCTCCTCGTCTTGCGTTGGCTGTTCCCGCGGACACACCTCCTCGTCTTGCGTTGGCTGTTCCCGCGGACACACCTCCTCGTCTTGCGTTGGCTGTTCCCGCGGACACACCTCCTCGTCTTGCGTTGGCTGTTCCCGCGGCTGGCATGGTGCTCTCTTTCTCTGCACCTCCTCTTGTGCTGGCGAACTGGCCTGTGACATCTGTGCTAACTGGAACTTTAGAAGAGATAATTCTGCTTTAAGTGCCTCCTTTTCATTCTGGTCTTCTGCACTTGCTATCTGCACCAGTGTCTCTGGCTTCTTGACTTCACAGAAAACAGCACATTCCCAAGGCTCCTGACTCCCGGCCTGGAAATTCCTGGTCATCTCACTGACTGGTGGTTGCTCGCTGTAGGTTCTTTCTATAATCTTGAGTAACTGCTCAGGGCTGGCCTTGGCTCCGCCATATATCCGTAATTCTCTAGATACCCATGGTGTAACGTTGTTCCAGATCATGTCTAACTTGTCTTCTGCCCAAAAAGGCGCCACCTTCCCCGCGGCTTCTACATCTTCCACAAACTCTTGCCAAGTGGGACTCCCCTCTCCCCTAAATAACCTTATCTCTGGCCCCTTCACGTACACTACCTTCACAGGCGCATTGGTCGAAGCCATCTTGATGCAAGACTGCACTGCTGGGTGTTTACAATATTTGTTCGTTTGCTGTCTGCTCAGTGTCACTGTCTGCATGATACTACTGACGACGCCAATTGTGGTAGGGTGGGGCGAGATGATGATGATGATTATATTGTGATGTGTGATCACTCTCTTTTCACACTCGCACCGACCCGATTCAACAATAAAACTCTTGATTCTAGAGGCAGGGGCTGTATTTATTTTTACAACCCATTCAGTGACTAAGAGCACACTGAAGCAAACATTAAACAAACCAAACACTAAACAAACAAAACACCCAGCTAGTGCTCAGTTGCTAATCTGAAGAAGCAAACAAAGCAACGAACTAGTTAAAATCATTGTTGAATAACGATACTCTCACCTGTCAAACAGTCCTTCCATGCCACCTGACACCCTCAACTATCACACACGCACACACTCATGCGTGTCGTCCAATGCGACTGGTAAGGTGTTGTGCATGAGGCTGGCAATCTCACCGTGTAACATCGGTTGCTACCAAAACCACTACTGCAAGAGCACACACTCAGCTATCCCACACACACCCACACACTCATGCATGTCGTCCAATGAGACTAGTATGGTGTTGTGCATGAGGCTGGCAATCTCACCATGTAACACAGATTGCTACCGAAACCACTACTGCAAGGGCACACTCAACTATAACACACACATACTCATGCATGTCGTCAATGAGACTAGTATGGTGTTGTGCATGAGGCTGGCAATCTCACCATGTAACACAGATTGCTACCGAAACCACTACTGCACGAGAATATGAATACTTCATGCGGAGGCAAACCACACTGGTGGCCCCATGCTCACACAGGAGCGGAGAAGAAAAATATATATCTCCAAGTGAGCCCACGTGCTCTCAAACCATTCTTCACATTACATTAATTAAATAATAATCAACTGGCTCGCAACTGGTCCATCTCAATATTCATTACTGCATTCTGAACATGTCGTAAGTGACGACTGGTGCGCCTGGTAACAAGCGTGTCGTATACGACCCCTGATGAGATTGGGAACTCATCACATGAAACACATCGTTACCGTCACCGAAACAACCACAGCAATAGCATCAAAATGCTTATTGTGGGCCTGTAATGGACACCAGCTGCATTGGCGTTTCCATGCTCCGCCGGGAGCAAACAGAGAAACAGCTGTCTCAACGTGCCTTACGCCTTACGCACGCTCTCCAGAAATCTAAATATATATTCTCACCTCAAAGTAACCCACCAAAGATATACAGTAGAATCACCAATAAACGTGAAATACCAAAGAATAAAATATAATTATTCTTGACTTAACAACTAGAACTAGTCATCACATAAAGGAAATTTACCACGAAAACTCTCTCTTCTATTACTGGGGAAAATTACATTTAACCTACTTTCACCCACGTGTCGATTCACGCGATATAAAACTGCGTAACATTAAGTGATAACTAAGAGTGTTAAATGCAGACTCCTTGGCGTCTTCTTTTACGCACGGTCATCAACACGTGGTCCTCCCGGTTGCCATCTTCCCAACTAGTTAATATTATCTAAATTCCAATTTCTGATGACATTTCTGTCCAGTTTCATGTACAAAATACTTTCATACTATCTTCGCCTTTCTTGCCCGGTCTGATGACTGAAATAATCGCTCTTACAGCCGCAATCTGGACTTAGCATGCCTAATAAAACCTATAAAACATTATTTTCACTCATCTATCATTTCGAGACTAAATCATAATGCCCTAAAAAAACATTTCCTTTGGGAACACATCTATCTATTTATTTCACTAAACATTAAAACAGCCTCACGCTGAATATAACTTCAAAAGCTACAGGGAAATAATGGTAATTTCACTAGGAAATAATATAATCTGCTTTTAAATCAAACTCACGTGTCATGTCTTCGTTCCTTTTCTACCGACACAGGGCTAGCCTAACTTCGTTTCTTCTTGGCGACTCTTGCAAAAATAGGCCTGTTTGCCGCTCGCTATTTCTTTTATAAGCCCAGGTCGAATCACTCAATTTACTGTGCGCTAGGCGTATTAATTTGGCCGCATACATAACACTCGCGATATTTGCTTTAGAAGGCCCGACAACAGAAATATACACAACTATTTCTAGAGCAAAAACACAATTCTACACCACAACTTAATTTTTAGGCATTATTATGGCCTAGTCATCAATCTACTTCGTTATCTCGTCAGAATTTTTACATCCTAGCGTGCTACGCGCACTTCGAAAATATGTGGTCGATAAAAATGCGTTGAACATGAAGGGGCGTCTTTCCGACCTCATCACATTATATATATATATATATATATATATATATATATATATATATATATATATATATATATATATATATATATATATATATATATATATATATATATATATATATATATATATATATATATATATATATATATATATATATATATATATATATATATATATATATATATATATATATATATATATATATATATATATATATATATAGATATATATATATATATATATATATATATATATATATATATATATATATATGTTAGTTCACATATTAGTAATAAAATACGAAATGTAAATCACAACTTACGCCAATCCTGACTCACATATTTTTTTGCTCAGATGAATAAAAGAGACTTAAATTGGCCTCTTACACGCGTCTGGGGTGTCGTTAATTTTATTCGTTCTCTCTCTGACTTCGTGTAAAGCCCTTCAGTTTACTCAGTCCCGGTTTCCTTATTTAAAATATTAGAGATTTCCTGGGCTATATTGTAAGTCCTGATGCATACTCCAATAAAAGGTGTCCGGTATTTTAAGAAGGAATTCTGAATTCTAATTCTTCAATTTAGCAGTCTGGTGTCTTGGCAAGCAATTTCTCAAGTTAAACAACTTGAGAAAATGATCAGATTATATTCACTGCCTTCCCACGCCTTCGTTTGTTATGAACTATCAAAAAACTCCAATTATATTCAAACGGGCGAGTTATGGGGCAATTTCAAAATATTCCGACATTGGATAATTTTGAACGTAAGGCAGACGTCAACTCTCCCATATATGGTAATAAGATGTCCGATGCCCTCGTGTACAAACTTACAGATAGATCGGTAAACTCATACAACAGCGTGTTCAAAATGTAACCATCATTACTTTATCAGAAAGTACTCTTGTCATAACAAGTAGGACAGGAAACGCTTATATCATAAGTTTCCGCCGCGTACACGAGATCTTGTGCTAATCGTAGCCAAGCTGTGCCGCTCCCTTGCGACTGTGAGTAATTATCTCAGCAAGTCTGGGTAGCGTCAAGCAAATGTGATTATTATCACCTTCAGGGAGTGTCAAGCAATTCGACAATACTCAAATATCTGCTACTTAGCAGAAAAATAACGAAGAAAGAAAGAAAAGTGCGACAATTGAGAACAAATAATAAAAATCAGTACCACAAATGTACCGATACTGCCGGAGTGAAACAAAGATCGATAGGGGCAGCCCCGTTTGTCACATACCCTTTAGCTCCCCAAGGAGCATAGACCTTCAACAAACACATGCCAAGTCCTCCTATTGATATATTTATGATGATAAAAATCTTCTTTAACAAAGCCAGATTACTTTTTTAAATACTGATAGAAACATATCGTTACCAAGTGCATAGTTACACATAACATTTTGTTATAATTATCCCAAGTAAATGAAACACATTTCTCTGAGGAAGTCATAGTTTACAAGTGTTTCAGTTAATTTTAGACAAAAGCTAACGATACACGCCGTCCAGCGAAGCTGGCTGTTAATGAAGATCGGAACTGGAAACACGGAGCGAAAAGAGATGCTAAAAATGTAATATCGGAAGTGGTAACGCTACTCAATTGCCGATGTAATTGGTTGGGTAGCCAACTTCTGAATTCTAAATCGCTACACTGTTACCAATAGAGAAAATCTTCTATATTTACGTGGGGTACCGCCAGAGTAGAGAAAAAACGTCCAATCACTAGAAATGCGGACAAAACAGGGAATTCACAAAAATGTGTGCGGACAGTAATTTTTACCCCCAAAATGAGGACGTGTCCGCACAAATGAGGACGTATGGTAACCCTACTATCAAGTAACATGTGCTTATGTGCTAAACCATTGGTTTTACTGGTAAACCAATCATTCTGCGACTGTTTTAAACATGGTCTCACAATAATTAAAATTAGTAAAGATGCATGTGCCTTTGATAACTTATGTTTTCTCTCTCTCTCTCTCTCTCTCTCTCTCTCTCTCTCTCTCTCTCTCTTTCTCTCTCTCTCTCTCTCTAAATATATATATATATATATATATATATATATATATATATATATATATATATATATATATATATATATATATATATATATATGTATAATGTTTATTTATTTATTTATAGTTATATTTAACGGGTAACTAAATTATTTTAATAAAATGGTCATACCTAACTAAGAATGACAGAATCTGAAGCAACGCAGAGTACACGAGGGAAGGAGGCACACACTTGCGAGAAGAAAGAGCAGATGCCTTTCGCCTGCATCATATGTCAGGAGCCTAGACTTGTTAGTAAAAGGGCTGAGTCAACATTACGTCATTACATAAAGCGACATTACGTGAACCCGACAACCCCTGAAGATTCTTCAGCAATCATCAGCTAAGTAAACGGGGTCCATGTATCTTTAAAACGACGAAAATCCCATTCAGTCATGTGTGATGATTGCCTTAATTTTTAGAGACACCGATTGTATTTTATAACTTCAACTTGATACCTGTAGAGAAACCGGGCGCAACTCTCTGTGTATTTCCTAGGTGAATGAATTCACATGAGGAAGCGCCCCCCCCCTCCCCCCCACACACACAAAACATGCTTCATAACGATTGGTAGAAATGTATTTTCTCATAGATGATTGGTTAATGCGAAGACAGCGACGCGGATGTCCTAGAAATAAGCGTACGTCCAAGAGGAAAAAATAAAGTACAGACTGCAGTACATACCCTAGGATAAAAAGGGCATAAACCAAATAAATGGCAAGCTCAGTTTTAGAATGTAAAAAGTCTAGCTCAGACTTGGCTCATACGCACAACCTACACTCGGCGTTGGTGTAGCTGGCGAGTCCTTTTCAGGGCAAGTCCTTTTTAGGGCTTCAGGCTAGCAGATGAATAATGTTAGTCCTTTTCAAGACTTAGTATAACATATCTATGGAAGCTGGACTGACTAGCAATCTTTTGGGATTGCACGAGAGTTCACATACAACCGGTGACTGAGGAAGTACGGGCAGCGTTGGCGTAGCTGGTGAGTCCTTTTTAGGGCAAGTCCTTTCCAGGGCTTTATGCTAGCAGGTGGATAATGTTAGTCCTTTTCAGGATAATTAATCAACGCTGACCGGGATTCAGTTAACAGAGTTCACTTATTTTTGAATGGCAAATGTGCTCTGATATTACCAAATAGGTTGAAAGGAACGCGCCTCGCTACAAGAAGGCAAAAACCAAACCAAAAAAACAAAACAAGCTCAAACGCATTCCCGAACTCACATTGAAGTACATCGAGCTGAGACCAGCGGCGATTTGACTTGAAATCTAAGCTAAGAGCTAAACAGCCCTCGAAAGTAAAGTCGTGTGTCTGAGGGGTATGCTTACTAATTAGTATAATTGGCATAATTTACTGTAAGATATCTTAAATGTATATTTAAAATGATGTTATTATTACAAATAAAATATGTTTATGATTTGAAACAGATCAACATGTTTCTGTATCGCCACGTAATACCGCAACCAGATTAGACACTGATTTATAACCTTATAATTAATGTACGGGCATCACTAGCGCAGCTGGTGAGTCCTTTTCTGGACTTCATCTTGTTGGCAGATAGATAATGTTAGTCATTTTCAGGACTGAGTATCTCACCGCTGCACGGGCTAGCAGTCCACATCAAAACTAGCCTTTTTCGGGGCAACTTCGTAGTAGCTGATAGAAGCTTGAGTCCTTTTCAGGGCTTAGTTTTTAATCATCATTAAGATGCAGTTAACAATGTTCACTAAACTGCTACATTTAGTGTGTGAAACATCTTTAAGACAATCTGTTTAGCCGTATAAAAGCTTGCTAAAAAATAGTGTGAATAATTAATAAAAAAAACAAAAACAAAAACAACCTAAATGTAATACTGTGGCAGTGTCTCAAGAAGGCACAGATTGTCAACAACTATTTTGAAAGAAAATATTCGAGGAACAAGAAAACAGCTTAGATGTCGTAGACCGGAGACAAGTAACATACCTCAGTATCGACTTTCAGTGTGTTTGTTTGTCAGTTTCGATACAATCCAGTAGTTTGTTTAGTTGCCTGTCTTACCTTTTTACATTGCCAGGTATTTTTGCCTAGTTGTCAGCCACGACAGTAGCAAGCAATTTGCCTTGTAATTAGCCTCGATAGAGAACAACTATTTATCTTTGTTACTTGCCTCGAATCTTGCCTGATGTGTGTTTGTTCCGTCAGTCTCTATGTATCTTAAATATGTTTTTGTTTTTGAAATATCCCTCCATTGGTGTTTTTATAACTTCGTTGCCTGATTTTTAAAAGGTAGTCCTATAGCAGATACTGCCGTAGGGAAATCAAGTGTTAGGGACCTCACTATACTAGGTCCAAAATCGAGAGGTGGGGTAACAAGTTCCCTTCCTCGCCGCCGTTTCTTTCCCTAACTTAAGTGCAAAGCCAGGTACCCATTTACAGCTGAGTAGACTGAATCATGCCGACACCGTGAATCCAACCCAGCACCTTTGCCAAGAGACAAGCGCTCTAACAACTCTGTCAATCGGACGCTCGTTGCATGTTATACTAGCTAAAAAAATAAAAAAAAGATTTAGTGACAGGTGTACAATTTATGCAGCTAAAAAAATAAAAAAAGATTTAGTGACAGGTGTACAATTTATGCAGACTGTTTCTTTAGTTAAACATGTAACTTCCAAAAATGTGGTGGTAAAGGGACAAGTTAGCCATGTTTAAAAAAAAATAAGTTAAATGGTGGATAAGAGTATATAGGTAATGCTTCTATATTGGGACCAAGAACAAAGAAAATGCTTACGTTACGACAGCAAGACCGTCGTCAGGGACAAACTAACAACAACAACAACAACAAAAACAGATGAGAAAGAAAGTGAGAACTAAGTTAAATACATAAATATGAATAAAATTGATACCGCCCTTAAATGTAAATATCCAACAGTATTGTCACCAATTCCAGTGAATACAAAATTACAACTACGTTTATTACTTAATTAAAAATTGCTTCTAAAACCTTGGTGGGAGGAGGCAATAACATTTAAGACAGAAGAAAACAAGAGCACGCGAAGCAACATTTGTAAAGAATTTTGTACGATCGGAGGAATACATTCAGGAAATAAACAATATGATACGGCAGTTACAATTTTAAGACAAGTAAACGGAGATTTGTTAGACACACACTGAAGAAACCAATCTTAACCCCTTAAGGTCCATGGACTTTGACAATGTAATATAAAATCGTTGTAGTCGTGATTAAAAAATAGAATACTTATTTCAGAATCTGATTTGCGATATGAACTTGAAAGCCGTTCATCTAGTTCTGAAATTACTCATATATGACAATGGGCATTAATAGAAGTTTTATTTAATATGATTATATAGTGGGTCATATATGGGGCACTGGGTCTTTGTCGTAGATTTTCGATACGGGAATTAAGACATTGTTTGGTCCCTTCTGAATAGAACTAGACAGGTGGTGACTCAGTGAGAGATCAGATAAGAAATAGATTTTCACGAGTGAAAATGGTGGAAAAAATAGGTAAAGTCTGTCCCTGAACTCGAAAAAAAATCCTCTTGTTCAGCCTATCTCTACAACAGAACTTTGTTAGTCAGACAGTTTACCAAAATATATATTAATATATATATATCAACCACTAACATACACACACACATAAGTGACGACAGTTAGACGCACAGACGTGAAAACTACATCAATGGAATAGGGATTATTGGGACGAGCTGACCAACACATGTAAATAAAGTTTTTATCCACATTTTATTTACTATAAAGAAACTCGACAACAGCGATATTATGAATATCAATCAAATACAAATAAACATAGGTTAATGAAATTAATAACGAAATAGACTCATAGGTGTAATCCTCCCTCCCTTTGTTGAGACAAGATCCCGTTAGAAGAAAGTTATTAACCCCCAAAGAGTCAAAGATTTATAAGCTATGGTCTAGGATTTCCTATACAGTAAAGAACAGAGTTTATACGTTAATCTTATTCTGAAAGGGACAGTATTAGCAAAACTTACAAAAAATAAACAACGTGAGTACATGGATTCTGCAAGATATATATATATGAGAATTGTTCATTTCATCCTTCCTCTCTTCTCAGACAGCCGTGGCCACGTACATTCGTTCTTACCTAATACTTGGGTTGCACCTTCTGGAACAATCTTTAGGACACACACGCACGGCAAATCCAGTGTTATTTTGGCAAAGAAAACTCCAGCTCCTCAAAGACCGATTAAATCCACTTCTCCAAGGAGCGTTCGCTTTGTTACTTTTATTTAGGACTACTGTTTATGTCACATTAATTAGACCAGGTAAGAAATTTAACAGTGCTCACAGTGTCAATAGCTTGAGGTTTCCAGTGCATAGGAATGTCAGGTTGGTAACTTCTCTCAGTATAAAAATGCCTTGTCACACCAGAAATGGTCGTTAGTCGGAAAATGTCACCAGTTTGATTATGTCAAATGTTTGATTTTGTTGCCACCACGGGCTGAATGTATATGAAAATGGGAAAAAGAAATCTGGATCTATAGGACCAGTTATAAAATTTATTCTTAATGTTCTTTCGGTTGGTACTCTGTCTCTTTCTGGGTGTAGACACGAAGCCAGACAGGTTTTACCTTGAAGACCTAGATACTAAGTAAAAATGTTCTTTTGTATGGTTATTCTCAGATTCATATGGAAGCCGCTGGTAACGTTTTGGGTTTGACCCAAGACTGTGTAAAGGAAAAAAAAACAAAACAAATTCTTAACCATAATATAGTATTCTCAATCGTATCCTTAACCCGCGTAAAATATAATATATTCAAACACTCAGTTATTTAACTATGAATAGAACTACACGTGTATCTCATATTGAATCGTTTAATAAAAGTCTCCGTAAAATAAGCGCTAGTCATTTATATTTTTAATCATCATGAATTAGAAATAAATATATATTTCGTCAGTACTCATAATGAATAGTGCATTTACTCGACGATTAAAATAACTCTGACTGTTTAATATCAGTTAGTTAGATTTACGCTACAGCCGGAACAATTTAGCTATAGATTATATTAATTCGCTAGTCACTTTCCACAAAACTCCTAGTGAAATAAAAATGACGGTCTTAACAATTAATCACTCAAACTTCTAGTATAATATTTATCACAAACACAGAAATAAACGATCTCCAATCGAAAAACTAAGTAATTCTACTGTTATAAGAGATCTTAGAATTCGAAGCTAGATGTTCTCTAAAATTCTGGCGGTACTGGATAAATTGAGTTGTTGTTGTTGTTTTCGTCTACTAGATTGCTGTAATACCTTGTTTAACTAAAACCCATTGAAGGGTTACAAACGGTTATATTGGGGTATATAGTGTGTTGGTATCTTCGCTGGTATCACTTTCCTAGTCCTGAAAAGGACTGGTCCTAAAAAGGACCGCTAGCTGGCTGTCTGATTATCTCTTCGTTGCTTGTCTGTCATGGCGTGTTCATTTCCTGCCTTCCTATCTGTCTTGTGTCGTTTTGTTAGTGTTTGCTTTCCTAGTTTCTGTTTCTCTAGTCTTCCTGCTTTCCTGTATCTGTAGTAGTGCTTTTTCTATTATTGCTGGTAGAAGTTTTTCAAGTGTTTCTTCGATGACTTCTTCGTCTGATTGTTCGTTTGTTTTGGTCGCTCTTGTGTTTGATGTTATTTCCTCAATGGCTCTTCGCTCTGTTTCGATTCTCTTGAGGATTTTTGAGTTTTCTTCCGTCAGTTCTGTCAGCCTCTTTACATCTGCTTCTATTTGCTGCTTAATGCTTTTCATGTCTTTCATAATTTCTCTGCTGTTTTGTATTTCTATTACGTCTTCACCGTTGTCCTTTTCGTCTTCGGGAGCCTGCTTGCTTCTGTTTTCGACCTGGAGTTTAATTTTCAATTGTTTGACTTCAGCGGTCAGCTGGTGTAACTGTCGTCTGTCAATCGTGCGTTGTTTTTCTGCAACATCCGCAGCCACTCTGTGTTTTGCCTCCTTGAAGGGGATGTTTTTGGAGACCGCTTCCTTCAGGATGCTCTTTGTTTCCTGGAATATCGGGCAGCCTCGGTATCTAGCCCCGTGGTTTCCGAGGCAGTTTGCACAGGTGCGGTTTGAGTTTATTGCTTTGTAGTTGGGGTCCTCCTTCGCCTTTGGGCAGTCGCGATATAGGTGGCCACCCGCACAATATCGGCAGACTGCGTCCCTCCTGCATGTTTTCTTGGTGTGTGAAAACTGCTGGCAGTTAGAGCACTTCATCACCGGAGGGATATAGGCTTCTGTCTTTTTTGTTGTTGCTTGGAGCGTCAGTCTCTCAGGTCTTGTTGATCCTTCTACCGTAACTATCATCAGATTGGTATCTTTCTTTGCCCAGGTTTTTAGCCTTTCGACCTGTGTGATTTTTAGATTTGCGTTTTCAGTCTGAAGGTGTCTGTGGACCTCGGCTTCGGAACATCTGGTATCCACCCCTCTGATGACCAACTTCTTTGTTGTTTTGTACATTTCCACCACCAGTTTTATTTGGTGGGGCAACTGGACTTCTTTTGGACCAGATTCCAGTTCGGTCATCAGTGAAGTGGTTGTTGTATTGCTGTTGAGCGAAAGCACGACTCCCTTTTCGTGCCTCCGTACTTTAGAGATGCCTCTCCTGCCAGTTATTGACTCGAGGATGCATATCACTTTGTCATCTGGTAGGGCTCTGAGTGAAGCCTCACCTCCCGACATCTGCGTGATCTTAACGCACCTCTCTATCGCATCTGTGTCGCCGGCATCGTGTGTTGGTGTCTTCGGTGTTTGTCGTAGCTTCTCTGTGGTAGACAGGGTTTCTGCTGACGATCTTGGTTCGTGTGGTGGTGGTCCCTCGGCTTTAGGCTCCTGTTTTCTTTTCTCTTTCCTTTCCAGCGTCTGTTCTATCCCCTGTATCAGTCTCTTCACCCTCTCACGCTCAGGGTCTAGGCGTGGACGTTTGCAGCTGCCATTTTCTCTCTTCTTTCCAACCATCCCCTCATCTTCTCCAGGTGGTGTAGCAATCTCATCGTTTCCTCATCCTCTGGATCTACATCCTCTAGGCCAGGGACGCCTGCATCTGCCCTCTCCTCTGTCTCGCAAGGAGTAGGGCCCCTCAGCCTCTCAGTCGGGTCGACACACGTCGCAGCTAACTCCGTCGTCGTGTCTAGAGTTGGAGGAGGACCGGTCTCAGCACGAGTACTTGGGGCAGTCTTGCTCTCTGGCTGTCTGTCTTTGTTGTTTGAAGCTTTGTTATTCACATCGCTGTTCAGCGCTGGCGGGCTGTTGTAGACCTTCCTCCTTTTGGCATGATGTTTATTTCGGGTCATTTTGATGAAAATGTGATCTTGTCTCGAATAGTGGCGTCCTGAGAAGGACGTTGGTGTCTTGCCTGTTGTGAACGAGGTTGAGCTCAAGCTCTGCTAGGAAAATGTGGGTTGCTCGATAAATTGAGTTTAAAGGCAGATATATATATATATATATATATATATATATATATATATATATATATATATATATATATATATATATATATATATATATATATATATATATATATATATATATATATATATATATATATATATATATATATTATATATATATATATATATATATATATATATATATATATATATATATATATTAAATTTGCCGAACTTCGCTCAGACTTGTTACTTTTAACGCCTTTAGAGAATTCTTCGTTCAATTCTGTATGAAAGGAAATTTTGACGCCATCGCCGCCGAGTAGACGTGGTCCCATTATCAAATCGTCTCTTTGATCTCGTCGATCCGTAGCTTGATTGCGTTTTCACGGAACGAACGGACAAGGGGGGGGTAATTGTAAATTATCTCCCATTGGTTCCAAATTATCTACTCCTTCTACTCAAATTATTTCCCCTGATCACTAAATTACGACTCTTCTGAAATAGTCGCCCCTTTTCTAAGCGTTCCGTCTTTCTCTGTTTGATCCTATTACGACGAATACCAGTCGCTAGCTTTGTAATTACAGGTAACCGGCTCGACGTTAGCTAAATAGGTCTGTTGTTAAACATTCCTAAGGAAATAGAGAACAGAAAATAAAAAATAAAATAGGCGTGCTAAATTAGAAAAAGAGACAGATCTATGAGTGTAGGAGGGTCTTATGTTAACAAAACGTGCGTAGGTAAAAATATAGATGATGAAATAGATATATGAAAGCTATTATTATAATATGTCACAGTCTTAAAGGTTTAAACAGTGCCCAGACACTCATCAAAGTCAAGGTCAAGTGCGGATTAATATGGCATGTTTGTATATTTTTATTTGTAGCAACCATTGGCCTATACTTTTGTTTATATTCTGTTCAGATTTTGACCTCATTACACCTGATAATTAATATCGCTTTGCTTATGTGTAATACCCATAATCTGGTTTATTTATGTAGGTCAGCTGGTATGACTCTCTTGTCCCTATTACAACATAACCCAACAAGCATCTTAACAAGTCGATTGATTATGTAATGTTCTGGAATACCTCAAATTATGATGGCATCAAAATACTTTCACGTTCAAAATTCATATGTTCCAGAGTGAATCATAAACGTGTGACATTATAAAACGGGCATCGGGAATTGTCCGTGGAAGTCCGTGTTGTCCGTGGAAGTTTTTGAAGAGACAAAGAAAGAACAGGACTACCGCGTCCTCATTCATGCCGCACTAGGCGACTTAAATGAGGTTGTGCATGGGTTGGTAACCTCATCTTATAAAATAAATGGTCACAGAAACAACTACTGCTAGAACATGTCAATGCTTGCTGAAGGTTTCCTTCAAGGGTCCCAGTTGCTGTGGTGGCTGCATGCTTCGTAAGGGGCACAAACGAAAATAATGATCAAAATGGGCTAACGATTTTTCTGAACTTGAATAATCCTATATGTAAAATCCAACCTTTTTCTGTCAGTGCGTAACGCTAAGGTATGTAACTTTGGTTGAAAGTTAGACATTAATTGTATTGTTTCCCTTTTATGTACTCTCCATAAAATAGTAACACTTACCAAAGAACAATGAGCAAATAACGGTACAAAAATATATTTATAGAATGCGTGATCACGTATACACACATTGGGATCCTCGCTGCTGCTACGTAGTTCGTGTACTGTGGTGATGCACAGTGATTTTTAAAATACTTTTTAATAAGTAAAATTGCCGTTAGGTATTGGTGCTTTTGAATTTAATTTCCGTCTTATGTCGGGCTTTGACACTAGTATAATAAATGTTTTAGCTTGGCCTGCCATTCAAGCCTGTCCAGATAGTCTTGGACACATCGGCAGCCGTCCCCACGCTCCATGTCTTGACGGCGTGCATAGGTAATCGTAGACAGTTTATACAACAGATTAATCAAAAAAAAAAAATTTGCAGAAAAACAAGCAATGAAATGTCACAATTAGCAGCTACCACGTGTTTCATTTCAATCACAAGAACCATGTTTCGTAAAAACTTGAAACTAGATGTCAAAGCTCTAAACTGCTTTTTCATATTTGTGAACAGCTCTAAACTGAATTTAATGAATTCGCTGCTCAGTCGTCTACACTATTCGGTGACCACACTGATGAATAGCATAAGCATACCAACCTTTCTCTACGAATGTAAACCATGGTAATTAAAACACAGGAAGGAAGATCAAAAACGAGAGGAGATGTATGAGCTGTAACCATATGAGACAAAAGGAGAAAAGAAGGCGTTAGAAAGCTTGTAGAACATAACAATGCACCAACTACATAAAGGTAAAGTTAGTTCAATAGCAGATACTGCCGTAGGGAGGGAAGTATAAGTGACTTCACTATACAGTACAAAGTATCAACTTTTTTGAGGTGGCGTGACCGGTTCCTTTCCTCGTTGTCTTTGACTTCGTTAAGTCAAAAGCAGAGTCCAGTACCCATTTACAATCAGCCACTTAGAAAATACAATGTTTTGGAACCCTCTTTTGAATATATCCAAATGAACTTCCATGCGAGTCTGCAACAGCAGAAGATCTGGATACACGGCTGTCACGAATTAATGTGAATCGCTGTCACTTTTAGCTGAGTGGTCCGCCTCTGTCTTATTCTCTCAGTTTGTCTCCTCCCATTTTTCTTTGTAATAGCTCATACAAGTTCTATTTCTGATGTTAGTCATGTCATTCTTACGTTGGACAGGCTAAATTCCACCACTTGCACGTGTGCATCGGCACCAAGCTAACGGTCTTTTCATTTCTCCTTTCTTGTGGGTAGCGGCAGAGTTCCCTGACTCTTTGATTCAGAGAGAAGCCGGACACACAGGAAAGCGACCTTCGCCTTTCATGTGACCGAGCGCGTCTAGAATCGCGAACTCTGGCCGTTCGAATGACCGCCAGAGAGTCGCTACAGCTTACGTAACCCCTTTTGTCACGAGTCGTCAGGGAGATAACTTCCCGAGGCCCTTACGTTGTTGTTACGTTGCCATCAATGCATGTGCTACCCCCGCCCGAGCACCTGCTACTAAATTTGACTATATATGCTAGGTGTCTCTAACACTCCTGGCCATCGTCTACAGATAATTTTACTACCTTACGAAGTGATGTCTGCGCCAGAGCGAATCCCAGTTGTATTGTGTTAGGAATTTTTTCTTATTTGGTAAGCACATTCAGTTACTTAATTTATTAACATAGGCCGTCAGAGTTTTAACTTATATATATATATATACGATGGGCGTTCAGAAAGTAATGCACCATATCGTTTTTCTCAGGAGCTGTTTATTCAAAAAGCATGAAATTTATACACAATATACATGGATATGTCATGTAAACATCGGTATTATTCAACATAATCCCCATCAACTTGTACGGCTTTATGCCAGCGCAAAACAAGTGCATGTATTCCTAGTCCGTATCAGATTTTGTCTTGATCATGTAGCCATTTCTTCGCTGCATGAATCACCCCTTCATCATCTTCAAACCTTGTCCCACGGAGTGCATCTTTAAGTGGACCAAATAGATGAAAATCAGTGGGTTCCAAATCGGGACTATAGGGTGGACTGGGTAGTACAGTCCAACCCAATTTGGTGATTGCTTCCCGTGTTGCCAGACTTGTGTGAGGTCGCGCATTGTCGGGAAGGAGAAGCAGGTCTGCTGGATTCTTGTGCGGCCGAACTCTGCGAAAACGTTGATTGAGTTTTTTCAATGTCTTAATGTAAGCTTGCGAATTGATTGTCTCTAATCTTGGCATAACGCCCACAAGAATCACACCTTTAATGTCCCAAAAGACAGTGATCATGACCTTTCCAGCTTAAGGAATTGTCTTGAATTTCTTTCTTCGTGGTGATTGCGGATGATGCCACTCCATTGACTGTCTTTTTGTCTCAGGTTCAAATTGATGTGCCCAGGTTTCGTCACCTGTAACGATCTTAGCCAAAAAGTTCTCTCTATCAGCATTGAAACGCTCCAACAATTCAGAAGAAATTGCTTTCCTTTGCAATCGGTGGTCATTTGTGAGACTTCGAGGAACCCATCTTGCGCAAACCTTAGAAAATCCGAGAGTTTTTATAACTGCATTTGCACTACCAATGCTGACTGACAGCTGTAAGGCCAATTGTTGAGTAGTGATTCGTCTATCAGTAAGAATAATGCCCTCATCGCATTTCAACATTTCTGCGTTGGTGGCTGTGGCAGAACGTCCACAGCGCGTCGATTAAGTAGCTCCGTATCTCCACTTCCTGATTCTTTGATTCTTTGAACCCAGCGACTGACTGTACTCCTGTCGACTGCAAAACTTCCATACACATCACATAGACGCTTGTTAATGTTCACAACAGTTTCCTTCTCTGCAACGAGAAATTCTATCACAATTCGCTGGTTATAACGCAAGTTGCTAACACGCTCCATTTCAACGGTTTAGGGCAGCCGTATTATTTGGCCGTTTGCGGTGAAATTTGGTGCACACAATTGGCACATGCCATATTTGAAGTGTGCAAAATTTCATGCTTCTATCTTCATTACTAGCTGAGAAAAACGATGTGGTGCATTACTTTCTGAACGCCCCTCGTATATATATACGGATTAATTTAACCAGTAGCAGCCGTTTTCACACAAGAGGACTGGGGGCGGCCCCTGTTAGTTAGATTTGTTTGTACGTGTATGTTCATTTGGTTGTTTGGAATCAATACGGTCCGTCTTTGCTCTGTATTATATTGTTGTGATATTAGATCACTAGCCCATCAAAGCTAGTGAGTTTATTATTTTATGTTATGTGGATTTATTTTATATATATATATCTTCTTCTTCCGTCCTTAGCCAATGACCGGCAAAGCAGTCAGTGGCCATTACGCCTAGTGGCGTCTTAAGGGCAACAGCGAATATATTTTCTCTGCCGTTGTTCCCATCACGCCTAATGGCGTCTTTAGGGCAACGACAAATCAATCCGTTTGCTGTTGTTTCCATAATCAAAGTGACTGGCAAACGGGTGATCAGCCCGTTGGGATATATATATATATATATATCAAAATTCGTTCAGCCGGTCTCGAGTTATGAGGTAACAGACAAACACACATTTTCGATTATATATATATATATATATATATATATATATATATATATATATATATATATATATATATATATATATATATATATATATATATATATATATATATATATTATATATATATATATATATATATATATATATATATATATATATTATATATATATATATATATATATATATATATATATATATATATATATATATCATGTGACATATTCTTTCCAGAACGTTGTCTCCATTACAGCTGCTCTGAACGCATCACGATTCTGGGCAAGTCGACCTGCATCAGCCAAAGACAAGTTCAGACTCTCTGTGATGTCCTGGGTCCACCGTCGTCTAGGTCGACCCCTTCCCCTTTTTCCAGGGACCATGCCTTCCATCACTGTTTTTTCCAGACTATTATGTCTTTTTATATGACCGAAAAATTTCAGCTTCCTTATTGCGATGGTATTTAGGAGCCAATGTTCCTGTACGTTTAGTGAGTGCAGTACTTCTCTGTTGGTCTTTTTTTCTGTCCAGGGTATTCTCAACATCCTTCTGTAGCATTTCATTTCGAATGATGTAATCTTTTTTGCAACTGTTTTATTGAGTGTCCAAGTCTCGCAGCCGTATGTTGCTACTGGGAATATACATGCTCTGATCAGTTGTAACTTTGTTTCTTTGCTTGTGCCTTGCCATAGGTTTTTCATCTGTATTAGCTTATGTGAAGCAATTGCAAGTCTTCTTTTAATTTCTACTGCACAGTCGCCAGAGCTGTTAATGATTGATCCTAAGTATTCGAATTCATTGACACTTTCCAGTTCTTCGTTATCAATTTCAATTTCTGGTTTGGTCTTTACTTTGTCTGTTGTCAATACTTTGGTCTTCTTGGTGTTTAGGTATAGATTCTGGGCCTCGCTGTGTTTTTTGGTGGACAGAAGTAATTGTTCAAGTCCTTTTGGGTTGGTCGATAGGAGGACTGTGTCATCAGCATATCTGATTTCCGGGATATATATAATCGAAAATGTGTGTTTGTCTGTTACCTCATAACTCGAGACCGGCTGAACGAAGTTTGATGCGGTTTTCTCCAGCGCATTGGACATTTCTCTTGGAAGGTTTTAAGCTATATATCGTCATGGTACGACGTCAGGAGGAGGCTGAGCAGTGAATTTTTCATCACTCCATACATTCTTACCTTAAAGGACAAAGGACATAAATAGTTTACCGTTTCTTCGGTTAACGTCCTTTGCTTACAAACATTATAATTCATAAATTTTATCAATTTTTCGTTAAATTAGGAAGTACGTTGCTTTCTGTTATGCAAGTTTTCTAAGCAACGATTTCTGACAAGGAAACTTTGAATAATTCTCAGCTTTGTAAAGCTGTAACTTAAATTTACACTGCGTTGCAACTGTTATGCAAATTTTGTAAATCAGGATTCTTGACAAGGGAGGTTTCATTAATTCTTAGCTGTGTAAAGTTGTTACCAGTTTCCTGTACATAGATGCCTTCATCTAAATTATTTGTGTTAGACGATTTCTGTATGTTCTAGAACATTGTTGTATGTTCTGACACAATAATTAGTTAGCCTTCATTTAAATTATTTGTGCTAGAAGATTTGTGTATGTTCTAGAACATTAGTGTATGTTCTGACATAATAATTGCTTAGCGATTCATTTGGATATGGATAAAAGGCAAGTAGCTTTATTTTTTTTTTTGAGTTACTGTTCTGCTGGGGAATATTAACTGCCTACCTACATAATAATTTTCAGAGTTCATTATTAACTTTATTTATTACTTGATAAGTTTACTACTTCATTATTTTCACTTTTCCTTTCATTTTTTCTTACTTTTTTGTCTTTAATTATATCGTAGACAAGGTGTGTGTGCCTCTTTTAAAAACACTTAGGTTTTTATTTTGGCATCATTTTTAGGCATTATAATCCCACTTCTCGGAATTAGTAGGTTTCCTTTTCTTAGTTTTTTCTTAACACATACTGTATGTGTATTTATTCTTAGTTACGTACTTTCATTTAATTTCATTTTTGCTTTACTCTACGCCTATCAGATCATCCAAGAGAACTTCATCACTTTCCCAAGTGACTTAGCAACAGTGCAAAGAGAATGAGAATGAGAAGGGAAGCCGAAACGAGCACAGAAAGGGGGGACCGTCTCTTCAGAGATCATCAGCGTCATGCCACAAACAGGGCGTCTGACAGAGATCGTCAGCGTCATGTAGAGCTGTTACTGAAATTTACAAATGCGTTGCTTTCTGTTATGCAAATTTTCTAAACCGGATTCATGAACAGTTTTACTTCAAGATTGCACCGTATATGATATATTGAGGCAAACCCACTGGCCCAGAGAAACAACACTGGAAGCAAAACTATATGGACCTCTGTATGAACTACAAAAGACAGTGAAGTTTATACAAGAAACAACATTGCAAATATAGACAATATAGTTCAAGCGAACGAAAGAAGAAGAAGAAATGAACAGTTTTTAATTTTTATATGTGCCACAGGAATTGCGCGCATGTTTTATATTTTATTCTGCAAATGGTTTTGTAGTTAGAAGAGTGAAAGGTAAAAAACAAAAACATACAGATTAGATGCACATTCTTGTGGAAGTTTGGTGAATGGAAATTTGTTCATGTGGGAAATTGATGTTTGCCAATATTTGTGTGTCGCAAGACTTAGAGTGATGTTCACTTCCATCATTTTTAATCAAGAGTATTTCCAGCCTCTAGCAGTCCTGTTAGAAATTCATTTTCTTTTCTGTACATGACTTGTGAAAGGGTTTATATTATATTGTATGACATTAAATAAGCTGAATAATAATTTTAAAAAAAACCCCAGTAAGGCATGATCAACTTTAAAACAATATTAATCCGTTTCATCTTTAGAATTTAGTTTCACTTTATATATTACATTTTTACTCATTACTTTATTTAAAATGTTTAACCCTTGATATTTGTGCAAATGAAAGTGTGAGTACGCACGAGTGCTTATATGTAACTTAAAATATACTTTCCATGTACAAGGAAACAGGTTTTCCTGTTTTGGAGGTATTTTCCAACCCTACTTTTCAAACAAATCTCTTCCTAATTTTCCTATTAATGTCTTCCTTTAAAATTCCTTCGATGTTTCTTCCACTTCTGGTTTCTTCCTAAACAAACAAAAAATATAATTGAAGATGCCCAAAACATTTTTTGAATGAAATAATTACTTTATTTTATTTAGCACTATTCCCCTTCATTTTTATGTTTAAGTATGCACCCATTCCTAAAGGGACCCGGGCTGGGCCGGGTTTGACAGCTCGTATATTTATATGTTCTAAGCGGCCAGAATTCACTTTCTAATGAACCTGTCACTGGATGTTAACCTGTGCTGTCCTTACTGTAACAGAGTAACTTATTAAGCGAAGAGGACGGATGAAGTGCATGACATTATAAACATTGTCAAATCAACAAATCTCTCACAATAATGAAACCTATCTTTGAAAAGACAAAAATAATGAGAATAAATGCAGGTAATGATAACAGGGTTGAACTTGAAGAAACACCAATTCAAGATGTAGAATCATACACATATCTTGGCAGTAATATAGACAAAGTTGGAGGGACAGACAGTGATATCAAAATAAGAATACAAAAGGCAAGAGGAGCTTTCATTGCATTGGGAAATATATGGAGATCAAGAGAAATCGGATCCAACACGAAAATAAGAATCTTCAATTCAAATGTGAAGCCAGTCCTATTGTATGGCTCGGAGACATGGAGAACAACAAAGACAACAACCAAAAAGCTACAGACTTTCATAAATGGGTGCTTGCGTAGAATAGAGGGATTAAAATGGTATGACAAGGTTACCAACGTGGAACTGATGACAAGAACTAGACAAGTGCCAGTGGAACAAGAGATGAGAAGAAGACGATGGCGATGGATAGGACACACACTGAGGAAACCTGTTGATAGCATTACAAGGCAGTCCTTGTTCTGGAACCCCCAGGGCAAGAGAGGCAGAGGAAGACCAAGAAGTACATGGAGAAGAGAGTTGGAAACAGAGGTGAAAATGATGAGGAGAACATGGAAAGAACTTGAGATGATGGCACGGGACAGGAGGACTTGGCATGTGTTTGTTGAAGGCCTATGCTCCTTTGGGAGTGGAGGGTTATGAATGAATTGATAAACATTGAAACTAGGTCAGCTAACAGAACTGACTGTCTGTTTGTGTAGTGCATATGTTTGTATTGAAAACAGTGGGCGGGTTAAACTTTAATGGAGAGCTTGTCTAAAGTTGAGAGGAAAATTGGTTCATGGGCACCAGCTGTTCAAGAAACTGTAATGATAAAGGCAGTCTCACTGCAGAGATTGCCGTAGGGGAGTGAAGTATTAGAGACTTCATTATTCTAGGTCCAGCTTTTTAGGTGAATGAGAGCACTACCCATGCTCGCTGCCTTTGCCTTCACTAACTCAAGCGCAGAGACTTAGATACCCATTTACAGTATGCTACACTGAAGTGTTACGAAATCATATTTCTAACCCGGAACCCAGTAACTTTGCCACCAGAGGCAGTCATTCTAACGACTATCAATCGGACGGGAAGAATAGTAATCAGAGTATACAAAATAAAGAGGCTAGTTCAGAGTAGTTGTTTAAAAAAAAAAAAAAAAGCGTAAACAGTGAAACAGGTAGCAGAAAACTGTAACATGAAGAGGGAAAAATCCATTTGGCAGAAATATTGACTGATGAATTGTCGTCGTGATGAACTGTAAACCGAGAGGTTACAGACTTTCATAAGTGGTTGTTGGCGTAAATAAGCAAGTATGAAATTGTATGATTCAATACCATAATACCTGCCGTAAGTACTTCGGACGGTCGGTCAGTCATATTTTGCACACCGTCATTTGCGCACTTTTTCTATTTTCGAGAGAGTACATTAACTTTCAACCACAGCTAAGGGGGTGCAACTGTGGTTGAAAGTTAGACAATAATTGTATTGTTTCCCCTTATATGTACTCTCCCGAAAATAGAAAAAGAGCGCAAATGAAGGTGTGCATGAACAGTTTGATTATGGAAAGAAGCCAACAACACAATTGATAAACAGTACATGAACTGGAGTTTTGTCAAACTTTAAACGTTGTTCTCAGAGGCAGTAAGTCGACCATGGCTTCTCAGAGGCAGTAAGTCGACCAGGGCAAGATTTTAAAAGATGCACGAACAATTACGAGACATGTTGTCATAAAAGAAATGTTAGTTATTTAGTCAATTTACAGTCCATTAGATTATTATCACTGCTCCACATGTCATTTAGGTAATGTTACTCCATGTCTTCATATTTAATACATCAATATAATTTTCACTACAAATATCTAATGACGGTCGCCTGCAATGAAATGACCACAGTAGTCTGTAATACACGTAACAGAAACAACACACTATAATTAATAACCCTGTCAATATTGAAGGGTTATTGCTAGTATGATCATGCATGTGGAACTGTGATACTGTACTGTAATTTATTTTTTCAAAAGGCCCCATGTCTCTTCTCCTTGCATTATTTACACTATTTCTAGGAGGGATTACTTGTAATCCACCCCATGTTTCTTCTCCTTCTATTACTTTCGTTTTTTTTCAGAAGGAGGGATTACGGTGGAGTTTTATCTAATCTGCACTATGTTTCTTCTCTATGAATAGTAGTGGAGTTTAGTCTTGTTTTGTAGGGAGTTTATTGCAGTTTTATATAGGGATGACGGTAAGGTTTAGTGCATATTTGCACCAGGTTTCTTTTCTTTGAAGCGATTGCGTGCAAATAGACGTATTTTCGGGATTTAAATAATTGCGGTCATTTTTGTTTTATTAAGCAGTAGAGGGCTGAGCATTATTCCCGACGGTTAGATTATCATTCTGTACTCCAGTACATTCTTTGTTTAAATGGGGGATGGAGGTAGTGACCTTTACCCATGCACGTTATACGCGCGAGCAGTATAATTTGAGTCAGAGTTTACTAATTTTGATTGGCCGAGGTCAAACTGTATTGAAATGCAGCGCGATCATTGGGCTTAGAACAAAGGCACGCAATGATGTCAGCTAGGTCAGCGCGGGGTTTTTTGATTATATATACTCACGTAGATTCATGGCCAGGGCTCTCTGATGAATAACTGCCAGCCGGGTAACCATAGTCAATTTTCGATTGCTCTTTAAGTGGGAAATTTGAATTGGGTAAGCCATAAGTTATTAGCGTGGTACTGTTATTTGATTTTAATAGAGTCCTAGCCGATCAGTCAGTTTTCTTGGGAAGTTAATTTTAAAGCTAAATTTAACGTGTAGGGCCATCAATTATGTTCTTAGAGAAAGTATTGAATGTAAGAAGTCCATGTAATTCTTTCTGGAAGGAATAGCAGTATCTAGGAGGGACTACAAGTTGAGATATTAAGGGTGTGCTTTGAAATTTTTCGAAGAAGGTCTGTAGAAAAACCCGCATCTTTGATTTATGTTAATTTACAGAATATTCGGAAGCGCGTGTATTGTATTTCACTGTGAGTTTAATTCTGATAAGTTACATATGTGAGTGAAGTAACTTTGTGAGAATGCGGGAGCACGTGTATGTAACTACGGGGTTTTTAATTGATAACCTGGTTTTATGTATAACTTTTGGCAGTATGCATATGCTAGCGTAAAATGGTATACGTTATTTATTGTGCATTGTTGTACTGGGTAATCAGGAGACGAAATTTTATTTCTGATAAAGGAATAATTGTTTATTACATTTTGGGATGTGATTAATTTTACGGAACGGGAATTTAATGATTCCTAGAGAGGTCTAATTTTATGTTGGTGTTGATCATTGATCAGTGTAGTAGTAGTAGCCGAAAGTATTTTTGGACAGGTAGGTCCTCAGTGAAAAATTGTTGTGACTCGTGGCTAGTCATGCAGAACCATAGGATTTAGGTCAGCCGGTCTGTGAGTTGATTACCAGAGAGGGTATTACCTGGGTGATGTTTACTTTGGAATCGGGTAGAGAAAAGAGAAGGGAGTTGTGTGGGGGAGCTGACTTTTTGGGGCATAAATATTATGTAATTGCTGGAGCGGGAATAGACAGGAGTGTATAGATGTTAAAGACGTGTTAAGTTGATGTGTGGTATAATTGTTGTATTATTTGTCCCACAGCAAAACGGTTTCACGGCACGCAAGTACGGGTGCCATTTTGACCTTGCAGCTTGCCAAGAAAAATCGTTCTTCTCAGGAGTAGAAGAGACGAGGCAACGCCAGAGGCGAAAGAGAACTGGTGACGCGGTAGTACTGGCGCCAAACCAGTGGGCATCAGAAGGAACGAAACAGTTCTCTTTGCAGTGAAGTCCCCATGTTTCAGCGGGAACGTGTTCATCGTTTAAATCACGAGCTCTAAGCTCGTTATACCAACTTCAAAGGAGGCACAACGCCTGGAGGTTGGGTTCGTGTAAATTCGGCCATAATAACGCCGACGGCCCTAAACCCAGAGAGGGGTAACCGGGCAGGTGAATCCAGATTTGTCAGTAGTGAAACAGCTACATTTTCAAGTCCAGTATCCAGTCTCTAAACCCTAATCGGCAGCTACACTAATTGTGGAGGGAAACAGGGTTACAATACCCTCTACAGATGTTATAGCAGAACTGATAACGAGTTTTGTTGAAGATTATAGCAGAGGACAGCTGCTGAAGTTTTAGTGAGGAAGTTAGTTGTGGAGTAGTGTTCGGGAGTTTCAGAATAGGCTGTGTAGAAACGAAGTCTTTGCAGAGATTGTATAGACAGTTCGTAGGATTTCCAGCTGACAGTGAAATTAGAATTATAATTTAGAATAGTTAGTTTGGAGTGGAGGCTCGAAATTCGAGACCCCACCAAGTTCAGTGTGGTTTTGTTTAATCTTAACGTCTTTCCCCCATACAGGCGTAACTTATGGGTGAAGGGTTGGGTTGATGATAAATCATTTTTAACTGTGCTTGTTTGTTTTCAGGTGTGCGTACACGCACTTTATTTCTTTGACATGTATTTGATTTTTTTGTGTGTAAATAAACTTTAAATTGTAGTCTGGATCAGTCACTTTATTTACGTACAGTAGCTATATGTTGTCTGTATCGTGGTGTATGTGATCTTAAGTAACCTTATCTCCTTAGGGTAGTTAGAGGTGGTTGAGGCTATAGCTATCTAAGACGTCCGGAGTGGCGAGGGAGAGTCAATCTCGGTTCTCACCCCTCGGAACCAATAGTATCAACTTGTCACATTTTCACTATCATTTTCATCTAAATCTATCTTTTCAGTCTTTCTCATAATAGGGTCTTGTCTATACATTCAGACACACTCTAAACTTAAATCCACTTCGTGACAGGAACTGATGACAAGAATCAAACTAGTGTCAGAGGTAAGGCGTTAGCGTCGCATAGGACACACATTCAGTGGCGTAACTACAATGTAAGTGGTCCGGGACACAGATTAAGTAGGGCCCTCCTTAAATAATGGGCACAACAACTATGACCAATAAAGTGCCAATCTGAATCAATAGTTTAATTACTTACTTCATCATCATCATTACCCCGTCAGCGCCCCAAGGACCATAGATCCAACATATTTGTGGCAGCTCCTTATGTCCTGTGCTATCCGTTCAACATCTTCCAACGTCTTATTTATCCCTTTTATTTCTGTCTCCGCAAACTGAAACATGCTAAGACGTTTAAACACAGGAGCAAATGAAATTAAAATGATGTATATACAAGCAAGAGTTCCCTCCGACCACTACTTCCAGAAGCCCACTCGGGGTTTGGGACCCGGTCACCCGGGCGGTAGTTTTGCCACTGCACACATTGAGAACACCTGTGGATGGCATTACAAGACAATCCTTGTTCGAGAAACCCAAAGATAAGAGAGATAGAGGTAGAACGAACACAAAATAACATGCAAGGGAGGTGTCACATTAATATTGTGTCGATCTCTTTTCCTCTCCGGCAGTATTTAGTTACATTTGTGTGTGTACTAAATTACTTGCAATTTCCGTGGTCGAACTTTTCTTTCTCTGCTGTCAAGCAGATATTTGGTATTTTCATATCATTTTACACTCCCTTCAGTGATAATTCGTCGTGTTTGCTTTAAGCTTCTCAGCTTTGCTAAGATTAAGTAAAGGTAAAAAACCCTGATGGGCCTGTCAGCGACCGAGCGTTGGGTTTACCTAAGACGTGCCGGGCGATAATTATCAGTCGGACACACCTGAGCGGAAATGTTGTAATAGTTCCGGGCAGATGTAAGAAGTTGTATGTAATTATTGACGAGAATAGTACCGAAATCTCACTTCCATATTTGGAAGACATGACCTTTTGCATTAATACATACATTTCCTAGTGGAAATATTTTGAATTACCCCACCAAAACACACAAGTTTTGAAACTATTGGGCAGCATTCGAGATGTAGGAATAACCACATTTCTGATTAGGCCCTGGTCTAATAGTAAACAACACGTGCCAGGAACGACTGGGGCAACATAACCTGACACTTTAGTTGGTTGAAAGCACTGTGAAAATTCACCTCGCGCCAAGAAGACAACCAGACCTTGACAGAGTTAAGAATAGTACCAGACCGTACCTTGTTGGAGCATATTGAGGACTTAGAGCCCAGGAAAACGCTACCATTTTAAAACGAAAAACCGGAATCTGAAGAAACTGTAACACAAAGCCAAAAGTGGGAACTTATTGCTAAAATAACAACAACCCATACTTTGGCATCGTCAAGATTCCTTAAACTATTTCTCTGAGCCAGCAGTCTGTGAGCCTAAAGATTGGCGTAAGTTGTACATTTTAAATTCTATATTTTGCATTATTAAAATGTGAACTAATCTGTATATAATGACATGTGAATATTAATATTTGAAAATTGCTAGTAGATGTCCAAGTCATTTGAGGCTGGCAACCTCAGCATATTTAATGATGATTTCATGAACCACCACTGCCAGGGTTGGTTAATGTTTTATTGCGAGTTTCTTACAGAGAACCAAAAGCAGAGGTAGTCCCAAGTTCAATATGGAGCAGGGAGTGAAGGATGAAAGAAATGATGTACATAATCTATATTATTAACATTTTCAAACAGACGTAAATATAAACATATTTATCTATATTGTTAACATTTTCAAACATGGTAGATGTAAAGGAAAACATATTCAATTTGTATTATTAACCTTTTCAACCAATTTTCAATGTAAAGTTAAATTTACATCTATTCAATTTAAATGTAATCAATGTTTTTCCGCTCAATTGGATTAATATTAATTCTCAGCGAGGATAAAAGTTCTGATGTAGATGGGTTGTTGAAATGAAAAGAGGGGGCCACATAAGTATGTGTCGGGAAACTCAATAAGAGGGTATGTGTTTCTCTTCTTTTGTGATATTAGTTGGTGGTACCAGTTGAGGGTACTATCTATGGAACAAGCAAGGGTATGAGTGGCCTGAAGTCGACGCTAGACACCATCATAAGACAGGTCTTAGAGACGCTGGACCAGCTTGGTAGACACTCTCTGACGTTTCTGGGAACGTGCTGCGCTCTACTACATTGACCAGGGAGTTGAGTGATACAGTCCTCCATCTGCAAAGACTCAAACATCAGCTGCAGCAGAACTGACAAACTCATTGGCAGCCAAGTAGAAACAAAAAAGCTGCCAAGTGAACTATTACCCAAACATCCAAAACATTACTGATGATGAGCATTTTTGTTAAATAATTATTCATTTTTTAAAATTGTTAAAACATAATTGATTATTAAATTTGTTACTTGTATAAAGACAAATCTAAAGTTGATTTAATCATTTTGAATGTACTACATCCGTATGTCTCAGACATTTTCTTAAATACACGTAAACATGACTAAATAATAATAAGAGGAAATTCGCCGAATTAACTCAGCTGGGGGCTTGAACGAGTTAACGAATTATAAGATAACCTTATCCTTCACAAAAGTTGACGGCATATATTAGAGTTAAAGGGCTCAGCCAATGCAGCATTGTTCTCGCTTTTCTGAATATCTAGTGAAGATGATTTCTTCTTTTCGTGGAATGGCTGTATTTACGTCTAGGTCACTTTCAGCCTCAGGAACATTCAGCTGCGTCTCTGGTGATTCCTTATTCAGTGTGTCTCTGAAGTGCTTTGTCCATCTTGTTTCCTGCCCCTGTGCTGTGATGATGAGATTTCCTTGCTTGTCTCTTACTAAAGTTATATTGTTTGCGCCTCGTTTTCCACTATAGTTTTAGTTATTTTATAAACTGTGCTTTGTTCATTTCTCAGTGCTGCCTCTTCTGCCTGCCTTGCAAGGTCATCCAGAAATTTCCTTCTGTTGGCACGGGTTTGACGTTTTACTTCTTTGTCCAGCTGACTGTACTGTTCGCTATACATTACCTTTAACCTCGGAGACTGCTTCTGCTTTCTTTCTTTTCATTTGTTTTCTCATGGCTATGGTGTTTAACGTTTCTGGTGTTATCCAGTCTTGTCTCTTTCTTTCCTGGAATCCCAAGCATGATTCGCTGCTTTCCTTGTATATTGTTGAAATGATGTTGAATTTCTGCTGGTCAGCATCATCAGTCGCTGTACTTTCCTGGCTTTTGACAATTTGATATTGTCTCTTTACATCAACCACAAAAGCTTTTCTGGTGAGGGTGTCCTTGAGCTTCAAGATGTTATATCTTTTCTGTTTGATTGCAATTGGTCCAGCAGCTCTGAGTTTCTCAATATAATTTCTCAATTATATCTATTATCTAATCAGCCATGTTTACATATTGTTTGTCACAGTGTCAGTAACTGAGAGATGCATTAACTAGAGCAGAGCTAAGCCGTACCCTACTATGAAAATTTACAGTCTCCCGCTTATCAAATGCCTCACGTGACATCTAAGGCTTCTTCAATCTCTTTTATTCTATTGCATTAACCATTCTTCAAACGTATGCTAATTACTACATAGCTCAATATGCAACATTATACGTTTATTATGATAGGCATAGTACTAAATTAACTTTTTATTATTACCTATATTCGTCTCGTCAAATATCAAACTGTATATATGTCTCTGGTTAAACTTGTCAGGAACAAATCTACACATGTGCTGTATTAAAAGGATTCCGTAGAGCGCTGTTTCGTTTAGAGTTCGATTTACAAGGAACGGATCGTGAGCGCTAAGCTGGGTGTTACAGTACATTGTAATCTGTTCTTCTGTAGACTCTAACCTCAACATCTAGTAAGCCCCGCCATCTTTCTCAAATCTTCAGCTGTCCTGACGTCATGTAGTTATCATTATCGCCAGCATTAGTTACAGTTCTTTGAAAGCCGTTTTCGATTATTACAGTGAAAAAAGAACGAAAAATTGATATGGAGTTAATTTTACAATTTAAGGGATACTACAAAAAACACTGGGAGCTTCGGGGTTTACTCCATCCCACAGTCACAAATAGGAGACAATGTGGAGCTGATGACAAGAACTAGACAATCGCCAGTGGAACAAGAAATGAGAAGACGACGCTGGACAAGAAATGATAACCACTAGCACAGAAGAGGAAACCAATGGAAGAACTGAAGGCAGCACTGGAGAAAATCAAGATGGGCAAAGCAGCAGGGCATGATGGTATAACACCAGAAATGGTTAAGTACATATGAGTGTGGTGGTTTTTGATGTTATGAAATGTTGTTGTATTTGTTTCTATTGTACTGAATGAGGTCAGCTGTGAAGGTCCCTGATTATAACAAAGTTTGGGTTGAGTATATCAGGACACCTTTCTGCTACCACCTTATGACCTCAGTCAGACCTATTCTTGACTAGTATGTCTGATAGCTACGTTTAATGTCTAGGGTTATGCGAGTGTGGTGTGATGGTAATTATTACACAAACACACACACAAACACCAATATTAATCTATGTGATCAAATCAACCAACACCGGTTGTTAAAAGTTAGTAATATACAATTTTTTCTATAACTTTATTAGTCCTATACCTAAGATTCTTTTGGTTAGGAGTGTCAAATCACATGAGATCAATATATATATATATATACATATATATATATATATATATATATATATATATATATATATATATATATATATATATATATATATATATATATATATATATATATATATATATATATATATATATGTGACAGCGCCATCTTGAGGTCTGTCGTTCTAGGCGCTGGCCCCATCTGGTCAGTCATATTGTCTCTGTGGTTTAGTGCCTTTTGATCACGTTATCTTCAAGCAGATTTATTACAAGGCCATAATAAGCCTACGAATTAGTTGTGTTTTTGCTCTAGTTGTGTAAATTTGTGTTTTCATGCATTCTAGAGCAAAATATCGCGAGTGTTGTTTAAGTAGCCAAGATTAATACGCGAGCGCGCAGTAAATTGAGTGGTTAGGCCAGGGCTTATAAAAAGGGGTAGCAAGCGGCGAAACCGGTCTATGTTTGAGAGAGCCGCCCAGTGAGAACAGACGAAGAAGACACACAAGAACCAAGCTGTAAATGCCTTGAGCACGTGAGTTAATTTAAATTAGCATTAGTTTTCTAGGATTCTGAAATTATATCGATGTGGCTATTTTAATGTTTAATGGAATAAATAGATAGATAGATAGATGTGAAAGTTTAAGAGCGATTATTTCATTCTTCAGAAAGGCAGACATAGTGTGAGGCTATTTCACTGCGAAATTTAGATAAGATTAACAATCGCAAGATAGCAACCTCGTGGTGATAAAAGGCGGTGATAGCGAGTCTGATTAAACACGCTCCGCGTGTTAAACCTATAATATGTTATGCCGAGCGACACGCGGTGTATTTAGTTCCAGTTTTTGGTTAAAGCCAAGAATATTATTCTTTAATGTAAGAGTAATTTTATTTTATCCTTTAATGTAAAAGTAATTAAGTGTATTTCACGATTATTGATTATTCTACTGTTTATCTTTAGTGGTTACTTAGAAGGGAGAATAGTCATTTAGATTTCTGGTGCGTAAGGCAAGTTGAGACAGGTGTTTCTCTGTTTGCTCCCGGTGGAGCATGGAAACACCAATGCGGCTGGTGTCCACCACAAGTCAACAGAAGCATTTTTATGCTGTTACAGTGGTTGTTCCTGTAATAATGTGTTTCATGTGATGAGTTCCCAATCTCGTCAGGGGTCACATATGACACGTTTGTGGCCAGGCGCACCAGTCGTCACTTACGACATGTTCAGAGTGCGGGAACGAGTATTGATGTGGGTCGGTTGAGAGGTAGTAGTTAATTCTCATTATTGAGATTAGTTGTTGTACATGTATTGAAGAATATTATTTTATGTCCAGTTGATTATTATTGTTATGTGAACATGGTTTGTGAGAGCACGTGGGCGTACTTAGAGTTGTATATTTCTCTCCTCCGCTCCTGAGGGAGCATGGGGCCACCGGTGTGGTTTGTCTCAGCATGAAGCATTCAGATGCTCTTGCAGTAGTGGTTTCGGTAGCAACCTATGTTACCCGGTGCGATTGCCAGCCTCATGCACAACACCATACTAGTCGCATTGGACGACACGCATGAGTGTGTGAGATAGTTGATGATATCAGGTGGGCGCATGTTTTCTGTATGGTAAGTGTTATTATCCATGCTATTGATGTTCACTTAGACGTTGTTTTATTTATTATTTTTCAGACAGTCTATGAACACCGACTGGGTGTTCGTTGGATTGTTCGTTTGATTGTTTGTTGGATTGTTCGTTTGGTGTTCGGTTGTGTTCAGTAGAATTAAATGTTGATCTGCATAAGGCTTTGGGTTGCTTGAATTGTTAAGTCTGCTGCTGAGAGGGTTGCAAGCAACCAATAATTGCAACCCCTGTCAAACGATCCTTTATAAATTTTCTTGGTGCACGGGTCTGGGGTGTGAGGTAACACCTAGCCCCTGTCACAAGATATATATATATATATATATATATATATATATATATATATATATATATATATATATATATATATATATATATATATATATATATATATATATATATATATATATATATATATATATATATATATATATATATATATATATATATATATATATATATATATATATATATAATATATATATATATATATATATATATATATATATATATATATATATATATATATATATATATATATATATACATAAATAATAGGAATACTTAATTAACTAAAAGAGGACAATTTGTCCTTAATCATATATATTGTAGTTTTATGGTATTGAAAAATTTTCTAGCTATTTCTACAGTGTTATGAGCTGGCTGGTTGTGGTGTTAACATCACGCCCAGTCTTTGTCACAATGTTTCTTTTCTCTGGATACACTTTACTTCTTGACAGATAGTCTTTATTTATATTTCTGTGACCGTGTGGCCAGAAAGGTGTAATTTTAGACTGAGTAATTAGTGTTCGATGTAGTCTACGGTGTGAATTTGTGCTCATGTTGGTATTCTCACCCGGTAATGGGCGATTTAAACGAAACACACCTTCGCCATCCGTGAAGAAGACAGACGTGTGAGACGTGGGAGACAGCCATCGGTTGTCAGACATCCTGGCGCTGTCTGACACCAGAAGAAAACACCTTTTGAGCACGAAACCGTAAGAAGTGTGAGTAGGGCAACGAAAATCGTGGGATGTAACAGCCCATTAGTGGGCGGACATTGAGTTGTGTCGATTAGGAAGATTTGCTTGACTAAAATGTGATCTCATGTCATCCAAACTGAGCATAGGACTCCTGATTTGCTCCATAGAGAGATGGGTGGAGCTTTCCCTGACATTTTGACGTAGCTATCATGTGGTACATGGTTGGAGATGCAGATAAAAACTGAAACAGTGAGAGGCGCCAGGAGAGAGCTGAGAAGTAGCAAGATCGTTCTTGTGCAAAATGCGCCCTCGTACGATATCCAACTGAGGTTTGGGCTTTTGCATAGTTGCGTCTGTGCTAAGAGGACTGACGACATAGAGAGAGTCCAGCAGTCTGTGCTGGGTTATTAGGTGGTGTTACCTAAATAGCTTGGTTATATGGTGTTGCTTAGGAATTGTCTTCAAAGTAAACTTACGGACAACATTGTTTCTGTATGATTCTTGTGCTACCTGATAGGGTTTCATTAATAAAAGTGGGACCTCTGTCACCGAGAGTTTTTCTGTGACTGCGGAACGTGTGTGAAAGTAGAGAGAGTGACGACAACATTACACACAAATCCTTATTCTCCTTCACACATCGTCTTCGCACCGTCACAAATGGCGTCGTCGGCAGGATATTGACAGACAGTGTAGTATAGAGTCATGCGCGGAATGTTCAATGCTGCAAGAGAGCACTACAACCAATGATACCACAACTAAACCTTGCAAGAGTATTACAACACCCAGCACAGACGGAGCAGCACATCTGCCCAGTACATCTCCCCAGTGAAGATTCGCACCACCATAGGCCCAGCAAAGAAACGCACCACGTTACATGAAGATTCGAAGCACCATAGGCCCATTGAAGAGTCGCACCAACGTAGGCCAGGTGAAGAGTTGCACCAACGCAGGCCCAGAGAAGAATCATACCACCGTACATCCATTGAATATCTTATCAAGCCAGGGAGCAGCCGTTTGCAGTTATATCAATTTTCCTACAGTAGTATCCCTGCTAATGATACTCCATCACAACTAACAGGAACACCATTGCTACGCCAGTGTTATTATGCCAAACCAGTGGCCGACCTACCACGATTGACATTCAGCCAGAGACTCAATCGTATCACCAGGCAGCACCTGAAACTGTTACAGACCACAACAGCGAAGAGAAGACAAGAGCAAGCAAAAAGAAATAAGAGACACTTTCTATTATTTATTGTAATATTATAATAAGTGTTTTCTTTCCATCTGTTTTTGCATTGTATTGTACTAGTTTAGGGTAGAGCAGTGATGTCAACTCAATGCACAGACGCAACATGCCGGTCAGAGCCTGGGAGCACCTCGACAGCTGGAGGTGGCTCCCGTGAAGAAATCCTCACACCAGGAAAGAACCAGAGCGATGAGCATGTGAGTGTGATATACGTGATGGTGCCGGAGGTAAGAAGATTTGGTGAAAAGGCAGGCCCCACTTGGCAAGAGTTTGTGAAGGAGGTAAAAGCTGCATGGAAGGTAGGGCCCTTAACTGTAGAAGATAAGTTAGACATTGTGTGGAATAATGTTACACCAGTGGTCTCTAGAGAATTACGGATACGTGGCGGAGCCAAGGCCAGCCCTGAGAAGTTACTCGAAATAGTGGAAGAAGCCTACAGTGAACGGCAACTAGTCAATGAGATGACTAGGGGTTTCTATGCCATGAGACAGGGGCCTAGCTTATCAGTAATGGAATTTTCTCACATGTTGCATGAATTATTTCTGAGATTGAATGCAACGCGCGTGAAGAAAGGCTTGGCTCCCGCAGACCAATCCATGCTCAGAGATCATTTTGTTGCCCAGCTTAGTAATGATCTGAGCAGGACATTTGTGAAGGAACATGTGCTAAAGAATCCTGGTGTTTCATTTAGGGAAGTTAGGGACTATGCCCTTTTCTGGGAAGGCAAAAAGCATGATGCTCCAGTGCAGGTAGCCAGTGTAGAAGCCCACACTGAAAAGGACGAACTCGAAGCTGAAGTAGCTAGTCTAAAGTCCCAGCTAGCACAGCTATCACAGAGTATGGCGCCAGCACAAAAGGAGACGCGAAGAAGAAGGAAACAGTGCCAACCGCGTAAAAACCTAGAGCAGAACCAAGGTTTGGATCAACTGGAACCAAAACTAGACCTTCCTGCAGGTGAGAGTCAGACAGTTGATAGTGAACGCAGTGACTTAGAGGTAAGTAAAAACACAGATGCACCAACAAGGCGACAAGGATTTTGTAAATGGTATAATGTCGACAAAGGATGGGGATTTATTACACCGGATGATGGAGGTGTTGATGTATTTGTGCATCAGACGAAGATTTTCAGAAAGGGATTCCGTAGTCTGGCGAGAAATGAGAGAGTAGAATTTGACAGCAAACCATCTGTTCAGGGCATTGAAGCGGTCTTTGTATGCGGCATTGGCACCCAGGAATGCAAGGGTAGCAGGAGGCGACCCATGGCACAGAGGACGCCTAGAAAAATAAGATGCTACAATTGTGGAGACTTCTCAGACCACATGGCAGCCAAGTGCCCTCGGGGCCCGCTTCCCACGCAATGTTTTCAGTGTAAGTCCCCTGAGCATTTGATATCGGTTTGTCCCTCAAAGAGCACCCTGACTAAACGTACCGACACATCTAGGTTGCCTTCAGGGTGCAGGCCAAGAGATGGCCGTGACAACTGTTACCCTAAGGGCGCAAAGAAAAGCGGTCAACGTTCAGAAGAGGAAACTCATCTTAAACAGATAGAAGGGAATACACGCCGTCGCTCCGGAGAGGACACCAATCTAAATCAGATTGGGGGGAATGCACGACGACATCGGAACACAAATGCGAAACAAGCTGGAAGCATTCCACCGCCAAGGCCGACAACTGCAGGCACTAACTCGCTAAACTCTCAACCGAGTAGCGACGCTGTACGAGCGGACAATTCTCCCAGACCACGACAAGCAATCAGACATAAACGTGGAAATGACAATGGAGCAGAGTACGTTTGTGGAGACCACAAAAAATTTAGGGGCGGAACATGTGACCGTGTGGCCAGAAAGGTGTAATTTTAGACTGAGTAATTAGTTGTCGATCTAGTCTACGGTGTGAATTTGTGCTCATGTTGGCATTCTCACCCGGTAATGGGCGATTTAAACGAAACTCACCTTCGCCATCCGTGAAGAAGACAGACGTGTGAGACGTGGGAGACAGCCATCGGTTGTCAGACATCCTGGCGCTGTCTGACACCAGAAGAAAACACCTTTTGAGCATGAAACCGTAAGAAGTGTGAGTAGGGCAACGAATATCGTGGGATGTAACAGCCCATTAGTGGGCGGACATTGAGTTGTGTCGATTAGGAAGATTTTCTTGACTAAAATGTGATCTCATGTCATCCAAACTGAGCATAGGACTCCTGATTTGCTCCATAGAGAGATGGGTGGAGCTTTCCCTGACATTTTGACGTAGCTATCATGTGGTACATGGTTGGAGATGCAGATAAAAACTGAAACAGTGAGAGGCGCCAGGAGAGAGCTGAGAAGTAGCAAGATCGTTCTTGTGCAAAATGCGCCCTCGTACGATATCCAACTGAGGTTTGGGCTTTTGCATAGTTGCGTCTGTGCTAAGAGGACTGACGACATAGAGAGAGTCCAGCAGTCTGTGCTGGGTTATTAGATGGTGTTACCTAAATAGCTTGGTTATATGGTGTTGCTTAGGAATTGTCTTCAAAGTAAACTTACGGAAACATTGTTTCTGTATGATTCTTGTGCTACCTGATAGGGTTTCATTAATAAAAGTGGGACCCCTGTCACCGAGAGTTTTTCTGTGACTGCGGAACGTGTGTGAAAGTAGAGAGAGTGACGACAACATTACACACAAATCCTTATTCTCCTTCACACATCGTCTTCGCACCGTCACATTTCCTTTTCAAGTTTATGAAGTGGAAAAGTTGATAAATTCTCCTCGTGCCAGGGCTTGTTTACTTAACTGGCATTGGAGGATTGAACGTAGATGTATGATCTGCCAACAGCCACTGTTGATCTTGTCCCAAAAGAAATAGGGTAGGCCGCGAGTACCTCTATCTCTGCTGGAGTAACTTTTTCACACAGGAATCTGGCACCTGACTAGTGCCAGACAACAACCCTGTAACATGAAAATTATGTTCTGTCTTAGCATAATACCTAATCCATCAAGTTTACAAACAATACAATGTTTAATCTAAAAGACCTGGATCAGATCTCTCTGACCAACTCAGCACATCTCCATAAAATGAGGTAACACTTTGTACAAGTTTTCATATTCCTCTCCCTAATGTCTGCAACGCCTCTGCCATTCTCAATGATCTTTTTCCATACAATGTGATAGGTGATGTGATTCCTGGTGACAACCTATAAATATTTTACTACTACCTTTCTGGAAGCTTGATAACATGATGGAGCTTGTATAAGTCTACTAATGACTTCTTTACTTACAGTCGTAATGTTTTCTTCATTACCCAAGTCAAACAACATAATTAATAGTATTAAATAATGTTAATAATTTCGGTCTTACCACAATTCAAAGAATACACCCACAGGAACGTTGAATTAGCACAACCTCAGATGTAATGCTTGCTGGACTATGGCGCCCTTATACTTTTTATTAATTTTATCTATATTCAAGGCACGACACACTTCTCAGCTCTCAAGCGTCCTGCTTCTATGAACAGTCTTCGTGAAAATGGTACCGAACCTTCAACTTTCCCAGTAATCTAAACTGTTTCGACCAATGAGATCTAACTACTAAGTTTGTCAATTCAAAATTTTAAATTTAAGGTCCAATTTCGGTCCAATGTTAGTGTACTTCTGTCGGTCTGTCCGTCCAAACATGGCATTCGTCAAAAATAGACTTGGTTTTGGCCTAACTCTACAAAAAAAATATTCAGTTTGAGCCATCCCATAATTTCTTTCCCCCTTTCAAACTCCGCTCCAAATCATATTGCCTCAGTCCTAATGTACCCCTCTTTTGGACTTTGCCCTACCCTCTCATGCCTCTTTTCAACAACTCGTGCAAAAATACGTTACCGATAGCGAATGTCAGAACACCAGTGTGTTTGTCACTGTGTCTGTGACTATCTAGTATTATGACCATATCTTGGCTGTTAGTTGGACTATAGGGTAAATGAAAACATATTTTTTGTCAGGAGACACTAAGGCACCCGAATATATAAGTTTTATGAGCCTATGTATAATGGTTCAAAATTCCATAATTTTTTTCCATGTTAGTCTTCAATAATATTGAAATCTATAAACTACCACCTGTTTACTTCTTTCTACCGCTATTTTCAAACTAAAAACGAGTCTCCCGTATTACGTCAGAAATACGTCAGTTTTATAAGAGCTAAGGTTGTCTGCGTGACCCAATTGCCGAACATATTTTGAATTTGTGTCGTATTTTCAAACGGCTAACGATACTATCGCGTTTTCGCTAGGTTTTAGATTCCAACCTCGCGTGCAGATGGTATCATTTTTCTGTCTCTCCCCTCTTTTACTCCGTCTGAACGAGTAGGCCTTTCGTGTCATGTTATAAATAGTTTTTCAAGGACACTAGAAAACGATGGTACTATTTTTTTTCTTCACAATACTGTCTGCTAAAATCAACGCGCTTGCGGCGTGGGTGAAGACGAAACTTCATAACTCCACTATTTCCACTTCTACCTTATTTTTATACTTATAATTAATAATTCTATCGGTGTATCTTCTTCTTCTGCGTTTGGTTTGTAGTCATGCTAAATCTGCAAGCCTGTCGCCAGGACGAAGTCCACAGTCTTTTCCAGGTTGGCGCGGTAGCCCCATAGCTTCTGCTGGAGCTCATCACCCTTTGGCCAGGTCGCACGTCGCAATTTATCATGGGTTGGACAGTTCTGGAGAATGTGTTCTGGAGTCTGGATACCAGTTCCACATGGGCATTCATTCGTGTGGGATATCTTGAGGCGATAGAGATGTCCAAGTAATCTGCAGTGACCAGTTCTCAGGCGGAAAATTGTCGTCTTTTGATGTCTGTTTAGGTGGTGGATTGGGTCATCTCTGCTGTATATATCCCCTTCCTCCTTCCACTGATTTTTGTACTTGTTGTGGATGATGGTTTTTGCTTCCCGATAGCGCAATGGGTGGCTGTATTGTTCCATTTTACTGCCACTTCTTGATAGAGCATCTGCTTTCTCATTACCAGCGGTTCCACAATGGGCAGGTAACCACTGAAGGGCAATTTTTGATGACCTTTGGATAATGTTAAGCTCAGATCTGATCTCATTCATCATGTTATCATTTCTGGTGTTTTGTATTGATTCAAGTAATGATCTGCAGTCAGTGAAGATTACTATCTTAGCTTGTGGCTGTTGTTCAGGTCTGGTGAGGATCTTCAGGGCTTGCAGTAGTGCCATAGCTTCTGCCCTAAAGTTGGAGGAGATCTTTCCAGTTGGGAAGGCCTTTCGGATGATCTTTCCATTCAGGAATCTTATAAAAATGCCTCCTCCACCGTTCTTTACTGCCCCCTCAGCAGATCCATCTGTGTATGCATGTGTCCACTCCTTCGGGTTGTACTTTTCTTCAATCATTTCTTGAGCTAAAGTTTTTAGTTGTTGAGGGGTCAGGTGGCCTTTCTTTTGTATTTCAGGGACTTCTGTGATGATAGATATATTTCCATGGCAGTCGTCTGGCTTTTCGTAATCAATTAACATTTCAATCTCAGTAGATCGATTTGGGAGGAGGTCTTCATGGCATCGATGCAGATGTTTGGAGATGTTTAGGAAGCTGGTTCTTTTCAGCCTGTTCTTTGTCACACTATGGAGTTTGGCATGCATTGGATGACTTGGCATTCGTAGAAGCTTCTCACTGTGAGTGAATACCTTTTCCTCACGTCTGTCATCAAGAGAGCAGATGTTGGTGTATCGCTCCATTGCCTGGATTGGAGAAGTCTTCATCCCTCCAGTGATTAGTCTAAGGCCTGAATTTTGCACTTTCCCTAGACATTCTGTGTTTGTTTTAGATGCTGTGGCCCAGGCTGACATGCCCTATTCAAGTACAGGTCTGACTGTGCCTGTAAAGACTTTTTTAATTATGTTGGTATTTGCCCCCCAACTTGTGCCAGCCAGTTTCTTCATCGGTGTATCAATGTACATCATCACACATCTCCCCACTTAAGAACATGCCTGAGGCTAGTTCCAAACACAGTGATACACATAGATAAAATTACCTCCTACGCCTGCCGAATACTCTGATTTGGATCACAGGGATGCCTACTGAGGAAATCTGCACCCACGTTCTGTGACCCGGAAATGTATTCAATAGTGAAGGAATATGGCTGCAGGAGTAATGACCATCGTAATAAACGAGCATTCTCATGCTTTGCCTGTGATAAGAATACTAGGGGCTGATGATCCGTCTGGACCACAAATGTTCTACCATATAGATAGATCTGGAACTTACGTATCGCCCAGATTAAAGCTAGACATTCTTTCTCGCTTGTTGAATAGTTTTGCTCCGCTTTGTTCAACTTGCGGCTAGCATAAGCAACTGAGTTCAGCTCTCCGTCTGGTGACGATGACCTTTGCAACAAAGTAGCCCCCAGGCCTACATTGCTTGCGTCACTTCTCACCACAAATTCCTGATTCAAATCAGGTAATTTCAAGATTGGCTTGCTTGTAAGTTTTTCCTTTAACTCTTGGTATGCCAATTCACACTGGGCTGACCAAACAATTCTATCACGATTTCCTTTGCGAGTTAAATCCGTCAGAGGCGCACAAATAGAGTTAAAATTTTTGATATATTTCTGATAGAATCCACTCAAGGACACGAAAGATCTCACATCTTTCTTGGTTTGTGGCCACGGTGCTTTCTTTAATTTCTCGAGATTCTTGGGGTCAGGGGTCATGTTACCCTGATATACAGTATGTCCCAAGAACTCCAACTCTTTACAACCAATACAACATTTTGTTGGTCCAGCCGTCAAATTAGCCTCTCTCAGTCTATCAAACAGCATAGTCAAAGAGTTAATGTGTTCCTTAAATGTTTCCGTAGCAATAAGGATATCATCCATAAAATTTGTGATGCATGGGTTATTCAGGGGATCCAACAATTTTCGCATCATCCTAGAAAACACACTCGGAGCATTTTTCAACCCAAATGGCAACATGTTGAATTCATAATGTCCTTCCGAAGTGCTAAACGCTAAATACGGTCGGACCTCAGGCTTTACTGGAATCTGATAATAGCCTTTGCTCAGATCCACCTTCGAAAAATATTTTGCCTTGTTCAACCTGGCAAATAGCTGATTTGTGTCCGGTAATGGATCCACCTGATTTTCTGTGACAGCATTCAGTTTCCTGTAATCTATACACAGACAATGTTCCCCAAAGGGTTTCCTCAGCAAAACCACACTGGAACTATATGGAGATTCGCTATGATAAATAATTCCTTCTTTCAATAGGTACTCAATCTCCTCTCTCAAAGCTTTCTCCTTGGCAAACGGGATCGTGTAGGCTCTCATACAGATCGGTGTTGGGTCTACTAGTTTCATATCATATTCCAGCAAATTCGTGTGCCCCGGTTTGTCCGTTAACACGTCCGTATGATCAGTCAGAACCTTTTGAACCTGTTCCCTCTGTTTTTTCGTCAAGTGTTTACTGACTTTTACATGTGCAGGGGTCTCACATGTTTTCAGGGGGTACTAATGAGAGGTGAGTGGTTCCTTTTTCATCCCCGTTGCTATCGACAAGGACATTAAGTGTGTTCCTTCCTGGATTTCCCTGTCCAAATACTTCTTTAGAAGGTTCACATGATATATTTTCTCTTTCCCCTTCTTGTCGATTTTATAATTTGTTCTAGACACCTTCTCTAGAACAGTATTTGGACCTTTCCATCCAATTTGTAATTTGTTATGGCTGCCGGGCAGTAGAAGAAGCACCTTCTCGCCCACAAATAGTTCTTTATCCTTAGCTTTCTTATTAAAATAGGCAGCATGTTTTTTCCTGGCTTGTCTGAGATTATCATTTGCAAGTTTCCAGCCAGTTTTAAGACGAGTGGTCAGCTCGTTCACATATTGATATGATGAAGTAACAGACTCTTCTGCCTTCTCATCTGTCCATGTCCTCAATAAGGCTTCCAATGGACCTTTGATTGGCCTCCCAAATAACAAGGTTGCGGGTGCCATCCCGGTAGAATTATGTGGAACTTCCCGATACGCAAACAACGCAGCGGGCAGGAATTGGTCCCACGTATCAGGTTTCCCATGTGCCAGCTTTCTCAGGATAGAAATTGTCGCAAAATCTGCGAGAATAAACGCTCAATTCAGTAAGATTTAGGCATAAAACGATAATAAATATATTAGCCCGCATGTGTCTGAAGGTTGGCATCTTCGACGCCAGCAGCGCTGCTTTTTGTACAGTGCTAAGCCTATAGACCGATTTCACGGTAATAGTCTGACACTCTTTTGGTTTCGTTTTCGAGAAACACTACTAATATTTAACATTTGCCCGATCTGCTGCATACACTTTGTAGTCTAGCCTTATAATTAACTATTGGCGGAAGCGTGCCGCAAAATAACTCTGAATTAACGCTTTCTGTCAACTGTAACGCAAAAATTTAGTAGTAATCCTTACATTGTTTGGTAGTATTACACGATACAATACTAATTAGTAACGCAAATTCTTAACCCGCCCCGTCAACACCCCGCTTCGCTGACACAGTCTGCAACGCATATACACACGCTGTGGAAAAGCCAGCCAAGGCAAAACCACGCAGACAATTTTATTTTTCTCCTAGTGGTAGCATTTCTGACGTAACTAAAGCAAGTTAGTTATTTGAAAAATACATGCTAGCGAGATGAGGGAGAGGAAAGATGGCGGACTTGTGTAAAATTTTATTTGACGATTGACGATGACATAAATTGGAAATTTTAAACCATTATGTAGTTCCCCATAAAAATTATATGGTAGTATGACGTAGAGTTCGCTGAGTAAGAATGTACTTTAAATAATATGATAGTCCCAGAATTAGAGAATTTATTGAAGAAATACTAATATCTACGGACACTCGACCAGACAGACTGGCGTTCCTGCTTATGTTTTTTGGTAACGTTAGGGGGACGCGATCTTGGAATAGAGGCAGGGAGGTACATTCAAATTCGCTTGGGTAAAAAGAGTATGACTGAAAAGGGGAGCGGTAGGAAAAATGTAATCCTAAACGAAACATCTTTTTGTATTGGGCATGACAAAAGCAGACTGGCCAATCGACCACCAGACGCAGAAATTGTTCAAAATTATTTTGGTGTTAGAATAAGTGATCAGAGATAAAAGGCCAGGGTGTCCTTTTGTTGCAGAGGGTCTATGTTCCTGTTGCCGGCTGGTGACAGGAAACCTGCTGAGTACTAATAAACGCCAACCAGTCTCCAACCAGTCTTATATGCTGTCGAAGATAACAGTAGGAACTTTGGCGAGTGGTGACATTGAAACTTTCTGCAACTACACATTGAAATATCTTACAACAAGGACTCCCAGGTGATGTGTTAGACATCTGGGGCATCTCTGACATTTTCTTGTGTTTCAAAACAATACACAGGACATTTATGGGGGTAGGATGAACTACAGCCCTCATATACAGTGACTCTCCCGTTATATGAATAAAGTGAATTCTTTTAATATTTCCTACAGGAAAGACATATATATATAAATACATAATAACTTTTTAGTTATTGGGCAAATTGTCCCAAAATTTTAATTGTTCTTTTCTGTAAACTATCTTGTCCTTATTTTCAAAGACCTGTCCACAAGCTATGAATGGACAGGCAAAATAAATGGTAAAGAAGATTTGTTAAAGAAAAACTTAACTGCTGGTTTTATTATCTTCTTTATAGAAACTTAAAGTGTTTGACTGTTGTGTACCATCATTTCATTTCTCCCCTAGACACTAGGTACACCATACACCATACACTAGAGCCAAAATAGTGACCGTGTGAGACCTAGGGAGGTAGCGGTAGGTTCTCTGCACATAATTCATCATCATCATTTATAGAGTCAGAGACCTACATGTGCTTGACCTCACACGGTTAAAGCAGACACCTTTTCATTCTTTTAGGATACCATCATAACCTCCCCAGCAAAATTAACTTTGCTACAGAAATGAGAGTCCCGTTGAACCTCTCCACCTGGCCGTTCTCTTGGGGGTGATACGGACTACAATGAAAGTGCCTGGCTTGGAAGATCCTGAAAACTTCCTCCGTTAGTTTCCCCTTGAACTGTGAGCCATTATCAGTCAAGATTTGATGCGGGAATCCTAACCTAGTGAATATTGTAAGTAATGCCTCTGCGACATGCTTCGAATCAATTGACGACAGGGCTACCGCCTCTCCCCACATAGAACAAGTGTCTACCAGAGTAAGGATGTAACTGTTCCTCCTCTTGGTCCGAGTGAGAGGTCCCACAATATCCACTGCAACTCTCTCAAAAGGTGTTCCCACAATAGGCATTTCCCCTAGAGTTGCTGGAGCAGTCCAGTGCTTTGGAGCTACCCTTTGACATTCTGGGCAGGATTTTACATATCTCTTTATATCCTCCGTTATACCTGGCCAGAAATAATGACAAGCTATACGCTGTCCTGTTGCGCTGATCCCCATATGACCACTGAAGGGAATCGGATGTCCTAATTCCAACACTCTCTCCCGATATGAAGTCGGAAGTACCAGCTGGCCATGGCCATTTGTTCCAGTCCCAATCTTCCTATACAACAATTTGTTCTTCATATAATAGTCCCCTTTGCTTGGAGGTGTGTGGCATTTAGGTAATTTTTTAAAGCAAGGCTTGAGTCTCATATCCTCCGCCTGTGCCTTCCTCATCTCCTCTGGATGAGTATTTATTGTTCATCTTCTTCCTTTCTTGATTGTGATCGGGTCTGGACAGCTGCAAAGACCACAGGTATCTTGGGATTCCCCAGGAAGACATAACGACACCCCAATATCAGAGGGTAGATGGGTGTGTCGATCACTGCTGCTCTAATTACTCCTTCCACATAGCGTGTTTTCACCGTTATCCCGGCAATGGGAAGTGTCATAAGTGGTATGTCCTTGGTCGCCCCTTGTATCTCCACTGTTTCTGTGGTATACTGATTTGGGTTCACCAAGTGCGAACTCACAACAGAATCAAAATCCAAACCGGTATCGTAAAGGCACCTAATGGTGACCCCATTACATACCACATCTTCACACACTGGGGGGTGATAAGGTTCCTGCTGTCCAGTAGGTTTTACCTTTACTTCCTTTTCCCCAGCTTCATAGCAGCCAATCCAGCAGGTTTCCTGTTTTCATTCATCATATTTCCTGTCATTGAACTGTGGGTTTTTATTTCTAAAATCATTGCGTGGCCTATCAAAATTTTGCTTACCTTTGTTACCCTGATCTTTGTTGTCAAATCTAATAGAGTTTTGTGGAGCCTTATAATTGTCTACATGTTTCTTTTTGGCGCCAGCTACTTCTGCCTGGGCTGCCTGATACTTCTCAGCAACATTAAGTAACTCACCCAGCCTCTCTGCCCCCTGTTCCATGAGAAACTTTCTCAAGTCTGGAGCCATGGACTCTCTCAATTGGCCAATAAGGATCATTTCTTTAAGATCTTGGGTTTTCCCCAGAGCAGTCCATTTCTCCAAGTACGTCTCTAAATGGGCAGAGAACTGGTGATAGGTCTCACCCGACAGTAGGATGGCATTCCTAAACTTTTTCCTGTAAAATTCTCCCTTCTTTTCATACCTTAGCAAAAGAGCCTGCTTTAACATGTCATAATTGTCTTGGTTATCTTTGCTCATTTTTGCAAACACTTCATAAGAAGCTCCCCTAAGACCATGAGATAACTTTACACTCCACCTTTCTTTCTCTAACCCATAGGTGGTGGCTAAAACCTCAAATCTGGATAGAAATGATTCAAAGTCATCGTCCCTCTAAACAAAATGGTCTAAATGGAACCCCATAGCTGAGGTTGAGGCTCCCTGATTAGCAGTGGCATCAGAGGTAGAGGGGCTGGCACCATTTTCAGGAGCATGGCCTTGCAACTCTAACTCCCTTAGTCGTAGTTCGTGCTCCCTCTGTAATCTCCTATCTTCTGCTTCCCTTTCGGCAGCCAATCTCTTTTCTTCTGCTTCCCTTTCGGCAGCCAATCTCTTTTCTTCTGCTTCCCTTTCGGCAGCCAGTCTCTTTTCTTCTGCTTCCCTTTCGGCAGCCAATCTCTTTTCTTCTGCTTCCCTTTGCAGTCGTTTTTCTTCAGCCTCCATTTTCTTTTCTTCAAATTGGAGCCTCTTTATTTCAGCCTCCCTATCCGCCTCCAATGCCCTAGCCTCCTTGTCAGCCTCAATCTGCAACCTTTTAATTTATTTCTCAACTTTTAATTTTCTTTCTGCAGCTAACCTATTCTCTTCTCTTGCAATAAATTTATCAACCTCTGATGTTACATATTGAACCAACTCTTCTTCTTTCTTCCATCCTTAGCCATCAACCGGCAAAGCAGTATGTGGCCAGTACGCCTAGTGGCGTCTTAGGGCAACAACAAATTGATCAATCTATCGCTGTTTCCACCACGCCTAGTGGCGTCTTTGTGGAACAAAAACAGACCAAACAATCTATCATTGTTTCCGTAATCAGATTGGTTGGCAAGCAGGTGATCAGCCCACTGTGCGAAGTTTTTTACGGGATGGGGTAAACAGCCCCATGCCCATACCCTCCTTAGTCGCTTTTTACGACATGCATGGTAGGGTGCAGTGTTACTATTCTTTGCTCCCCTCTCGGGCCCCGGTAACACACGGGTGGAACCAACTCTGGTCCATCCATATTCATCTCTTTTGCAGCCAGCACAGCAGCAGATCTGAACTTGGCTAAATCTGCCATTCTGTTTCAAACAAATTCTAACAATGTTCTAAGGCAAATTAAAAACTCTAATTAACAATAGTAACTCTGAGTACTTAATTAACTTCTAGCCGTGACAATTCATCAATCTTTTTCCTTCCACTTCAAATATTTTTATTGTTGAATCTCTTAATTTTAGGGACCCTATTATAAATGATAAGTTTAAATCCCGGAGACGAGCTACCCAATATATGTGGTGGTTTTTGATGTTATGAAATGTTGTTGTATTTGTTTCTATTGTACTGAATGAGGTCAGCTGTGACGGTCCCTGATTATAACAAAGTTTGGGTTGAGTATATCAGGACACCTTTCTGCTACCACCTTATGACCTTAATCAGACCTATTCTTGACTAGTATGTCTGATAGCTACGTTTAATGTCTAGGGTTATGCAAGTGTGGTGTGATGGTAATTAATTACACAACACACACACAAACACCAATATTATTCTATGTGATCAAGCTCCCTAATGTCTGCAACGCCTCTGCCATTCTCAATGATCTTTTTCCATACAATGTGATAGGTGATGTGATTTCTGGTGACAACCTATAAATATTTTACTACTACCTTTCTGGAAGCTTGATAACATGATGGAGCTTGTATAAGTCTACTAATGACTTCTTTACTTACAGTCGTAATGTTTTCTTCATTACCCAAGTCAAACAACATAATTAATAGTATTAAATAATGTTAATAATTTCGGTCTTACCACAATTCAAAGAATACACCCACAGGAACGTTGAATTAGCACAACCTCAGATGTACTGCTTGCTGGACTATGGCGCCCTTATACTTTTTATTAATTTTATCTATATTCAAGGCACGACACACTTCTCAGCTCTCAAGCGTCCTGCTTCTATGAACAGTCTTCGTGAAAATGGTACCGAACCTTCAACTTTCCCAGTAATCTAAACTGTTTCGACCAATGAGATCTAACTACTAAGTTTGTCAATTCAAAATTTTAAATCTAAGGTCCAATTTCGGTCCAATGTTAGTGTACTTCTGTCGGTCTGTCCGTCCAAACATGGCATTCGTCAAAAATAGACTTGGTTTTGGCCTAACTCTACAAAAAAAATATTCAGTTTGAGCCATCCCATAATTCCTTTCCCCCTTTCAAACTCCGCTCCAAATCATATTGCCTCAGTCCTAACGTACCCCTCTTTTGGACTTTGCCCTACCCTCTCATGCCTCTTTTCAACAACTCGTGCAAAAATACGTTACCGATAGCGAATGTCAGAACACCAGTGTGTTTGTCACTGTGTCTGTGACTATCTAGTATTATGACCATATCTTGGCTGTTAGTTGGACTATAGGGTAAATGAAAACATATTTTTTGTCAGGAGACACTAAGGCACCCGAATATATAAGTTTTATGAGCCTATGTATAATGGTTCAAAATTCCATAATTTTTTCCATGTTAGTCTTCAATAATATTGAAATCTATAAACTACCACCTGTTTACTTCTTTCTACCGCTATTTTCAAACTAAAAACGAGTCTCCCGTATTACGTCAGAAATACGTCAGTTTTATAAGAGCTAAGGTTGTCTGCGTGACCCAATTGCCGAACATATTTTGAATTTGTGTCGTATTTTCAAACGGCTAACGATACTATCGCGTTTTCGCTAGGTTTTAGATTCCAACCTCGCGTGCAGATGGTATCATTTTTCTGTCTCTCCCCTCTTTTACTCCGTCTGAACGAGTAGGCCTTTCGTGTCATGTTATAAATAGTTTTTCAAGGACACTAGAAAACGATAGTACTATTTTTTTTTTCACAATACTGTCTGCTAAAATCAACGCGCTTGCGGCGTGGGTGAAGACGAAACTTCATAACTCCACTATTTCCATTTCTACCTTATTTTTATACTTATAATTAATAATTTATCGGTGTATCAATTTACATCATCACAATGAGTATCAGGCGACCTATTACTCTTAAGGGTCCTACAGGCAGCGTGTACAACAAGACCATACCAAAGGATTGGGAGATTGCCATCATAACACCAATTTTCAAAAAGGGTGACAATCGACAATGTGGAAACCATAGAGGCATATCCCTTCTCAGTGTCCCTGGTAAAATCTACTCTAGAATTCTAGAGCAGAGACTCCGACGCCTAGCTGAGCCACAATTGGATGAGGTCTAGTGCGGATTCCGAGCTAACCGAAGTACTCAAGACCTAATCTTCACACTCAGACAGCTGAGTGAAAAGGTCCTTGAGTATAAGAGTGAGATCCATCTTTGTTTCAAAAGGCGTTTGACAGGGTCCCCTGGAGCAAACTTTGGGACTGTTTGGCAAGGAAGAACATTCCAGCACCTCTTATTCATGCTATACAGAGCTTCTACAAGTCTTGCAGAAATTATGTGAGGACAGCAAACCATAAGTCAGAAGAGTGCAGGACCACCACTGGTGTAAGACAAGGTGATATCCTGTCACCTTATCTTTTCATACTCCTCATGGACGATGTCATCAAGGCATGTAAGGAGAGAACAAGAAATTATTCAGTGGGGTACTGGGAGATGGGAGCCGCGGTAGCATAGTGGTTAGTGCACTGGCTTCCTAGCTCAGTGGTCTATGGTTCGATCCCCAGATGCGGTGGGATTTTTTTAGGCCGCAAATGGCTCCTGGGTCAACCCAGCCCCAACTGGGTACCAGAGCAACTTCGGGGAAGGTTAAGGCGGCCGGCGTGATGCTGACCACATCACCTCTAGTGTGTAGATAAAAAAGTAAAGGAACCCGTTACACGCCAATTGAGGCATATTGGGAATATGGTGTTAGGCCCATATTATCTTGACCGTCGGCACACGAGGGGTGATGTGGTCGGCATCACGTCGGCCGCCTTAACCTTCCCAGAGTTGCTCTGGTACCCATTTGGGCTGGGTCGACCCGGGAGCCGTTTGTGGCCTAAAAAATTCCCGCCTCATCTGGGGATCGAACCATAGACCACTGTGCTAGAAAGCCAGTGCACTAACCACTATGCTACCGCGGCTCCCTAGTGTGCCGATGATCAAGAAAATATGGGCCTAACACCATATTCCTAACATGCCTCAATGGGCGTGTAACGGGATCCTTTACCTTTACCTTTTACTGGAAGATGAGAGATGTCTGTATTTCAGAGCTGGCATTTGCTGATGATGTTGCCCTGATTGCTAAATCAGAGGCACATCTTCAATCCAACCTGCAAGTCTGGAAGGAAGAGCTGGAGAAGAGAGGGATGGTCATAAGCAGCTCTAAAACAAAATCCATGGTGATATCACGAGAAGAAAGAAGACATCAGATTAAGCTGGGAGAACAGATCCTGGAGCAGTTCGACCACTTTAAATACCTCGGAGCTATTACAGACCGAAAGGGAGGCATCAAAGAAGAGTTGGCCACTCGAAAAGCAGCAGCTGGGAGACTTTTTCAGGCCATAAATCGAGGATTCCTCAGCAAGAGAGGTTGGTAAGAAAACGAAGATGGCTGTATACCGCTTCACCTATGTCCCAGTCTTGACATATGGATGCGAGTCATGGGTAATGACTACAACCCACAAAAGCCAGATCCAAACCTCAGAAAGGAGGTATCTGAGGAAGATGGTTGAAGTAACAAGAAGAGACATGGTCCGCAACCAGACGATACGTCAAGGCCTAAAATCCCACCCACTGCTGACCCAAGTAGAACAGTCCCAACTAAGATGGTTTGACCATGTCTGCAGAATGGGAGAAGATCGGCTACCCCGACAAGCATGGGAAACAAAGAGCCAGGGATCCAGACCTCCAGGACGACCCAGAGTCCGCTGGGAGGACAACATTAGACAATCTTTGAAGGACCGAGGACTAGAATGGAACCAGGCCAGGAGAAAGACAGCCGATAGGATAGTCTGGCGCTCTCTCTTCCAACCTCTACACCTCGCGGTAGAAGGGGAACGACTAAGTAAGTAAGAAATTTACAACAGTATATAGCTATAGACAACAGTACAATGTGGGATATCTAAGAAATCAGGAAATAAGAGAAAAGTTTTCTATCACAGCATCCAACAAATACCAAGTACTCCAACAGCTGGAAGATGAAGCAGATACGGAAGACCACTGGCAACAAGTAAAAAAATATATCGAACGAGACATGTGAAGAAGTACTGAGAAAAAGAGAACATCGGCACAAAGCGTGGATAAAAACAGAAACCATTAGCAAGATAGAAGATAAGAAAAACAAGAAAGCAGATTTAAACAGAAGCAAAACCAGAAGCTCCAAAGCCAAGGCTCATGAAGTGTACATAGAAGCAAACAAAGAAGTAAGAAGAAACATCAAAAGAGACAAGAGGAAGTATATTGAAGAGTTGGCAGGGGAAGCAGAGGAAGGTGCAGCCAAAGGAAATATGAGAGACATGTACAACAACACAAAGAAGCTAACAGGGAGATATAAACAAGCAAATGGCCTCATAAAAGATAAGAATGGAAAATTGCTTAGTAATATACAAGAACAAATGAAGAGATGGACAGAACATTTTGAGGAACTTCTCAATAGACCAGCTCCAACTAATCCCCCAGCCATCCAGCCAGCAGAAGAGGAGCTACAAATATGCTGTGAACGACCAAGTAGAGAAGAAATAAAGAAAGCTATAAAGCTTCTGAAAAATGGAAAAGCAACTGGTCCAGATGGCTATCCAGTAGAGGCCATCAAAACAGATATTGATACCTCTACAGAGATATTATACAAACTACTTGGCAAAGTCTGGGAGAGAGAGGAAATACCAGAAGAATGGAAGGAAGGTTATCTGGTCAAGTTGCCTAAGAAGGGAAATTTACAAGAGTGCACAGATTATAGAGGAATAATATTACTATCAGTGCCAGGAAAAGTATTAAACAGAATCATCCTGGAGAGATTAAAAGAGTCCATAGACAAGCAACTGAGAGATGAACAAGCAGGTTTTCGACAAAATAGATCCTGTACAGACCAGATAGCCACATTGAGAATAATAGTTGAACAAAGTCTGGAATGGAATTCACCGCTATACATCGGATTCGTGGACTATGAAAAGGCATTTTACAGTGTAGACAGAGAATCGCTTTGGAAATTGATGAGGCATTATGGAGTTCCCATGAAGATCATTAACTTAACAAAGAAGACATATGAAGATATGACATGTAGAGTTCTTCATGAAGGACAACTTACAGAACCGTTTAGGATTAGAACGGGAGTGAGACAGGGATGCCTCTTGTCTCCATTTCTTTTCTTACTAGCAATAGATTATGTTATGAAAACATCGACATCGCACAACAGAAATGGAATCCAGTGGAATCTGACCAAACAGCTTGATGATCTGGATTTTGCAGATGACTTGGCTCTTCTGTCCCATAACCATAATCAGATGCAAGAGAAAATAAAAATTCTCGATGAGAGTTCACAAGTGGGCCTGAAAATTCACAGGTAAAAGACAAAGATTATGAGAATAAATGCAAGAAATGATAACAAGGTTGAACTTGAAGAAACACCACTAAAAGATGTAGAATCGTACACATATCTTGGTAGTAATATAGACAAAGTTGGAGGGACAGACAATGATATCAAAATAAGAATACAAAAAGCAAGAGACGCTTTCATTGCATATGGAGGGCAAGAGAAATGGGATCCAACACGAAAATAAAAATCTTCAACTCAAATGTCAAGTCAGTCCTATTGTATGGCTCTGAGACATGGAGAGCAACAAAAACAAGAACTAAAAAGCTACAGACTTTTATAAACGGATGCTTGCGTAGAATAGAAGGACTAAAATTGTATGACAAAGTCATAAATGTGGAATTGAACCAGACAAGTGCCAGTGGAACAAGAGCTGAGAAGAAGACGCTGGCGATGGATAGGACACACATTGAGGAAACCTGTTGATATCATTACAAGGCAGTCCTTGTTCTGGAATCCACAGGGAAAGAGAGGCAGAGGTAGACCAAAAAACACATGGAGAAGAGAGCTGGATACAGAAGTGAAAATGATGAGGAAAACATGGAAAGAACTTGAGCGGATGGCTTGGGACAGGAAGACTATCATGTGTTTGTTGAAGGCCTATGCTCCTCGGGGAGCTAAAGGGTATTGATTGATTGAGAGAGCCTGGCAAGTCGCAACTGGAGGAAACAACAATCAATCAACACAGTTGATCTATTGTCTTTAACTGACTCGATTCATTATTTGCTTGTGGTATCAGTGACATGCATCCTCATACGAAAAATTTAGAGATTTGCTATAACGAGCGCTGTCAAGGCACTCTTTAAAGTTTTCCACTGTCAACTCAGGTCGAAAATATTTACAGGTGTGGCTTTGTCACTGCCTGCTTGACATGACGTCACCGATGAGCAATGTGTGAGTGACTTGACTTAGGGATGGTGACGTGGTTTGTTTCCGGTCTTTTATTTCATATTTAAGCTTTTATAACATTATTTATACTTTCAAACTACCCGCACGAACGGCAACATTCTACCTAGAGATGCCCCTAGCCCACATGCTGATATAAGCCTGATATTTTTGTGTGTTTGTAAGTGTACATTAATTATTAGAAGTAACGTTGTATATGTTAGTAACTATGTGTACTGTTGTAAAATTGATAACAGTAAGTGTTTTTTTTAAAGAAGTTATAGACCTTCATAAAGGGGTTGTAGAAAAGGATTAAAGTGACACGACAAGATCACCAATGTGGAAGTGATGACAAGAACCAGACACGAGCCAGTAGAACAAGAGATTAGAAGAAAGCGCTGTAGATAGATAGGACATGCTTTGAGGACACCTGCTGATAGCATTATCAGGCAGTCATCGTTCTGGAATCCATAGCGTTAGAGAAAACGAGGTACACCGTACAACCCGTGAAGACGAGAACTGAAGACATAAATAAAAATGAAGAGAAAGACGTAGAAAAACCGTGAGCTGATGGCACGTGACAGGAGGACTTGGTAGACGTTGGTTGAAGGCCTAAGCTCCCTGGGGAGCTGTAGTGTGAAGGATTACAAACACACACACACACTTTTACTCATGCACGTGCACAGCATTCTATTTGTATTCTTTCTTCATTCGTTTTCACACACTCTTTATAAGCCACCACTTTCATTATAACACTTTAATACCATTTATTGATTTATTTATTACCCTGCATCTCGCAAAGGGGCCCCCCCCCCCCCCAAAAAAGGGATCCCATTACATGCCCATTGAGGCATATTGGGAATATGGTGTTATGGTCCTTATTTTCTGGACCATCAGCACAATAAGGTTGATGTGGTCAGCATCATGCCGGCCGCTTTAACCTTCCCAGAGTTGCTCTGGTACCCAATTCATGAGGCTGGGTTGACCCCGGAGCCGTTTGTGGTATAAAAAATCCAACCTCGACTGGGGATCGAACAATGGACCAACGAGCTAGGAAGCCAGTGAAAGGAGCAAAGGCCGTCATCAAATTGACAACAAGCCTTCTTATCCTACGTCGTCAGCTCAAGGTCTTTCCGCGTCAACTTTATCTCTTTCATGTCTGTCAAGACTTCTCTATACTTCGTTTTTTTTTTCTGTCAACTTCTGTCTCTCTTTCCTTGAAAAGGTCTCTCTCTTTATTGTGCCCTCGTAACGCTTGACACATTTGTCCTCAGTGTGTGTGTGTGTGTATGTACAGGGTTTCCGAAAAATTACTGTGCACTTGAATATACGGCAGACTTGAGAAGCGGTTTTGATGTGAGAGTTGTCCATTCTACCCTAGGCGTGACCTTCGAGAATATGAAGAAGCGTGTTCAGACATGTCTTGAGGCCCATGGTGGACATTTCCAACATCTGCTGTAGAAGAAACTGCTGCGTGGTACTGCAACGTTGTACGAGGTACTTTACTGCACATTAACTTTTAGGACACCCTGTATATGTGTGTATATGGAATGTTCAGGGTAAGAGAAGCAGAGGAAGACACAAAAACAACGAGAAAGATATAGAACGACATTGAGCTGATGTCAACTAATAGAGGACTTGGCATACAACTGGTGAAGGCCTATGCTCCACAGAGAGCTAGAAAGTTAATGAATGAATGGATACATCTGTGTTGCTGGTTGTCTCATACTCACAAGATATCCAAACTAGTTCCTTTGTCATGATCATATCTGTACAAGGTGACAGAAACATCACTTTTTATTTTTACGTTTTTATTTCCTCCCTTGTATCTACTAGATATATAAGAAATACTGTTAACACAATCAGTAATAACTGCCATTTGACCTAGACATTTTATTTTTTTTAAATTCCCAGAAACAAAATAAAACAAAATAATATCTAAAATGGCCGATACACTTCTTCGCTCGTCATTTGCTCTCAAATAACCACATTTATCATCTTATCTTATCTTATCTTATCTTATCTTATCTTATCTTATCTCATCAAGCTGGAAGTCCGTCTCAGGTTTCTCTCGATAACAGACAGTGCCTCCCTCAACTGGGTTGGGAGCCGCAGTAGCATAGTGGTTAGTGCACTGGCTTCCTAGCTCATTGGTCTATGGTTCGATCCCCAGATGAGGTGGGATTTTATTAGGCCACAAACGGCTCCTGGGTCGACCCAGCCCCAACTGGGTACCAGAGCAACTTCTGGGAAGGTTAAGGCGACCGGCGGGATGCTGACCACATCACCCCTAGTGTGCCGATGGTCAAGAAAATATGGGCCTAACACCATATTCCCAATATGCCTCAATGGGCGTGTAACGGGATCCTTTACCTTTTCCTCAACTGAGTTGGAGAAGACTACGCTGCCACTCTGCTCCTGTCGTGGAGTACGTGTTCTACTGTTTGTTTGTCCTCCCCAATACAAGAGACAGCAAAACTGAGTTCCCGCCATCTCATCTTCTGTTGATTAAACCGGATGTCATGTTGAATTGTATGTTCTTCTTCTTCTTCTTCTCTCGTTCGCTTGAAATATATTGTCTATATCTGCAATGTTGTTTCTTGTATAAACTTCACTGTCTTTTCTAGTTCATACAGAGGTCCTAATAGTTTTGCTTCCAGTGTTGTTTCTTTGGACCAGTGGGTTTGCCTCAATATATCATATTCGGGGCAGTCTTGAAGTATGTGCTCTGCAGTCTGGTCTGCCCGTCCAAATGTACACATGGCTGCCAATCTTAAATTTTTTATACATGTGGCTGCGGAGTCGGTTGTGTCCTGTTCTGAGGCGCAGAATGACAATTGTATGTTAATATGGCATAGCCCGTTATTCAATCAAATGGCCGTTGCTTGTCTTTATTGTGGTGTATGTTTTATTTAAATTAGTTGGATTAGAGCCAAGAAATAGCAATTCAAAAATAGAAAGGGATTTTTCAAACACCATGTATATGTCGGATCCTGTTGTCTGCGAGTGCTGAATATACATTGGTGTCTGGAGAATCAAAGGTATATTTTGTTGAAAAATATAATTCAGTTTCGACAGCCACAAATTCTCTCTCACTTTCTTTCTTTCTTTCTTTCTTTCTTTCTTTCTTTCTTTCTTTCTTTCTTTCTTTCTTTCTTTCTTTCTTTCTTTCTTTTCTCTCTCTCTCTCTCTCTCTCTCTCTCTCTCTCTCTCTCTCTCTCTCTCTCTCTCTCTTCCCCCCTCTCTCTCTATTTTTCTTACTTTGATCGGTCGAGTACAGCTTCGTTATGAGCAGAAGACATAAATTATTAACCAAATATGTAAAATTAGTTACGTTTAGAGTAACTGCTCCACGTAATGAAAGATGCAGTTAAAATTATACAAATGTCCACAAATTTAAACACATCCGAAAATTGTTTACAATAGCTTCTCAGACTTGGGAACTACGCACCAATGATGAATATAACTATCATACTCCTGCACAGGCAACACGTTGGAGTTATCTACACTTGCTTGCATGATGACATCAGCTAATCTCCGTGCACTACCTTTCGCAAATTAAAAAGACAGAAAATGAAAAGCATCAACGTTATGTTGTGTCTGTGGTAAATGGAGTTCTTGAAAGATCTCTCTAAGTTCATTCACACTTTGCATATGCTTACATTCACATATTGATTGCTTTCTTAATGACATGTAATGTTTTGATTGAACGATTGTAACAATGAAATAATGTGGTAAATGTTATATAAACATTTATAACACATAAAGAAGGGAAACCAGAGGCATGTAAACAGTAAATAAATATTAGACAATATGTTATATCACGCGTTTGCTTCTCGCAGCGAGGTTACAGTGTTTCAAGATCACAACCTGATGGAGTCTAGTTTTTTCAGCTGTAAATGGTTACCTTACTCTGCTCCTGACTTAGAGAAGGGGAAGGCAGTGAGGAAGGAAACTGACCACCCACCTCGAAAGGGTTGGCCTAGTATAGTGACGTTTCTAACACTTCACTCTCCTGCGGAAATATATGGTCCGGGACCACATTTTCCTTTTTACTTATATCATAATTCCAGCATTTTGTGGCTGAACGAGATATTCTTTTCCAGTCAGTTACTGTGGGTCCCAGAAGGAAGGCGCAAGAGAGGCTGACCAAAAATAACTTGGCAGAGAACAATGAAGGCCGAGATGAAAAGCAAGAACTAGAGATGGGGCACCCGCACGAAGGACAGCCACAAACCGACCAGGTGGAGAGAGTTTGTTGCTGCGCTGCAAGAAGTTAGTGAGTGTGCTGGTCACCGATTGCTTTGTCAGTCAGCGATTAAGGATTCAAGATGAAGAAGTTGACGAATATAGTAATAATAACACTCATAATAATAATAATAATAATAATAATAAAAGGTAAAGGTAGTTGTTGTAGTCATTTAAATTGTTGTAGTCATTAAATGTGGTAGTCGTATATTGGTGGTGATGACTACAACCTTTGTACTGATAACGCGAATATTACTTTTCAGTTAAGTGGCGATCAGGCCAACAGTAATACGAACAGGGGCACGTCAACTGTGCCAATGTCAAGTGAAGCATACTGGAACTCTTTGGTAAACTGGATACAATTTATTTGACGATCAACGTTGAACGAGACAAGACGTCTGACATTGACGTTTGACATATTAATAAACATTGATGAGGTGTCAAAAATATATTCTCACTGTTCACGTATGACTGGACATCTTAGTTAACAAATCAATGTTCATGAATGATCAGGCAGTTTGGATCATGAGATTAATCCTATAACTGCTGACCTCTCAAGGGCAGAGGTAATTATTATGATCCATAGTATATAAAACATCATAAATATTTCATCTTTAAATGGCCTCGTAAATAAGAAATCTGGAACCTCTGAACATCATAATTGAGGCATTACAATGCATACAAATTCTAAAGTTCTGAATTTGAATGACCTCTCCTTATGTGCCGTAATCCTTAGGGCGGCGACCAAATACTTTATCTTTGTAGTTACGTTTCTGTAATACCATTTCTTCAAAATAATAGGCTGGATTTTAATGACTTCGCTTTATATGTTCTCCATTTCAATACATCCAAATGAAGGGTCAACGATTCCCATGGAATGTACTGATTAGATTCAGTATACGAAAAGACGTAGAATATATTTATATTATTATAAATGAACTTACTGTAAAATCTTCACGGCGATGGATTCCGTATGGAAGGCTGTATACAATCGATTTAAACAGAAGATAACCCACCATATGGGGTTCAAACAAACAGACATCAGTCTGACTTCAGCTGTGACATCTGTGGTAAAGTGGGATGATATAAATATTTATAGGGAACTTAGTGTACTGACTGAGATCAGCTGTGAAGGTATCTGTATCTAATAAGTGTGGTGTGTTACAGATGACCTTACTGTGCTACCACATTTAGACCTCAGTCAGACTTATTCTGGAATATTGTGATGACTACGTTGAATGTCTAGGGTTATGATAGTGATGAAGTGTATGTTCACAACAACCAACAGACAGATAAACAATTTAATTTAATCCACAATACTTTACAACACTGTGACACTCACATACATAGAACACTCTATAAGACTATCTTAATAAGTCAAGTGTCAACTTTTAAAATATGTATTAATTCCTTCCAATAATAGATATTCTGATTCAACTACAAAGTGAACCAGGAATCACAATCAAATGAAATCACAAGTTGTGTGTACACAATTTATAGATAGGATCTTTGTATTGACATATATTATTATTACAATATGTGTGTAAGTAGTGATGTAGTACTATGAGATAATACTGGCTTTTCAAGCTAGGTTGTTGTTTGTCATCATGACTTCAAGTGTTTGTTTCTGGTGGAAATAATATTGGGAAGGTTCACAGTTTCTTTTTATTTGAAACAAATAAATGTCCCTCTTGATTTAATGTAAAGTCACTTTTAGAGGGGGGTATATACAAGATTGAGCTGCTCTGGCCAACGAAATCTTAACTTCTGTGTGGGCGGCAGGAAACAGTCTCCTTAGCTCGCTTGCTTCACAGTTTTCTTGAGAAACAACACTGGTCGATATCTTGACCAAGGAGTATGCTACCAGCCTCTGGCTTCAGCAAAACTCAGACCAGGTGCTGCTTTAATACTTTAGTACCACGGTCCCCGAAACAAGAAGGTTGCACCTCCTACTTCAGAACTAATTTGTAATCTATTTCCACACTGAAGCACAATACATAACAAACACCGAGTTCAGCGCGGTAGGCCAACTGCTAGCTTCTCATGAAACAATATACACCAGTATTCCTCTCCCTAATGGTTACAACGCCTCTGCAATTCCAGCATTATTTCCTTCTATTCAATAAGATAGGTGTCATAGTATTATTTGGTAATCCCATGCAGTTATACTCCTCTCCGACAAGTTTTGTTCATGGGGGAGCAGTATCCAGGCTTTGCCTCATGGTCGTTACTGAACCACACACATAGAGACATAAATTATCAATTCACATTCAATTTTCATCAAAAAGATATCAAATATGTCTAGCTTACCACAATTCAAGGAAATATTAAACAAATACGTTGACTGGCGATGAGTTATGGCACAATTCCGATCTGCCTCTGTCCCAGGCTTTTATTAGAAAAATATGAGCTGGTTCTCAACGCACTTGCTTCTACAAATTGTATTTTCAAAAAGTGGCACTGAACTGACGCTCCTAATTGACTATATTAAATGGTCTAACCAATGAGACCATGTTTACAAAAGCTTTTGAAAAAAAGTACCCTTCCTACCGTTTCCATTAACAACCAAAAATAGTATCTGCAATCGACTAATCATGTTTCGCCTTACATATTATTCTAGCCAATCAAATCGGATTTAACGTGGTGGCCTCATTTCCTCTAAAGCAGTGTCCAAACACGCCATTATGAGCAAATATGATCCTGTGTTGTCAGACAACACCACTATAGTATTTTGGCTATAATTTGTTAATTATTAGACTATTTGCTTAACACCTAACATATTCTTTGTCAGCAAGTCCTAAGGCACCCAAATATCTAAGTTTAATGGAGCTAAGTGGCTGCGTTCAAAATATGTATTTTCTTCTACCACCCGTTCACTTCTATACGATGGGGTGTCTTCTGTACTGTCAGGCTAATGTCAGGATTTCAGACGTAAAACAGTATTGTGTCATGTTTCCTAATAAGCATTAACCATGTTTTTTAAAACCTTACCTCGTATTGGTAGTGTTTTTTGTCACTGTTTATTTGAAAAAAATCAAGCCTGCATGCCTTTCGCGTGGGGTGGCATTAATTTTTAAATCGCGAAGCGACGTGTTAGTATTGCATGCGTTCCTCCGTATATCTCTCTCTCTCTTCTAAGCCCGTCTGTCTTTTAGTTTACGTAGTGCATAAAATGACATTAATGGAATATTAAATCTAGGTCATTACGCAGTGTGTCTATCACAAGGTTTTTCTAAGAAACACAGTACCAGTTTTATTTTTAGAAACGCGTGTATTTGATGCAGTAGGCTTTACTAGCAAACGTGAAAGCGTTACAATTTTGCAGACGAAGTAGAAAAAGGGGATTTCTTGTTTAACTAGTATGACGTTCTATAACACAGGCGTACGCTATTGTGACCGCACTGTTCTTTTACCATTCTTCTTTCCTTTTATTGAATTAATTCGTTAGGCTTTACATTTACTTTTTAATTTATATATGTGGATTTAGAATGTCTCACGACAACATCTCTCTCTGGAGGTCACTACGTTATCTACCGTTTAGCAACAAAACGCGAAAACCCACGCACAAATCTGTGCGCTTCCGTGCGCGATGAATTTAATTTACAAATATATTCTTACCACATTAGTTGATGCGTACCCTCTTAACAGTAGTAAGACTATGTCAATTATTATACTGTTAAGGAACCCAAAAAGGACGCAACAGTTTACCTTATACCCCACGAAAAAGAATATATTTACATATTTTTGTGTACTTGAATAACCGCGGAGAAGTAAATCAAATTATCATCTACATATAATATCAATCTAAATATACAAACAAAATATTACTAGTGACAGAATAAATATGAAAGTTAACTCAACTCAAATAAACAAAATGCAAAGTAAAGAAATGTACAACCACTATTAACCAACATGAGGCCAATGTGGCAACACTAGATAATATAAAGTAATAATAAGGACGATGAAACCAAAATAAAATGTTAACAGAAAGAAAAAATGAATTCAAATAAATGGAATACGAAAGCATCAAAACGATGAGTTATATATGAAAGAGAATGCAAATGAACTACGCGAAGTGAGCAACACTCCAAAAATTTCATAGAAATAATTAGTGGTACTAATTAAATACGAGTGCTAAGATACTACACGTCATGAGCGAAAATTACTAGCTCTATGAACTCGCATTAAAACAATTATAATTAAATATATTAAATATTAAAACTAACTAAGTACGTTTTAATTGTTAATAGTTGAAGAATAGCGTTCATGTCCTTAAAATGTTATTAATTCTACCTGAGTTCACTATTAATTAAAGTCACGAAGTTGCAATGTTATATTAGAAAATAGTCAATTCTTCACAAAGTTCCGCTGGGCTTAAAATGATATCGCTTTGAAATGTTAAATTCACACAATAGTCAGTTATTTAGAAATTAAAGTCATTTCACCGGTAAACTGTATATGTCAAATTACTGAAATGTTAATGTAGACACAAGACTAGTGTGCAAGTCAATAAAAATATCGCTGAACGAAATAAGGTTATTTGAGTATAAAGTCACAATTAAGTACCTGAACGTGCAGAGGCGTCACTCTTCATAGGGCGTAGAAGCTCGCTTGATTCATAAGGACACCGCGAAAGGATGTCTGCTAGAACATTTTGAGATCCCGGTATCGCTCGAATTGTAAAACTGTACGGTTGCAGAGCGATTGCGTATCTGGTTGATCTAGATGACTTGACGTCTCTGTTGTTGAGAGCAGTAAGAGCGCGCTGGTCTGTCTCTACAAAAAAGTGTGCTCCCAGTAAAAAGCGCTGAAGCTTGGTTATAGCCCAGACTAGAGCCAGCAGCTCTAAATCCAAGACCGAATAATTCTTCTCTGTAGGTGTTAGTTTTCTTGACACGTACATGACAGGATGCAATGTACCAGAGTATTCTTGAAGTAATGTGCCGCCTATGCCAAAATTGGACGCATCGCTGCGGAGAATGAAAGGTAGGTCCGCATTAGGTAACCGTAAGACATGTGTATTAGAAAAGAATGATTTAATGATATCTAACGCGACTTGATGTTCTTGCGACCACCGAATCACGTTAGCTGCGCCTTTCTTTAACAAAGTAGAGAAAGGTACAGTGATGGTAGATAAATAAGGAATGAATCTCCCATAGAATTGTATTAGACCTAAAAGACCCTTTACTTGTTTCTTAGTCTTCGGTGTTGTGATATTCAGGATTTTAGAAACATTACTGTCCTCAGTATGTAAAAGACCGTGACCAACACGGTGACCTAAAAATGATATGTCATGAAAACCAACATAAGCTTTAGATGGTTTTGCCGTTAGGTTATACGAACGTAAAGTGGACAATAATGTGTTCAATCCACGAAAATGAACATCCCATGAGACACTAAAAAGGCAAATGTCATCGATATAGGCAATGACATCGGAACGATGTGATAAAATACGACGCATCATGCGCACAAAGGTGGCAGGAGCGTTTACTAGTCCAAATGGCATAAAATTCCATTGGAAAAGACCACGAGGAGTAGAAAAAGCAGTGAGTGGCTTTGCACGATCTGTCAAGAGGACTTGCCGATAGCCCTTTGACAAATCTAACTTAGTAAAGAAAATAGATTTAGAAAGTTTAACTAGTAAATCTTCTAAAAGTGGTAATGGTTCCACGTTAAATTGTGTAACTTTATTTAACTTACGATAGTCAACACACAGACAGATGTTATTATCCTTCTTACGAATAATAACCATCGAAAAAGAATAAGGTGAAGTGGATGGTTCAATTATTTTTAATTGAAGCATCTCATCCAATTCCTTATCAACTTGCGATCGAAAGTGAAGAGGAATGGGATATGGATGAACCCGAATAGGTGTGCCGTCGGTCAATAAAATGTCATGTTGAATGACGGTCGTACGACCGGGGATATCAGTGAGAACATCCTGATAGGATTGAAGAAGAGACGATACTTGCTGACGCTGATCAGCAGAAAGGTCAGGAGACATTGACACATCATTTCAATTTTCCGTTGAATGAAGTGGTACTACCGGTATAGGTAAAGGTACATCTTGAAAAGAAGACTCTTCTTCCTGAATTACCGATAAAGCGGTATAATGATGAAGACAAGGTGTAGGGTCGTCAGTTGCTTGGAAAACTGACTGAAGATAGTCAGGACGAGAGTGAAATTCCTTTAACATATTTATGTGAAAGGTTTTATGTTTGCCCATGATATCGACAATATAATCGACATCAGAAATTCTGGAGATTATTTTGAAAGGGCCTTTCCAGGCAGTGAGTAAACGATTGTCTTTACGAGGGAGTAATACATAAGCCTCGTCACCAGGAAAAAGCTGGCGAAGACGTCGATATCTATTAACAGATAGTCTAGCTTTTTATTTTGCTGATTCAGATGATGTGGTAGCTAACCTACATGCATCAATGATTTTTTTCCTCAAAGAAATTACATACTCATAAGAGGATTGAGTGTCATTTGAAATATCCTCCTCCGTAAGTAGGTCGTGAAGTAACGACATAGGACCACGAGGTTGAACACCGAAGACGAGTTGAAACGGTGAAAACCCTGTAGCTTCATTTTCCACCTCTCGATAAGCAAAGAGAGCAGCGGGTAGAACTATGTCCCAATCTTGAGGGTGATCCTCAGTAATTTTACCCAATAACTGTTTGGGAGTCCTATTTTGACGCCCAATTAAACCGTTCGGCATGGCGTGTGTAGCAAGTTTAATTTGCTGGGGAGGTTATGATGTTATACCTAAAAGGAAAGAAATCGGTGTCTGTGTTAACCGTGCGTGGTCAAGCACATGTAGGCCCCTGACTCTAATAGATGATAATGATGTATTTGCAGGGAACCTAACGCTACCTCCCTAGATCTCATACGGTCACTATTTTGGCTCTAGTGTCTGGTGTATGATGTACCTAATGTCTAGGGGAGAAATGAAAATGATGGTACATAAACACAAAACACTTTAACTCACTATAAGGAACTGAAGAAAACAGTGGTTAAGGTTTTCCTTTAAAATAGAATATTTTCTTTTTACAATTTAATCTGCCTGTCCAGCCATCTCTTTTGGACAGGTCTTTGAAAATGAGGAAAAGATAGTTTAAATAAAAGGATTGTAACAGGGTAGACTATTAAGTAGCTACAACTGTTAGCCTTATAGTAAAGTATTTTATGAATGACTAGTTAGATAAATAAACCACTAGTCAAGAATCAATGACATCATCAGTCATGACACACATGAACCCATGATGTCATCAAACCTTGTGTGGCCTCCATTCAAGTCAGACCGGAAAACATTTAGATTAGAGAGAACTTTAAACAATGGTTGGTCATCATCACATAGAAACAATAATTTTAGACTAGAGGATTCGTAGTTAGTTAGGTTAAAGATTATTTCAACAGTCCACTAGCCCCCAAGACCAATCATTAGAAGGTTTCCGGTCTTAATTCCAATGAGAAATACTTCCTCTGGCAAGCCATAGCACCAGATAAGTATAAAAACTGATGCATCTTAGTAACCAAAGAGAGCTTGAGACAGTAACTCAATGCTAGAGTCAAATCAACATAGGGCGTTCTTTAGTTTAGGTTTGGAGCAACCTGGCGCTACATCTACTATTGAACGAAAAAGCCATTGACTCCTACGGTTTGGATACTAATATCCAACTAGAGATCTTCTACCACCCAGGACAGTTAAGTGACCCAGCACTAACCTCTGCAACGATTATATTTGTGGTTCACTCCACAGGACGTAAGTTCGATTTAGTTATAATTGAAGTCTCAAATCGAATTTTCATTTCGTTGGGATTTCCACAGAGGTAACAAAACGACTACAGCATATGAGAAACTCCGTAAGCCTTTCGAATTGGAGGCTAAAGCTGGCAGTTTTGCTTTCCCCCACCAGAAATTCTTATCGAACTGCCACAGCATCATTTTCCTCAAACGAAACTGAATAAAGTACACCTTTTATATAACTATTCGGATCTTTCAAGTAATCTGTCCTATTGAAGTTTCACTTGACTGTTTGAGTTGCCGATTATATTCAACCCTTCAAGATAAAATTCGGATCCATCAAGGCTCTTACGACCTCTACTAATTACCTGGGTTGTTCCTCCCTTCTGGAATTATTATCTCTGGTGTATAAAAAGTATTTACCAGAAGAAACACAATAAGGAAACTCTTGGGATTATTTCCCTTATCTCAAGTGATATACAGATTTACATCCCTTTCCACAAAAACCACTATCACGATCTACACTGTCACACTAGCCTTGACTTTTAGTGCCGTTCCCTTCCTTCCCCGGTCACAGGATTAACTAAAATGTATGGACTCTTTGTCCAATAAGTATAAAGTCACTCTATCTCTCCTGTTGGTGTGTTCACAGATTACAACTTTATTATCTAATAGTGTTTGTCACTTGTTAGGAGGGGCTGTAGTTTCCTCACGCCCCATAACATCCTGGGTATGATTGAAAATATCAAAGTTTATTAATTTCTACTGAAGTGTCAGATATACCCAGATGCTAACACATCACCTGGGATTCTTTGTAGAAGGATAATTCAGTATGTCGTTGCAGAAAATATAGATATCTCAGCACACACAAGCTCCTCCAGCTATCTGCTGACAGCATAAACGATTTATCGGAGACTTGTTGGCGTTACACTCACTCATCAAGTTTCCTGTCACCGGCTGGTAACAGGAAATAAAACCTCTGCAATAAAAGGACACCCTGGCCTTTTTATATCTGATCACACTTTATTATTATTATTTACATATGGTGGTATGGGGTCAGCCTCGCGTGCATACAGGTGCACTCGCCCCTAATTTTATATGACTCACACCTTTCTGTGACCACACCTCAGGTCCCTATGGCAGATACGCCACTGTACGTTTACATAGTTTTCCTCAATACAATAACGTGGAGTAACCACATTTCGTTTTGTATGATTTGCTCTTCTTTTTTTTTAAATTATAAACGCTCCAGGCATGTTCAACAGTCTTCATGGAACACCGAGCCTTACTAACATATTCTAATACACTAATATTAAAACAAAATCATGACAATATACAACAGTTAGATACAGTTCAATGTGAGGACTCAATAATGTCTGCTTCCGGTATATCCTTCACTTTTCCCAATAGCAGTATCTAACTTTGGCAGTTGTAATAAACATATTAATACAAAAAGCATTCTTACCACAATTTAAAGAAATAGTAACAAATAACGCTGACTTGCAAAGAATGGCCTCAGTTTTTCTCTGCCCTGCCCAGACTGCTAATTAATTCTTTATTTTATAAATTAACACAGCTGATCTCAGCGTATTTGATAGAAAAAGTTTTTGTCAACTGGCGATGAGCAGTGAAAGCTTTTTGCTAATATCTATTAGTACTGGCCAATGGAAAACTTGCGACTACCAGAATTCAAATGTAGTTTTTGAAAAACAAAACAAAATTCCAAACAACTCTGTGTCTGGTAGTCGATTGGTCAGTCTGCGTTAGTTATGCCCAATAGAAAAAGATGTTTCGTTTTGGTTAACATTTTTCCTATCTCTCCCCTTTCACTCCTATCCCAACTAATAGAATTTGAATTACTACCATGCCTCTTTTTAAGCTGGCGTCCCCACTAACGTTATGAAAAAAATAAGCAGGAACCACAGTGTTACTAGACATTTAGTATTTTCTCAATAACTTGGCTAATACTTGGACTACCATATTTTTTAAAACACATTTTTGCTCAGGGGACTCTAAGCTATACTACCATATGATTTTTATGGTCAGTTTCATTATGGTTTAGATTTTCAATTTTGTCACTGTCAATCGTCAAATAAAAAATTTTACACAAGTCGGCCATCTTCCCCCTCTCATCTCTCTCTAGCATTTTTATTCAAATAACTAACTTGTTTGAGTGACGTCAGAAATACATTACTTGGCGAGAATTTAAACTGTCTGTGTGTATATATCATCGGGCCAATCCCACCGCGTGTCAAACGAAGCGGGGTTTTGCGCGGCGGGTGTTAGAATTGGCGTTAATTATTACTGTTGTCTCGTGTTACACTACCAAAAAATGTAAGGATTACTACTATTACAGGCTTTAAAGTTAAAGTATTACGTTAATTCAGACAGTAACTTGGCGGCACACTTCTGGAAGATCGTTAATTATAAGTCTTGCCGCAGTCTCTATCAGATCGGGCAAAATGTTAAAAATGTTTAAAGTACGTCACAAGGAAAGCGAGTAGGTTTATACGGCGGGATCGTTTCTAAGCATTACCATGGCACAAAATTCAGCGCGATGCTGGCGTGTGAGATGCCTATAGTCAGACACATACGGGCGGGGTTATTTATTATCATAGGTCTAAAATCTTACTGAAATGAGCGATTATCTCGCAGATTTTACTACAGCGTGATAGATAGAACTAAGAGATCTATCAATGTGTAGCATAGCCATGACTTGAGACATAGCTTTAGAAACGAATTGCACACCATGGTCAGATAATATTTTACGTGGAAAACCCAAACGTGAAAAAATTAACCATAATGCATCTGCGACACTAGCAGATGAAGTACTCTTTAGAGGTATAGCCTCAGGCCAACGAGTACACATATCAATACAAGTGAGAATATGTGTATGTCCTCTAGCAGAAGGTTGGATAGGACCAATAATGTCAATTGCCATTTAATCAAATGGTCGAATTGGAAGGTCAGCAGCTTGAATAGGAGCTGCGTGGTATGGACCACGAACCTTAACCTCTTGACATGTAATGCAGGAACGACAGTAGATATTAACGTCTCTATGAACACCTGGCAAATAGAAAGCAGATAGCACTCTGGATTTGGTGCATGAAAAACCCATTTGTCCTGCACATTGAGAGTCGTGAGCATGACGCAATATACGAGCTCTCATTGTAAAAGGTACTAAAATTTGAGATCGTACGGATGACGTAGTATCATGTACCACTCTCACTAACACACCATGCCTCAGTACAAAACTATGTATAAAGTTTGTTTCTTTGTGTGTATTATTCTTAGCTAATTGAAAAATTTATCTAATGAAGCATCATTTTGTTGCAATGCTATAAAAGACTCACGCCATATAGGAGAGTCAACATTATCATTATTATAGACAGGAGGTATAGTTGGTGTACTTTGCAACATATCATTAGCTTGTGCTCTAGTGACAACTGCATTGGCAGAATGTATATGCTGCTTTTCCCACGCAGCGATTTGCTGTGGGGTACACTCTTTAAACACATGTATGCGACCAATTATCAAATCACTAATTGGTGCTGGAAGAAGACAGGCATGTATTTGTCATGTAAAAAATGGTGTATCAATATCAATGATTGCTGTTGGAAAAGTCTCAACTGTTCCTCCGAAAGTGATGCACTTCACTGTTTTCCCTATTGCACATGACGGGTCGATCAACGAATGTCTGACTCCGATGGTGCTACAACCTGTATCAAAAAGAACAGAGACAGCAATTCCGATAAAAAATCCATCATGTAACTTAAGAGATCCTGTTCCATTATGTGTCGACGCTGACATGGCCGTAGACAAAGCAGGAAGGCTTGGTAACACATGTCCGCAACTCAGCGTAGTGATCGCCTTGGGCTGGAATAAAGTTGTGCACTCATGGCAATTTTTAACCTGCTCAAAATCGAATAGAACAAGACGATGCGTTATGAGAATTAACCTTTGTATCCTGATCTACCTGAGTATCATGCACAGCAGAATTTGTCTGATGATGCGATCTACCGTTGGAAGATCTATCTCTACCACGAGATCGATTTTGACTATTGTCCCTAAAACTGCCATAATTATAATTTGTATTGGTATTTCCATTTTGGTTAGCTTGCCAATTATTGTTATGACTATTGTTCATTTGACCATATTGTTTGTTTGGTGAAAAATGTCGGTTATTAGCAAAATTCGATCTGGATTGCCAATTATGGTTGTAATCATTACCTTGTTAATTTCCAGGATAATTCTTATTAAAATCCCGTGATCTGTGAGACTGACCCCAATTTTGATTATATGGAGATGCATTGCGAAATGATTTCCCTTTAAAAGAATTGTAATTCTTGTTATCTCCCTTTTTAAAGTTCCTATCATTGCTGAGAGAGCGATGACGGAAATGATTTCCTTGTTGCATGGCAAATGCAACAGGCAATTCATCTTTGACCAGAGAATTGCTAACTACCATGTTTGGATGTGCGGTACAATAATTTCTCAAGTTTTGTTCAATTTCATTCATATTTGTTGGTTTACGTTCATGTAAGAACGAAAGAAATAACGGGTTAACCGAAGACAAGATCTTATCACGTAGTAATAATTCTACAATAGCCTCATAGGAACGTTCTATTTTGGATAATTCAACTCATCTGTCGAATGTAAGACGTATAAGTGAGATAAAGTCACCAAAATCCTTTGCACTTTCAGGTTTTGGAGATTAAAGTTTTTATCTATAACCATCCTCATTCAGTTGGAATTTTTTAAGTAAAGCAGCTCTGACAATATTGTAATCAATTTTGTCAGTGTCTTTCAACAGATTAAATACTGTTAATGCTTCACCTGCAAGTAATGGCTATAAATGTGCGCAATACTGGGATTTGTCAATCTTATTAGCTTCGCATATTGTTTGAAATCTATCCAGATAAAATAGTATGTCATCTGAATTTTGTTTGAATACTGGCAATTTTAAGTTTACATGCTTAATATTGTCTTTGTTAGAAGAGGTGTGAACAAACTGAGCGTTTTGAGCATTACCTTCATTTGTTAATCTATTTTTTTCAAGTTCCAGTGCCATCAATTTTTGTTCATGTTGTCTTCTATTTTCATTTTCAGCGGCCTCAAGCTGAAATCTTCTTTCATTTTCAGCAGACTCAAGCTGAAATCTTTTTTCATTTTCTGCAGCTTCAAGCTGAAATCGTTTTTCATTTTCCTCAGCTGCCAATCTCCTATTTTCCATTTCCATCTGAAGTTTTCTTTCATTTTCTTCAGCGGCTAATTTTCTATTTTCCATTTCCAATTGCAGTCTTTTATCTTCTGCGTCTAATTTCTTTGCTTCCAACTTCTGAGCCTTGTCATATTCGACAAGTGCGAATTGCTTGACTTCTTCAGGAGTCATACCAAGAGCTTTAGCTTGCTTAATAAAATAATCCAAAGATGCCATTATGACAAATATGTATTTGTAATCTTACTTACTTAGAAAGATTTTATCAAATGATTTAAAATTTATTACTCTCTTATACGTGCAATAAGTTCCTGTGCATAGAACTGCACATACTACTTGCTAATTATCAATGATATTATTAATCAAAGAATCAAATTATGCATTAAAATATTATCAGAGTACAAAGGAAATAGACAATTTGACAATAGCGACAAAGACAAGATAAAAAATGACAAATGAAAACGTTCGCAGAAATCAAACGAACCACAAAGTAGAACTAAAAAGACAATTTCGCAAAGAATGCAATGACAACTGCGAAGAAAAATTTACAAGACAATCGACAACACAAGGTATAAACACAAATGGTGTATAAAAATAAACGATAGAAAGATTGAGATGGACGTTTACAAACAAAATACATCATGCAAATAAGGTACATATAAGAAATTACAATGGTAACAACAATAAAGACTTGACGTAACAGCTAAACAATTAGTTGTCACAGACAACCAAACACAGTGGACTCAAAAAATCCTTCAATACTTATGTGTTGGAACTTTCCGCTGCGGGAAGTCTGTAAAAATATGTCCCTACAGAACACTCACGAAGGCCCTGGGTTGAATCTGGGATATTTCCTTCGCGAGCCGCCAAACCAAACAGCCCACATTAAACATGGAACATAAAACATAGAATATACAAATGGACATATTTAAAGAATAGGGCTCAGCTAAGCATGCCACGGTGATAGAACACACTCAATTTCACTTCTCTTTTTTTGAAGAGAAAATTTTTTTTTTCTGGCCCCCACAGAGTTTCCGATCTTGGCATTCTGACGTTGCATGCATGAGCTATTATAACCAAGTTGACGTAATACGGTAGCAGTTGATGGTGGTAGTTGAGGTCGAGAGTTGAATTTGACCTTGAATAACCGTTATATATGATCCCAGGTCAACGATATTGTCGCCTTGAAAGATATGAATACTTGAACATTCAATCGCTTCTTCCCTGGAGTTCGCTTTGATTCCCCAATGTATGGCCACCAGCTGTTGTAGTCATTTAATTTGTTGTAGTCATTAATTGTGGTAGTCGTATATTGGTGGTGATGACTACAACCTTTGTACTGATAACGCGAATATTACTTTTCAGTTAAGTGGCGATCAGGCCAACAGTAATACGAACAGGGGCACGTCAACTGTGCCAATGTCAAGTGAAGCATACTGGAACTCTTTTGTAAACTGGATACAATTTATTTAACGATCAACGTTGAACGAGACAAGACGTCTGACATTGACGTTTGACATATTAATAAACATGATGAGATGTCAAAAAAATATTCTCACTGTTCACGTATGACTGGACATCTTAGTTAACAAATCAATTTTTATGAATGATCAGGCAGTTTGGATCATGAGATTAATCCTATAACGGCTGACCTCTCAAGGGCAGAGGTAATTATTATGATCCATAGTATATAATACATCATAAATATTTCATCTTTAAATGGCCTCGTAAATAATAAATCTGGAACCTCTGAACATCATAATTGAGGCATTACAATGTATACAAATTCTAAAGTTCTGAATTTGAATGACCTCTCCGTATGTGCCGTAATCCTTAGGGCGGCGACCAAATACTTTATCTTTGTAGTTACGTTTCTGTAATACCATTTCTTCAAAATAATAGGCTGGATTTTAATGACTTCACTTTATATGTTCTCCATTTCAATACATCCAAATGAAGGGTCAACGATTCCCATGGAATGTACTGACTAGATTCAGTATACGAAAAGACGTAGAATACATTTATATTATTATAAATGAACTTACTGTAAAATCTTCACGGCGATGGCTTCTGTATGGAAGACCGTATACAATCGATTTAAACAGAAGATAACCCACCATATGTGGTTCAAACAAACAGACATCAGTCTGACTTCAGCCATGACATCTCTCTCTCTGGAGGTCACTACGTCATCTACCGTTTAGCAACAAAACGCGAAAAACCCACGCACAAATATGTGCGCTTCCGTGCGCGATGAATTTAATTTACAAATATATTCTTACCACATTAGTTGATGCGTACCCTCTTAACAGTAGTAAGACTATGTCAATTATTATACTGTTAAGGAACCCAAAAAGGACGCAACAGTAGTCCCGTAGCAGAAAATGCCGTAGTGGAGTAAACTGTCAGAGACTCCACTATACTATGTCCAGTTTCGAGAGGTGGGGTTACCAGCTCTCTTCCCTAACTCAAAAGCAGTCAGGTACCCATTTATAACTTGGTAAACTGTCGTAACGCACACGAGAGAGGCCAGCACTCTAACCCCTCAATCTGGCACTCAAATGAAATAAACAAACAATAATAATCCAAAAGCATGTTACTGTCACAGGTAGGTATAGATTACGAATAGATTATGTCTGAGTTTAGACAGAGTATGAATGTGTAATGTGGAAAGTAGATAAGAATAGAGTCACTAATGAAAATTATGGGAAGAGATCTGACCTCTGGAGAGTAAGAAGACTATTTCTCCAGCCTCCTGTGACTATGGTTATATGTCAGTCTCTTGCCCGTTCTCTCTGGACAAATAGAAGAATTCTAACAAGCAGTAAGAACATATATCACGACATTCAGTGACATAAGAGAAGAGATCCTGACCACAATAGGTATTTTTATGTTTATTTAACAAGAAGACAAAAAAAAAACCCCATCAACATGGAAATCAGTACGCATTCACAATTTCTGAAGGCTAAAAAATGACAATCACAGTAAAAAACAACCTACCACACCACTTATATAAATCGCACACAAGCAGATCACCTCACTTCACACCGTCAACCTTACACTTCCTGACACAAATAAAACTAAGCCTACTTAAAAGCGTGAGGCCCTCAGCTCTCGAACAATGGAAGCGGCCCGTCCTATAAGTTCACTAAAACTTGTCAGGTAATCTGATGGTAAAAATCTCTGCTAGTAAGAATCACACTGCTCCACCAAAGGTTTTGTATCCTCGGAATATGGAGATAAGCTCCCACTGGATCGAGTAATAAATCCAAAGAATATCACTTTTTGTTGCAGGTGGCTACCTCAGATTGTGTGAACATAATCCAACAACTGCTGGGACCTCTTGTGCTCACTGATCAAGATATATATATATATATATATATATATATATATATATATAGATATATATATATACATATATATATATATATATATATATATATCTATATATATATATATATATATATATATATATATATATGTATATGTATATATATATATATATATATATATATATATATATATATATATATATATATATATATATATATATATCTTCTTCTTCTTCCATCCTTAGCCACCAACCGGCAAAGCAGTATGTGGCCAGTACGCCTAGTGGCGTCTTAGGGCAACAACAAATTGATCAATCTATCGCTGTTTCCACCACGCCTAGTGGCGTCTTTGTGGAACAGAAACAGACCAAACAATCTATCGTTGTTTCCATAATCAGATTGGTTGGCAAGCAGGTGATCAGCCCACTGTGCAAAGTTTTTACGGGATGGGGTAAACAGCCCCATGCCCAACCCTCCTTAGTCGCTTTTTACGACATGCGTGGTAGGGTGCAGTGTTACTATTCTTTGCTCCCCTTTCGGGCCCCGGCAACACACGGGTGATATATATATATATATATATTTATATATATTTATATATATTTATATATATTTATATATATTTATATATATTTATATTTATATATATATTTATATATTTCTAGACAAATAAGTGACGTGCAGCTAGCAAACTGGTTATACAGGGAAACATGCCCGAGGGAGAGGCTCTTCAGATAAAAGATATGAAGCCTGGAACCCACAGTGGCAGAGACTGTAAAATCGTTGGCTTTCTTCTTGGCGAGTGCGTGACTAATATCCCCTGTGACAGGAGCTTAAATGGGTTTGCCTATGTTGCCCAGAAGAGCGACGGCAATAGCCTGTAGGCACTGTGATGGCCGATAGGTAAATGCTCCACAACGATCACCCGGTAGGCTGAGCGACTGTCAAGCCGTTTGGCCGGCCGTGCGGTCTGGATATAATTGTGGCTGATAATGCAGGGCATAAGAAAATAACTCCAAGGGCACGAATCTTGTAAATGCCCAATATCATTCTGGAGATCGTTCAGTGCTCGTCAAGAGAGCATAGAATAGGGTGACCAGCTCTGAAATAGTCAAACAAGCCAACATTAATTGTAACCGTTTACATCCACCTCTAATGTTACAAACAAACACGTTCTTTCTCTCGCTTAAATATGCACCCCGCATCGCCCTTCTCTCATTCCATACAATGATAACAACAAACCGCCATACCACCCCCTGTGCTCAGGTTAACTTAGATAATCGTACAGGTAAATTAAACCAAGCATGACGGCTGCGCTCGTGAGCTTAACCTGCCCTCCCGCTGTTCACAAACACACATGCTGACAATTTCTCTAGGCCAGGCCAGAGCAGTCATTCAACGCACGAATATGTAAATAAATTGACGTGCGCCTATAACGCACTAATAACCCACGAATAACACAAACTCTATAGATAACTAATTCAACACATATTAAAAACTGGAAAACAAATGGTCAAATAAATATACATTCGCTCCCCATTCCTGTCTTTCTGAAAATTCCGCTCTCTCTCTCTCTCTCTTCTGTCTGATAAAATCTATCAATGTCTCTTACACCTTATGTCTAGGTCTTACTCCTTAAGCGGAGCTGAAATTGGTAGTACTTACTAACATTAGAACTCCCAGGTCCCATAAAAAAATACTTTACCTAAAGTCTTAGATGTATGATAAAGTAACTCGGCTCCACAATAAATAGATTTTACTTTAAGAATTAAATATTCGAGATGAGATTAAAGTAACACAGGTTTAAACTCTATATAATTAGGCTAACTCCCCAAAAATAACGTATAAAATAATAAGTGTGCTTATCGAGCGAAAGGAATTCAATTTCCGCACAATAAATCTGGTCATAGGCTGTCAACTGTATAATGATTATCCAAGCAGCAAGGAATCCTTAGAGCGACCACGGTGAAGAAAAATAAAGACCTGTCTTTATATACAGAGATAGAGCTTGCAGGGCGTAGCGGGGATCTCTGCACGTGTTCGAGATAAAACAACTCAAGACGAGAAACTAGACATAACAGCAGCAAGCTCGTTCGTCCGTGGATGGCAGAAATGGAAGAACAGAGCGCTCCCCGTGTTTTCCGGATCAAAAAGAATAGGAGGATTCCGTTTTCCCCAAAAACCTCTATATAACAGATTTAGACAGAATGCCGCTTTTTGCCCGTGCAAAGAGGTGTGCCTAAACAGGGCACTAGCAAGATTGACAGAATCAGAGAGAGAATATTAGCTATTAGAGCATAACTTGACAGAAAAGTTCGCGTGAACGGGAGATAGAAAGAAAGCAGGCAGGCCCATCAGAGTATAGGGGAGACAATTCCAATCAAAGCGTGACAGTTACCCTATAAGACAGTTACGAGAATGAGCACGGAGTAAAATAATAAATAAAAATGTATAGCTTCTGTAGGGCAGGAGAAAACCCCGTGTAATAAATCAGAAGCCAATAATTGATCCCAAATGCGACGCTTCAAGGCATTAGCAGTGCATTGAAGAAGAAGTAGTAGAAGAAGAAGAAGAACCATCCTTGGCATACGCTAAGACAACAGTGCAGTGAGACAAGTATATATATATATATAACTCTATATATATATGAAATTTCATAAAGTGTTTGTATAATAAATATGTACACCATAATATCATTATCCACTCCCTGCTCTCTGTGGAGCCTGATGCCACCTCTGCTGTTGTTTTGTGTGTGTGTGAGTGGTGGTTCATGTGCCAAGTTATTTGCAGTGATGAGGTTGCTAGCCTCTTGTGCCAAGTTATTTGAAACATATCAGATCGGACAACTGTTCCATTGCGCTTTGCAGATTTGCTGGTCAACCAAACGGCCAAGTGCCATTGGCAGACGGAATGAGCTCGCGGGCCATTGCCAGACGATTTTTGGTTGCTAGCCTCTTGTGCCACTGTACATCAACAAGCAAATTATACGTGTGAAAATGCAAATATAAATGATAAAATGTACTTATTACAACCTGAGTTTTTTCGGGTGAACACAGACTTTTGCACAGGAAACGTACGTATATTGTCGAGCAACTGATTTAAGATACCGTCTCTTTCATGTGAGTTAGATATCTAACTGAGTGTTCTTATCCTATAACTTAAGACGTAAAGTAACGTCTCTGAGGTTACTCTCTTCTAACCTTAGAATTCAAATCCAGTTCTATGACATGTCCTACATTTTGGGTCCTAATGTTCCGTGTTCCTGGCTGTCTATGATTTCTCGTGGAAGAAATGTGAAGTCAGTGAAATAGTCTTACAACACTGTAGCACATAAGCGAAATTTACGCATTTACGCCCAAGCTGCTACTTTAAGGAGAAGTCTAATCAGAAGCAGCCTATCTTAGCATCTCAATTGTCAAATAAGCTGTTATTTATTGTAATTATTTATCACAACAAGGTCCATCTGCCGGAAGTATTACATAACTGTCCGTATTTTAATCTTTATCAAGATTGTCATTTCTTATATCCCAGTGAGATCTGCCGTGTAACTGAGCACATCATATTTGCAACTAGCACTTTATGATGCGACAACATGGTTTCATGTATCTTCTCCTAGACAAAAAGCCTTGGTTAACAATAGGAATGTAGCTCTGTGTAGACTCTTACTCCGTCTAGAGCTGGCAATAATCGAAAAGTCAATGTTACATTTTCACTCCTTCGATAGGCGTCACCGATAGGAAAATGAGAAAATAACCAGGACAGAGAGGTGGGTGAGAGGTATGACATGATGTGATAAGAAAACCTGCCACGATGAAAGCGAAAACAACGATTACTTGAAGAATTAGCAGTAAAAGGAATGGAAAGGTAATAATGCCGGAATGAAGACCAGAAAAAAGAACGAACGTATTTCGTGACAATACTCATAGAGTGGAAGAATTTGAAAGACTTATAGACAGTGTAGATTTGTCATAAATGTGGTAACACTTAACATATCCCATCATCATGTAAGTATTTACCTAGTTTCACTATCCTATTTAATTAACTACATTTTTACATTTCATCTGCGCGTGAATGGTCTTTTACCATCATCCTTTTTTACTTTCTACTAACCTTATATCTGTAAATATTTAACTAATAAACTCGATAGCCGCATTGATCGTGACTTAAATATTTAATGTATCACTCGTGCTGTCTGTGTTAAATATTTACATTCAGGCAAAATCCGTCATTTTGGAGGTTGACGGCTCTTCTTTTATCGTGATTTCAGGGACAGAAGTAATGTCGTAGGGGTAAAGAAAACTTTGCATGATTTATTAGAAAACACTATCTAGTGCAGAGCATTCGCCTTCTCTTCTTCTTGTCCTTATATCTATTAGGTCTCTCTCTTTCTTAACGAGCCAATTTCTAGAGACCTTCTGGACAACATTCCGTAAGCCATTCCAATCATACTGTAGCGGTGCGACATTTGGTGACCCGCCCAGTATATTTGTACGATAATAATTAAGAAGACAAAATAATAGCCAACAATAAATATACACATAAAAGGAGACGTGCAAGAACAAGTGAAATTATCTCTTGCGTTTTGTACAACATTGACCAAAACGTTGAATACAATTAATAGGAAGAATGTACCGTTCCAATTTGTATCACGCGAATTTTTAAAAATGAGAAGCATAACTGTTGTAAAGTTCTCCATGTGAAATGCTGAGATACTATCACCATCTTCATCATCAATTCCCGTCCTCTCTTTTTGGGGGCACTGAACTACTACTGCAGCTGGTCCCCTTGCAGGAAGCCTGCACCAAAACATGGCATTGAGAAATTGCTCTAGTAACGGTGGTTTCCTGTAGCAATTTGTTTTACATGAGGTTACCAGCCCCGTGCACAATTTCATATTAGTCGCCTTTTACGAGATGCATAAGAGCGCTGTATACGTGTCGTAAGATGATATTGGTGTAGCTACAACAGTAGTTGTCGCTGGGGATGGCCTACGAAATGTTACCAAGAAGGTCTCACAAAATTGTTTAGTTAATAAAGAAAGAGACCTATTCGAGATAAGGACAAGAAGAAGAGAATGCGAATGCTTTCCACTAGATAATTATGGGAAGTGTTCTATTTCCCCACGACCTTAGCTTCTGTCCTCAGATCCCGTAAAGAAAGAAAGAGCCCCCAATCTCATCTAAATGTAGAATTTTACCTATATGTAAATATTTAACACCGACAGCACGAGTGATACATTAACGAATTAGATAATGATCAAACGGTTATTGGGTTTATTAATTAAATATCTACACATTTATGTTTAGTAGAGAAAATAAAAAGTGATGATGGTGAAAGACAATTCACACACGCACACAGATGAGATATAAATAATGTAGTTGGTTAACTATGAGAATTAAACTAGTTGAAGAGCGACGTTATGATGTGATATATTGGGTGTTACCACTCAAATGTCTAATCTACACTGTCTATGTGTCTCTTAATGCTCCTCGACTGTATGATGATACACGAGTATGCATAGACTGTCAAATTTAGCTGGACGGTATGTTGTGTGGGTTATCTCCAAGACGAGGACGTGCTGATGAAAATTGCTGTTGTAATGAGAACTTTGACGATGCGCAGTCCTTCAACATTACGCAATATCTCTGTAGCGTTGACAAACCGTTGACAGTTGCATTAGGAAAATGTTTGCTGCCTAATCTCTGAAAGGTACTGGCTAGACTGGACATCTTCACGAAATAATCTTAGTATGTAGACTCATCTACTTGAGAATGTACTCTTGATTCATAAAATATGCTTTGGAGTGAGTTGAACTTGCGAACTGTATATGCCACTCAACTTGTAAATATGAAATCTTGAGTTATAAAATATGCTTTGGAGTGCGTTAAACTTGATATAATTATGAAAATCTGCTTGGGAGTAGGCACTCTTGACTCAGGGAATACGTTAATGAGTTAGTTGAACTTGATGTAAATAAGAGAATCGACTTTTTAGCACTTGATAAGCAGGTGAATAAAATGCTGCGCAATCCCAGTGTAAAACGTGGGCAATAAATCTTCCTTCTTAACTGAAGAAGTAAAGTATGTCCTAAATTGCGAAATCTGCTATCCAGAAGTACACTTTACTAGTTTTTTTCTGGGTAGACGCCAAACACATAAGGTGTAGACTCAGACTTCTGTTAGACACACTACTTTTCCCTTTCACAAACTCTTTTAAGAACACAATACACCACAGATATGAATTATTTATCCATACTGAATTAATAGCAGACTATGCTTTCGGGGAACGTCTTCTACGCCACACCGTTGGAAATTTCGTACTGACCACTGATGGGCTTATCAGTACATTATATTCCTGAATCCCCCATATGTTCCCAAATCTTGCATTTGACGTGAAACGCCGCCTCTAAACCAATCGCTAGGCCTTCAATTTGCATGTACTTTTTTCACGCCCTGTCAGCCAATGTCCCTTGCCGAAAGTAGTGGGGTTTTCGCCATTAACTTCAATTCCGTGTTATGGATTCGTTTGCGTGACAAACTGGTGTTTCCGGATTGGCCGGTTACTAAAAAAATTCACCCGCCTTCTACTGTCACAGATCCTGCTGTCCATTGTCGCTTTCCGTGTTTTTCCTATTTTATTATCTCGCAATCTCTCGGTTTATTATGCCATGCTCTGTTTTCTCATATGGCAACACTCATTCGTGTGTGCGTCCCGAGTCCATTTTCACCCGAGTGCATTGTCGCGCCTGCTATTGTATTGCGAGGGAGTAACTATCGTTTGTTTAAAAAGTGACTTAGCCATGAAAAGACTACCATATTGTGTCAGCATGGCGTCTTCTAAAATAATCAATATTCCAAAGTAGTGTGGTCGTTGACTGACTTGTCTATTGTTTTATACTTCTACTTTGTGTCTATCGTATTATAGGTTTCGTATCACAGCCCGATTTGTAGACTGTTTGTCTTAATTGGTAATCTTCACATACGACAACTTCGTTCTGAACAACAGTTGGCAAAATGAACTATGATAATAGCAGGCTTCATAACTCAACAGGTATAACTTTATTTACATAGAAACATGTAAAATATGCTAGATGATGGCTCTTGACAGACTTCAAAACCATGCCCAGCCTTCCTCATGTGGCTGGCGACTTGTACAACGAAATTCAGTATATAACATTCTGCCTCACTCTCTATCGCTCTCTCTTTATAAACGGTCTCTAATGGCTATTAGGTTCACAAGTTGAGAACCACTGTTGTTGTTGCGATACTGTCAATATCTCCCTACCTGAAACTGTTTATCTCCATTTGCAGTTATAGTTAACTGCAGCTATCTTGGCGTATCTCTGTTAAGAAAACTGGCCTACCGCCAGGGATGTATGTTTACCACGCTCATTCTGTTTACTCGACTGTCTGCCTGTCTACTGTACTCCACTACAACTAAAAAGGTTCATAACTTTCAACGTACCTGGTCTTATGAACACAACACAGTCCTTCCTTAAAAATTATATACTAACTTCTTGCCATCTCACAGAAATATAACACTGTCATACGACCAGAGTGGCATGGAGAGTGAAAATTCGTGATGATATTTTATCTTCGTCAAACCGCAGGTCAACCCAAATACCGTGGGCTACATCATACGATGCGCGAACTCTCTGCGGACAAATACTCGCTTCGTCAAAACTCAGAACCACCTGATTTTATCTAAAAGCACGATTTTCCACTACAACTATTTTCGAACCACCCAGAACAGAACCTTCGCTCACCCAAACGCTAAACCCACGTGAAACTCAATTCGTTCACCCAGCTTCAACAAACAAAACAAGATACAAACTCTATCACTTAAACAAGGGATGTAAGACTCATCTTAACCCCCATCTATATTTCTATTTATTACTTCCCTTAGACCAGCGGTTCTTAACCTGTGGTCCGCGGACCTCTGGGGGCCGCGATGTCCTCACAAGGGGTCCGCGAAGGCTTGAAGAAATGTTATGAGCTTTTGCAGTTAAAATATAAAGAAAGAGTGAATGAATGAAAGACAAGAAGAAAGAAAGAAAGAAAAGGAAACGAAGAACGAAATATTAATTTCTCTCGCTTATTTGTGTAAAACTTGGCTTTTCTAACCTACCGCCTCCATTAAAAACAAACAAAAGTAAAAATCGGTTATGAAAATAACTGTTTGATAGCCAAAAATATACTCAGCACTTGATACTTCTGCACGCGGTGAGAACATGCAAGTGAATGACGCTGAGTGGCTGAGAGAAAGCGCGTGATATTTCTTGCTACCGCGCATACAGCCAGAAGCAGCCTTCGTAGCTGCACAGAACTCTAGTGTTCTCCACGTTGTGCCACCACATTCTCGGAACGTCTATTGCTTCCCAGAATTTTCTAGCTGTGTCGAGAATGTTCTCGATGAAATTCATGTATAAAAGGAAGACCGTGTTCGCGGGAAGAGAGAGTTGGAGTCAGTCAAAATGATTGTGTTTCTTCTTAGATTTCCGCGAAAAAAAGCGTTTGGTTATTGTCGAGCAAAGTGACATTTCGATGTTATCGCATTGAATTTCATAACAATACATTTTGCTTCAGCCTCAGGATGGATCGCCGGCTGAATTTGAAACGTAAAAGTACTGATCATGTTGATGAGGGTGCATCCTGTTCAAAGCAAAATGAAGCTTCTGCCAGTGATCTTAAAATGTGCCGCCGTTATAGCAAGGAATATCTGTCGATTGCCTTCACATGTACAGGCCCAGAAGACAAGCAACTACCACAGTGTGTGTTGTGTTATGATATATTGTTCAACGAGGCCATGAAACCGTCAAAATTGCGAAGACATCTCGATACTAAACATAAAGAACACGCCACAAAAAGCGTCGGAATTTTTTCAAACGTAAGGAGCAGGAGCGTCGGGAAAGTAAGAAAATGGTAAAAAAGACTGCAACTGGTTGTGACAATGAAAATACTGTGAGGGCCTCATTTGAAGTTTCTCAACTAATAGCAAAAACCGTAAAAACGGCACACGATAGCTGAAGAACTTATTTTACCTGCTGCAAAAATCAAGGTTTCTGCATTGATCAACGAGAAAGTTGCCAAGGACCTTTCCTTAATAACTTTGTCAAATGACACAGTTAAGAAGCTAATTGACGGTTTGTCAGCCAATATCAAGGAACAGTTATTAGAAATAATTCGCATGTTTCCGTATTTTGCTCTGCAACTGGACGAAAGCACAGACATAACAAACAAAGCGACCGTATTGTGCTACGTTAGATATGTGCACGAGAGAAATATTTTCGAAGACTTACAGATCAACTCCTCGATGGTACACACTACAGCTGAAGAAGTATTTAACAGCTTAAACGAGTTTATAACATCTCATGACATGGATTGGTTGAAATGCGTTGGAATTAGCACAGACGGGGCACGAGCAATGTCTGGAAAGCGTATTTGACTTGTAGCACGGATTAAGGAAATCATACCGTCGGTGACTTGGTACCATTGCTGCATACATAGGGAAGCGCTAGTTGCTAAGAAGATACCAGAAAAACTAAAATAGACCTTAAATGAATCAGTCAAAATTGTCAATTTTATAAAAAGCAAATCACTGAATTCAAGAGTTTTTGAGCAGCTTTGCAAAGATATGGACAGTGAACACCATCAACTTTTGCTACACTGTGAAGTTCGTTGGCTATCACGAGGTAAAGTTTTGTCTCGTTTTTGGAAATTGAGAGACGAAATAAGATTATTCTTCGTGGAACAGCAATTTCACCTCAGCGATCGTTTGACAGATTTTTCCTGGTTAGTAAAATTAGCATATCTGTCAGATATCTTCACCCATTTAAATATGCTCAACTTAAATCTTCAAGGAGAAAAAGTTACAGTTTTTCAAGTTGAATACAAGATCGAAGCAATGGTGAAAAAGTTGGAATTGTGGCATCATCGCCTATCGAACCGAAACTATGAGACATTTCCAAACCTCACACATTTTCTTGGTTCCACCGATGAAGAGTTGTCTGAGGAGGACACATCCCTTATCGCACGACATTTGAAAGATTTGCAGCATAGTTTCCTTGAATATTTTCCGGTTTCCGATGCAAGCAAAAACTGGATTAGAGATCCATTTTCAGTTAATGTGTTTGAACTAGAGGGGTTCACAGCAGCAGAGGAAGACAAGCTCATAGAAATATCCACGGATGGTGCTCTGAAACTGCATTTCAAGGAACAGTCTCTTTCAAATTTCTGGGCTCACTTACAAGCAGATTTTCCGGAACTATCAAAGAGGGTTATGAAAGTATTGATGCCTTTCGTAACGACATACTTGTGTGAAAAATCATTCTCTGCTCTCGTTTAACTTAAAAAAAATAAGTGTAGAAACCATTTGATAAACGTAGTCATAACTCAGAATACAAGTGTCAGCTATTAAGCCCGATTTAACAAGGATTGTAAGCGAAATGCAGCACCAGCCTTCTCATTAATTAATTAATTACAATTAACAAAGTAATATTAGGCCATGGTTCGGCGTTCAAGTATTATTATTACTATTTTAAATTTGACAGGAATCATTCCAATAAAAATGTTATAATAGGAGTGTGTGCATTTACTTATTTCTCCATTCTCTTTAAATTTGAAGACCCTTAATGAGCAGCTTTAAATAAATATGATGCACTTTAGGATTTTAAATCTCTAGTTAAGTCTTGGTGGTCCGCGGCAACAAAAGATATTTAAAAAGGGTCTATGGTAAAGAAAAGGTTAAGAACCGCTGCCTTAGACCATTTGCCCCAAGACTCTTCCCGGTAACATTAGCACGTCTGACAATATTGAGACAGGGACTTAGATATCAAAGAAGTTGTCTATGACCAAACTGGTGTTGCATAAGATTTCTAACGAGGAAATGTGGGGTTCCGAAAGATAAGGTGATTAAAAGATTACTTGAACAACGATGAAAGAGCAAAATGTGGGTGAAAATGAAATAAGAAAGATGTGAAAGATGTTGGAAAAGATAGAGAGTGATAAACATAGACCTGCTGTACAACAATACGTATTCTTTCTTTGTCTCTTTATAGACCCCAAAAACTACACGAAGCGACACATCATCAATAATTAAGACATTCTTACAAGTATGCCCCTAAAATCTGCAATATGCCGGAGAATGGCGTCTATTTCATGTAAACAAAATCTAAGAAAGAGATAATTCATGGAAACGCTTGGAATGAAAATAAAAACGATGATAGAGATATATAAAAAATCAGACAAATATAATGTTTTCATCAGAAATAGACACAAAACTATATTGAAAAATTGAATTGTTTTGGAGGGCAATGTTGAAGACAAAGGGGCAAGATGGCCCCAATAACACTGATAACGAAACATCGAGAAATCAATGGAAAGAAGTTCGTCCGAGTACACTGTCATGGCAGCGCACAAAAAAAAAAAAAAAAAAAAAAGGTTTGAAATCTGAAAAAGGTAACTTTCGATGCCGAGTGAACACTTAATATGACCTGATGTTGCACCGACAGATAACATACATCTAGACGGCCAATTGTATTTTAATGATAAGGCGTATGCACGTTTATGTCAGTGTGTACGTATGTAATGTGTGTGTGAACAGATCTATTTCCCCACGCATACATTCTGCAAACCTGCATGAATATGCAATCCTCTTGCACCGACTGACCGTCTAATCTATCGACCATCTTGCTCTGCACATTTATCCCTAAAACCAAGAAATATTTTAACATTATTCATCTGGAAAGGGCACTGATTGAACAATGTTCGAGAAGGTTGCACTCTTGTCTCTGAGCCCACAGCTGACCCCGCTCTCCGGGATGAATCATCCAGATAGAATGACAAGTAATTATTGTGGACAGTCTGTTAGCCAAAGATCCACTCCAGAGCGAGTTTTGTTTTTGTTTTTTCAACTCTCTTTATGTATTTGTCTTTTTTTTTTTTTCCTTTCAGTGTCGACTGTTACTAATTTTCCCTGATCTCGAGTAACTCTGTTAAATCCTCGATGTTAATTTTTAACATTTATTACAGATGGAACAAGGAAGATGGCAGTTTTAGGATCAGTCAGAGCTTTAATTAAGAGGAAATTTAAATGTTTTGTTATGATTTTACAGACTTTCCTAATCACTGTTCGTATTTTAATGATACTAATTTCCTGTATGAGTTTTTTTATTTCTATTAATTCTGTTCGTTTTCGTTTCTGTCTGTCACACACATGATAGGTATCTTTTAGGTATATTAGGTCAATGAACATTTTGAATCTTATTTTTCTGGACAGATGTGTAGATAGGTAGCAGGCTGGTAGACTGACAAGCAGGTAAACAGACAGGGTTGTAGATACAAAGGTTGACGAATAGATATGCCAGACGTATGGTTGCGTGAATGAATAGATAGATAGATAGATAGATAGATAGATAGATAGATAGATAGATAGATAGATAGATAGATAGATAGATAGATAGATAGATAGATAGATAGATAGATAGATAGATAGATAGATAGATAGATAGATAGATAGATAGATAGATAGATAGATAGAGATTGGTTAGTAGGTAAGTAAGTAAATATGTAGACAAAACAAACAGAGACTCAAACTGACACATGCGTAGACTTACACGTTTCTTAACAGATCAGAATTGACAAGAACTTTCATCGGAAACTAAACTGTTAATATTGTAGATACAATCAAAAACAAGAGTGAAACTTGATTCTGTAGAAATATTACACAGATTAATGATGTCGAAGAAGAGAATTTTATGACCGGTCACCATGGCATCAGACGGGGCAGGGGAAACTCACATCATGGGATTTCAGTCTTGTAAAAAAAAAATGTATTGAAGAAAAAATGTGGTCAGCTTGTGGACACAAAGAATGAAAACAATCGGCGGATGACTAATCTCAAAAAGGGACCCAATCTTTATGATAAAGGTTGGGAGGGGTAGGGAATGAATTGGGATTTAGGGTTAAGATGGCCTGCGGACAACTTTTATTTTATATTTATTAGCTGTTGTTGTTTAGGGACAATTTTTTTTGCTTGCTTTGAAATCTTGACATCAATTCTGCTTAAAGAAAATCTTTAGTTATGTTAAAAACTTTGGTCAAAAAAAAAAAAAAAAAGAGGCGAGTGAAAGGAAACGAATATGACAAGGTAGCCGATTTACTGTCTTTAAAAAATAGAAAGGGATAAAGTGCAGATAACGGTTCTCTACAACACACTGAGAGTGACGATTGGCAGAATGGTTAACGCGCTTCCTTCTCGATGCAAAGTTAGTACTTTCGAAACCTGGTAGAGTCACTCTCCAGTATACCCTGCCGTAAATGGGTACTTGACTCTGCTCGACTTAGGGAATACAAAGGCTGAGAGGGAGATGGAAGACAAAGGCTGAGAGGATGTCGCGAGTATGGAAATAGAGGATGTCTGAGTTAGACAGAATATGAATGAATAATGTGAAAGTAGAGGCAAATAAAGTCACTAATGAAAATATGGAGAGAGATATGACTTCTGGAGAGATATATATAATCAAATATCTAAGGTCTACTTCCCAGCCATACTCCAGACTTTGATTTAATATGTCATGCCTTTCTCCGTCCTCTCATGCAAAATAGGAAAATCTATTACAGCAAGGACTACAACAGCAAACTTCAAGGGACAGTTAGAATAGAATTAATTCTGACCGCTTAGAGTATATAAATATATTTATTAAAGAACTACGAGTACGATAACAACACAAATAACTCCACTAGCTCTGATGGGCTAGTGATTATGTCACAATCACCGAAAATTACTTCACTCAATCTGTCAGACAAGACGTCTCACTCCAAATCACCAACACCCGTACACTTTCTCACTACCCAAAAAATCTAACTAAAGGCGTTAGGCCCCCAGTTTTCGCGAGGAAACGGTCACTCCTTATGGTAAATAATCCTGGTAGAAAAGTTACTTCCTCAGCTAGGAAAAACACTGCACTGTTCCACCTAAGTTGATATACAAAGGTTATGGAGGTAAGTTCTTTATGTAACAGCGTCATAATCAATCCTATGCATTCATAATCTCCTGTGGCTGATGGCGACACTAGCAGGTGATGGAGATTACAACGAGTGCAGAAACACTTGCACTCACTGACATATAGGTCCAAACGATAGGACGTTTGCTGGCGAGCGAGTATCCAGTAGGCACGCTAGGGCGCCTCTTATACTGGATAATGAAGACTCGGACGGACATAAGACAGGTGACGAGTACTGGTAACTGACTACTCCTCTCGGTCGTTCTCTCAGTATACTCATAGGTAACTGGCTATCAATGGGTCGGACTGTGTTGCCGAAAATGACTGAATGGCAAAGGCGACAGCCCGTTTGTGCTGAGATCATGGTTAACTGCAACTGGCGGCAATATGAGCTGTAGGTAAATAATTCGGGACGCAAGACTACTGCTTACGTGTAGGTAAAAAAAATCGATGTAGAGCGGTGTACTCCAGACAGCACGAGTAATGTGTGCTTGTGACGTGGAACGGAAATAGTGATACGGTAATCTGACAGCCTTTGCTTTCCCATTTAGTGTCTACCATTGGCTAAGCCAAACCACGCAATTTTCTGTGTGTATGACTCACCTTTGAATCCACGCTTTTTTTTCTGGAACATAACAACAGAGATGTTTACCAACTTTCGCAAACCTGCTAGTTTAACAAGGGAGCGAATCGCGTTTGTTTACCTGAGTTTCTGTCGCGAGCTGATTGGCCAATTATTGGTCATTAGACGGACGCGCGTAGAAATAACGGATTGTTTGAAGAGAGACAAGGGGCGATAATATTTTCCCGACCACCTTTGATGGTCGCACGTTCAGGGGGAAGTAATGTTTGATCTGCACAAGGGGACGTGATCTAAGAGAAGCCCGTGCACGGCAAAAATCATCTGATGTCGATCAGCATCGCCGAGTAGAATGAACGAAGAAATCTTTGATCCGAGAAAAGCAGTTCCTGATTCCCTTACTATACAGAAGGTGTGAATTGTAACGTCGTCTGGTGATGATAACGCCATGATCTGTATATATACCGCGCTCTCTAAAATTCAGTTATTAGAGTCGCTCAAAAATTCTTGGATAATCTAATCACGCCAGACTAGAATCATTTCTTCGCTAAATGTGTTAAATTGTCTTGTTGGGATTTATTTTCTGATTTGTGGTAATAGAAATTGTGCTTGTGTTAAAATGTGTTAGGTTTACCAATTATATTCGCTATAATTCCCTAGCGTTTAAAACTAGTGAAATAACCTAACGCATAGATATTTCTTGCCAGTCGTTCAGAGTAATGTAATTTCAAACACACCATTTTTCTTACACAAGAAGATACGGCTTAGCTGACTGAGATTATTAAGTGTGGCGGATGAGTGACCGAATATAATTCGCATTATATTTCATTGTGTGAAATTAAATAAGTGACTAGAGTTAATGTTATTTGACTAAACAATAGACGCCGACAAATAGCTAGTAGTGACAGGCGATTTTTGTTAAAGTGCGCGTATGGGTAAAGTAAATAATAATTGACTTTGTGCGCTGTGCATTTTCTCGCGGGCAATAACGCGTGGGGGGAGGCACATACCCTTTTTTCCCGACATGCCATAGCGGAAAACTTACGGGTGGATAGGATAGTAGCAGTTTTTAACATGCTCTTTTCTTCCTTATCTAGCTCATAATCAAAACCAGCGGCCAGCGGTCTAACATTACCAGTACCATTATTATTACTTTGGCTCTTCGATTTTTGGACCTGTTCGGTCCTCTGACTTCAGGCAGAGTGAGAGATAGAAACAGTAAGATTAATCGTAACTGGACAGTACAGAAAACTACGTAGTTTCAAAATCGGCACTCACCATAAGAGCCGGCCAATAGGATTTACCATTATTGTCAGATTTTACATACAGTAACATTTGTCGTAGCAACCAGATGCTTGACAATACAGGAATTACTTTTCTCCTTTTGCAACTGTGAACATCCCGAGTACGTCTTTTTTCAGTAACTTTTCGCGGTGACACAGGATTCATCCAGAAAAATTAACCTACAAAATTTTGCGTCCACCTTGTAATTATTATTCGATATAACGGCTGGACTGGGGCCAGATTTGGGCAACCCACCTGACAGTATATATTCAGACTATTGTAGTTTTTTCAAGGGATACCAACACCCGATTAGGTAAGCAAGAGTGTTTGTGGCCACATATGACAGAGTGAGAGATAGAGAGAGAGAGAATACTTTCCTTTGTTACAAACATTGTACTAACTTCTTTTTTTATTTTCGCTAACTGAGTACTTTACTGAGTAGAAATTTAGTGGGGGGTTGTTGTTCTTCACAGTCTATTCTGTAACGTAGTGTTTATCTTTGACCTTTGGGTTATTAACTTCTTTTGGGATCCTTTCTCAATAAGGGGAGGGCACTTATTCGGTTATTTTCATATATCTGTAAACTTGATTTATTTGATATCTCTATATGTCTGATGTTGTAAAAAGTTTAATGATAATAAATAACAAAAAGGAACTTATATGTGTGTGTTGTCAGACCCATACCCGATTAACCATAGTTTTTAACGTTTTGTGTGTCTTGTTGTCACATAACTGTGTGTGGATGTGTCTAGTTAAACTTATCTTTATCGAGATAAGGGTTTGGAAGAGTGTCTTACACTACAATTTAGTCGTATAGATAGGCTGGATTAGAGAAACTATTCAGTCCAGAGACAACTTTATCTCCATTACTATTCACTCGTGAAATCTATTTCTACACCTTTATTCTCACCTATTTACCACTATACCCTCTGCTCAGACGGGACCATAACTATTTTCTAACTTATCTAAAAATATACGACAGTGCTTTACAAGTACTGGTTATCGACGAATCCTTTCTGTCGGCATGCCCCTATACTCCGAGTTAACTGGCTGTTAATGGGTCAGACAGTGTTGCCGAAAATGACGAGATGGCACAGGTGACAGCCCGTATGTGCTGGAGCGATAGACACTTTCAACAATAGGCTGTGGTTAAGTAATCCACACAGCAGCCTTATAGCTGGAACCTGGCAGTAGGACGTAGTCTTCCTTGTAATATTTATTATGTGGAAGTTGTAATCCACAGACAGGCAGTAAATCACATAAGAAGCCCAGAGCAAATGTTCTGACTAAGGCTCTGAAAATATACAGTAATTCAATATCTCAGCCTACACTTCCTCGGTTATTCTCTCACCCATGCAAAATACAAACTTTCACTCCCACTCGCCGTTTCTCCCTTTCACAAAATCAAAACAAACCCCGTCTCTCACCCTCTTTGCTCTGTTATGCCTAGGGAATCCCTACCTCTGTAGGTCCACCCTAGGTTTCTGTTTACAAGCCAAACATTTCTGACGCGCTGCGTCGCAAGGCGATCTGAGGCTAAACATATTCACACACACACACACCTACATAGTCCCACACACTCTGGTAAAGCGAGACCACTGTTAGGTATTTACACTTTTCCTGATAATTATAGGTGGCCCGATTGATAACACTGACAAACAACATTTTTCTTTCTTATATAAGAATAAGTGTTCTTAGGTCAGTTTCTTGCGCTGATTTCAAATTTGAAATCCGTTTATCTCTATCACGTCGGGTTTTTAAGATTTTTGTGAATACATATATTTTTGGGAAACCGTTATTTGCTCCGTTTCATTTTTACTATATAACTTTTTAAAAATTAATAAAATGCAAAATAATTCTACTTTTTATACTGCTAAAAGATGCATGACATATGTTACGTTATATTTCAAATAGTTACTGTATTTTGAAATAATTATGAGTGAAATATGGCTTCTAGAAGTTGTAGAAATTCGGCTGATCTGTTCTGTTACGTGTGCGGATATTTTACCGATCGTGTTCACCAGAAAAACTTTACACCATTGCTAAAGAAAGCATATGAACTTTATTTCGATTCGAAAGTTGATGATGCAAATAAATCTTGGAAGCCAAATGCAGTTTGTTTGACTTGTGCAAATACATTGGCAGGTTGGTTACGAAAATCGCCGAAGCATAAGTCGATGCCTTTTGGAGTGCCAGTAATATGGCGTGAACCGACAAATCACGCTACTGATTGTTACTTCTGCTTGACAAATATCTATGGTTTCACTTTTAAAACTAGAAAGTCTGGGGTTTATCCAAATATTGAATCGGTTTCGAAACCAGTGCCTCATGATCCAATCACGTGTCCGATCCCAGTTCCACCAGAACAATATCCGTTGGACGTGAATGAACCATCAGAAAGTGATAGTTTACCTGCTTTAGAAACTAATTCTGACTCGGATTATGTACCGGTGAATGATGGTGTTCACTTAATTAACCATTCAGAACTTTCAGATCTAATACGTGATCTCGCTCTCACCAAAGGACAAGCGGAATTACTCGGTTCGCGACTCAAAGAATGGAACCTTTTAGCGCCCAATACTCCGATATCTAAATTTCGTCATAGACACAGAGAACTTGTTCAATACTTTGAGATGGATGATGACATTTGCTATTGCAAAGATGTAAAAGGTCTAATGGTGCACCTCGGTCATGAGCACATAGTCAACGAATGGCGACTTTTCATCGACTCTTCCAAGACTAGTCTAAAAGCCGTGTTATTGCATAATGGAAATTTATTTTCATCAATTCCAGTCGCCTACTCTGTTCATATGAAAGAAAATTATGACAATATGACTATACTTTTGGCAAAAATAAAGTACAATGACTACCAATGGCGGATTTGTGGAGACCTAAAGGTCATTGCAATTCTCACGGGCATGCAGACTGGGTATACTAAATTTTGTTGCTTCCTATGTGAATGGGACAGCCGCAACAGACAGGAACATTATGCAAGAAAGGTGTGGCCTATCAGGGATCGTATGCAGCTCGGGCATAAAAATGTAATACACGAGCCATTAGTTAACAAAGACAGCATCATTTTACCACCGTTACATATAAAGTTGGGGCTCATGAAGAATTTCGTAAAAGCGTTAGATAAAACGAGCAAAGCTTTCACTTATCTTCGAGAAAAGTTTCCGCAAATTAGCGATGCAAAGATAAAGGAAGGTATCTTTGTAGGACCTCAGATTAGGAAAGTTATTGCAGACAAACAATTCGAGAACTTGTTACATGGTAGTGAACTTCGCGCATGGATGGCATTCAAATCGATCGTCGATAACTTTCTGGGAAATCACAAATCTGTCGACTATGTGCATATTGTTAAGCAGTGCATAGATGCATACAGAATTATGGGCTGTAACATGTCCCTCAAAATCCATTTGCTCGATTCGCATCTTGACTTTTTCCCTGACAACCTTGGCGAAGTCAGCGATGAACATGGAGAACGATTCCATCAAGATATCGCCGTAATGGAGTCACGTTATCAAGGACGGTGGAGTGTGACCATGCTTGCCGATTATTGTTGGATGCTTCATCGCGATATACCACATGCCATTCACCGACGAAAGTCGACTGCAAAGAAATTCAAGCCTACATAACTGTTATACTTCTTGTACAAATGATGTTGTAATACTGTATGCGTTGTTAAAAAACTTCAATTGCGTATTTCTAGAGATCCCGACCTGATAGAGAAAAACGGTTTGCAGATTTAAAAACAGCGCATTAAAATTGACCAGAAAAACATAGAAATGTTAGAGAAAGAAAAAAAATTTTTTTTTTGTTAGTCAGTGTAATCATCCAAGTAGGGACAACACTGAATGAGTTATCAACAATTTTTCGTTGGGCTTACACTCAATATATCAAAAATCAAAAACTCTTTACAGTAATTATACAACCAATCGGAAAATTGGGTAATAATATTATAATCGGCTCCCACTCTCTGCTTTAAGAAAAACCACTCTTAGCTAACACTTAGTGATTATGGATAGTGGCTCACTTAATAAAATTCAGCGCATCCCGGTCAGGAAAAAAAATTACCTTAAAGAAAAAGAATGAATATATATTTAAGATGAATTAAAGTAACACGGGATCTCTATTCTATTAGATTAAGCTAACACCCTACTGGATTAAATAAGTAAATGTGTTGCTTAACGAATAAAGAATAATTCCTGCACTTAAACTGCTATTAAGCTTGGGAGCAGAATATGAGATATTAGTCGCCATCTACAAGATAGGCAGAATAAAAGGACCTTAAGCTAGATGCCGATGTCCACGTGTAAAGGGGTGAAATTTATCCTGTCCAACGTAAGATTAACATGACCAATGCCTAAAATAGCGCTATTAGGAGCTATAAGACAGAAAAGTGGGCGTAGACAAAAATTAGAGAACAAGACAGGGCAGACCACTCTGCTAAAAGTGACAGAAATTTATTCGAATCACGACAGAGGATGATAGATAGATAGATAGATAGATAGATAGATAGATAGATAGATAGATAGATAGATAGATAGATAGATAGATAGATAGATAGATAGAATGGTTGATAGATATATAAATAGATAGATAGATAGATAGATATTAAGATATTTCCTATGATAAATAGATAGACAGATAGACAGATAGATAGATAGATAGATAGATAGATAGATAGATAGATAGAGAGATAGACAGACAGACAGACAGACAGACAGACAGACAGACAGACAGATAGAAAGATAGACAGATAGATAGATAGATAGATAGATAGATAGATAGATAGATAGATAGATAGATAGATAGATAGATAGATAGATAGATAGATAGATAGATAGATAGATAGATAGATAGATAGGTATTTCTTTCCTATTCTTTCCTTATCTCAATGAGGGGTATGCTTCTGTTATTTCTGCCTCTGTGTTCTTTGTAATTTTACAAATTACATAACAGCTCTTTACTCACAATATTATTTTTGAATAGAAGGTTATCATTAAAATGTTTTCCTGGATTGCCAGCGTCCTGAATATATACTCTAAGATTGTACATGTTTCTTCCTAGCGTGAGTGCTACATAATGCTGGCCATGAGCAAAAACTACTTCTGGTATTTATACACATAAATGATTAAATGAATGTCCGTGTGCTTTGTTGATCGTGAGCACGAAAGCTAAAACCACAGGAACCTGATGACGTCTCAAGATGACAGTAAAGCTGAAATCCCTTGGTTTTAATTTGATGCATAGAATGAAAACTCGTTCACCTTAATTACTTGTAGTAAAATCTGTGAGATAATCGCTTATTTCCGTAAGATTTTAGTCATATGATGAATAAATATACCAGCCCTCAGGTGTCTGACTGGTTTCATCTTCAACGCCAGTAGGGCGATACCTTTTGTGCAGTGGGTATGCTAAGAAAATGACCCGCCGTAAAAATCAAACGCGCTTTTAGTTTCGGTTTCGAAAACGTACAATAAACATTTTAACATCTCGCCGATCTGCTGCACGAAACGGGGGAAAAGCTTGTAATTAACGACTTGCCAGAACTGTGAGACCAAACTGGCGTTTGAATTAACGTAATATGTTAACTTTAACACTAACATTTGTAATAATTCGGACATTTCACAGTAGTAAGAACGAGACGATTGTAATAATTAACGCAAAACACTACCAAAGTTTTGAAAAACCCCTCTTCGCTCTGCAAGCGGTCTCTTTAATATATACGCGCTGTGGGCAAAGCCAGCAGAGGCAAACACACAGACAATTTTTCAGTTCCTCCTAGCGGTAATATTCTGACGTCACTCAAACTAGTTGGTTTATTTGAATAGTGAGGAAAATCTTAGAGACAGAAGGGGGGTAGGGGGGGGGGGGGGGGGGGGGTGTGGGGGGGGGGGGGGGGGGGGGGGGGGGGGGGGGGGGGGGGGGGGGGGGGGGGGGGGGGGGGGGGGGGGGGGGGGGGGGGGGAGATGGCCGACTTGTGTAAAAAGTTAATTTTGACGATTGACAGTGACACAATTGAAAATCTAAACCATAAGGAAACTGACCATAAAAATCATATGGTAGTATAGCTTAGAGTCCCCTGAGCAAAAATATGTTTTAAAAAATATAGTAGTCCAAGTATTAGCCAAGTTATTGAGAAAATACTAAATGTCTACGAACGCTTGACCGGACAGACTGTTGTTCTTGCTCGTTACACATAACGTTATTGGGGACGCTAGTTTAAAAAAAAAAGAGGCATTGTAGTAATTCAAATTCTATTAGTTGGTATAAGAGTATAGGAGTAAAAGGGGAGAGATAGGAAAAATATAACTAAAACTAAACATCTTTTTCTATTGGCATAACTAACGCAGACTGACCAATGGACTACGAGGCACATAGTTTGTTTGGAATTGTTTTGTTTTTTTCAAACTAAATTCAAAAAGTTGTAGTAGTGCCTGCTTTCATTGGTCGGCTCTAATAGATATTGGCAAAAGGCATAGTGGTCTCGGAGCCATTTGACTAGAAAATTTTTATTCAAACAACTACGTTGAGATCAGATGTGATAACTTGTAAAATTAACTACTAAATTCACTATCTGGACGGGCAGAGACAAACTGAGGCCATATTCTTTGCCAGTCAACGTTATTTGTGACATATTTCTTTGAACTAGTGGTAAGAATGCTTTATGTATTTACATGCTTGATTAAAACTGAAAAAGTCCGATACTGCTGTGGAAAAGTGAAGGACATGCCGGAAGCAAACATTATTGAGTCCTCACATTGAACTGTATTTGACTGTTGCATATTATTATGATTTTGTATTAATATTTTGTATTGGAAATGTTAGGAAGCCTCTCTGTTCTATGAACACTTTTCAACATGCCTAGAGCGTTTATAAGTTAGAAAAAAAAAATCATATAAAAGGAGATGTGGTTACTCCACGTTATTGCATTGAAGCAAACTATGTAAAAGTACAAGAGCGTATCTGCCATAGTGACCTGTGGTGTGGTCACAGAAGGGTGTGAGTCATAAATTAGGGGCTGATGCACATGAATGCACAAGAGGCTGACCCCATACTGTCATGTATATATATATATAGGGATAGGAAGTTGTGATCAGGTTGAAAAGGCCAGGGTGTCTTTTTATTGCAGAGTTTTTATTTCCTGTTACCATCCGGTGACAGGAAACCTGATGAGTGGGTGTAAAATCTACATTATAAAGTTTAAGCTGTCAGCTGATAGCCTGAAGGAGCTTGCATGTGGGTGCTGATCTACATTGTCTCTACATTGATATACTGACTTATATTCGACCTACGAAGAATCCCAGGTGACACGTTATCAGCTGGGACCTCTGACATTTCATCCTAAGAAACTAGTTCCTTTCAAAATAACATTGAATTATATGGGGCATGATGAAAACAACAGCTCCTGATAACAAATGACAATCACTAGCAACTATTACAGTTTTAGTCTGTGAATACACCTACAGGAACTCTATATTAACATATATTCATAGGACCAAGAGTCCATATTTTTAGTTACAGCATTATATGTAAATATATTTCCTCATTTTCAAAGACCTGTCCAAAAGAAGTTGGCGGGACAGGCAGATTAAATTGTATAAAGAAAAAAACATTCAATTTTAAAAGAAAACTTTAACCACCGTCTTATTCATTTTCTTTTAGTGAGTTAAATTGTATTGTGTTGATGTACCATCATCTTCATTTCACCCCTAGACACTAGAGACATCATACACCAGCCACTAGAATCAAAATACGGACTGTGTGAGATCTAGGGAGGTAGCGTTAGGTTCCCTGATCAATATATCATCATCATCATCATCATTCTTTTTATAGTCAGGGACCTACATGTGCTTGACCTCACACAGTTTACACAGACACAACTATCTTTCTTGTTAGGTATAACATCTTAACCTCCCCAGCAAAAATTACATTTGCTACATTACTGCGTGTGATGATTATTTTTTAAATTCTTTTGTTTTAACAGGGCGTCAATGCTTAAAAAGAGGTTAAAAAAACATGAAAAGGTTTTGCGTTACTCTTTTATCATAAATTTAAATTAATAAATCTCTTCGCCATTTCTTGACCGTTTATGTTCGAAGAGTTTCGTGAAATCCGATAAAAATTGATTTTTAGCATCTATATTGGATGAATCTAATAGCTGCTTAAGATAACTTTACTCAAAGAACATTGCAATGCGCGCCGTTTCCGTTTTTCCCCGAAAAATGGATGCGATTATTTCTTAGCTTTCAGACGGAAGTACCTAGCAAACTCTTATTATAGTACTTTATTAGAAAACATGTCCGCTCATTTATAGTAAATTATTTGATTTTGTATAAAAACTAGCGCCTCAAATATCATCTGTTCAATAAATAAAACGTCGGACAGACGTATATGGCTTGTGTGCGGGGAAGACAAGCAAATAGTAGAATATGTTCTTCACGAATTTCTGCTCACGAACGAAATGGATTCACAGTATTGCCTCTATCAACTCCGTTTAGTGAGAAAGTGGCGAAGATTAGGAGAGACCGCCTACTTGAGAGAAATAGATGTGGTTATTTGATTGTGAACGCCGACGAAGAAAAAGACGAAGAAGATGAAGACGAAGAGGAAGAATAATAAACGAAAGAACGAAATTTATTTTCAAAGGGTTAAGAATTGGGCATACAGTCCCGTCTAACATTCTGCTGCCCTTCCTCTCTATATATATTTTTTATACTAAGACGAAGAAGAAGAAGATGAAGAAGAAGTAGAAGAAGAAGAAGAAGTAGAAGTCGAAGAAGAAGAAGAAGAAGAAGAAGAAGAAGAAGAAGAAGAAGAAGAAAAAGCTGAAAAAAGATTAAAGCTCAATTGACCTTACAATAGTTATTCTTTCACAATACTGATATTCTTCGTGGAAAACGCGGATGACTTTACACCGATTACTCTGACGTAAATAATTTAGCTGGTCGCGGAAGTGCGCTTGCATACCACACACACCTTTTTATAGTCTTGTTATTGTAGCTGTGTAGCGCGGCTGCTGGTGGTACGCGTGAATGAACAGGTTATGGATGATAGGATTAGGGTTTTCCCGTCTGCTGTGCTCGCGGAATGATTACATAGTATCATTTAAATTAGTTCTTTTTCTTTTAGTCACGGAAAAGTCTTTTATATCATCGCCACCATCATCAACAACATCATCGTCTCCTGTTTCCGCTCCTTATGGAGCAAGGGACCAACATTGCTAATGATCCCCTTTGAGGAAAGCTACGCCAAAGCACAACCTCTTGCAGGGATGCTATCTATAGCTTATTGCATTACATGAAGAGGTTGTTATTCACGAACACTGCCACATTTGGAGTATTTCAATTGGATAGTATAGCTGGGCTTCCGATGGGCTACGCGGTTATAGTGATTTTCTGTCTCGGCAGTTACCGGCTTCCAGGATTGAAACCTGTCTACCAAGCTGTAAGTGGGTACCAGACTCTGCTTGTGAGTTAGAGAAAGCTAAGGCAACAAAGAAGAGAACTCTTCACCCCCCCCCCCACCTCTGAAAAAAATTAGACTTAGTATTGTGAAGTCTCTAACACTTCACTCCTCTAGGGCAGTTTCTGCTACAAAGTTTTGAACCTTTAAAAATAATTATCTAGCAAATATTCCTGTACGCCGTCGACAAGCTTCTCTTTAAACCGGGGTGAAGGGGGTTTTGTGTGTCCCAGCTTGTGAACTCGCGTTCTGCCCCTAATATACACATACTTTCAAAGTACTACTTCACAAAACAGTGAACTGACTAACACTCTGAGGTGCTAGTGCACCTATCGGAAATAAAATTGTAACCGAACAGTTTCTCCTAGGGTCACCCAGTGCACTAGGTATAAACGTCACGTGAACGCGGAAATGCAGGAGTGTACTCTCTTGTAACTGGGCTATTCACACGTCACACGTAGAGAATGAGTGAACCATTCTGTCACAAAGGCTAACTACTAATAATAAGGCCCTGTGTAAGTCTCGGGGGGTCTCTTGATGAAGGGACAAAGAAAGAACAGGGTTATTGCTCTCTTTGGTACTTCGTAATATGAGGTTATGCATGGGTTTGGCAATGTGGTTGTGCAAAACAGATTACTACAGAAACTACGGCTGCAAGAGAACATTTGTGCTTTTTTTCATAAGGCTTCCTGTGGACAAGCGGCTGTGGTTGCCCAATGCTCCAGTGGGAGGTAAATTAGGTAGTCTCCCTTTAAGTCATTACTGATTATAGGAACGCGCTCCCGAGACGATGTCTCTGTGGGCACGAGGTTGGGCACTTGGATAAAAAGATCAAGCTATTGCCCATGTAGCATGCCTCTCGAAGCTGGTGGGTTCAGATGAACGACGCAGCCGATGCAGTCTGGCACCAGGGCTATAATTTCTTCGTTTACCTCAAGGTATACAGCACCATCCGAACAGATTAGTGGGTGAACAATCCAATGCTTGGCGAATTCTGCTTCGCAATGATAGGAAGATGTAAGGAGAGAACAAGAAAGTATTCAGTGGGGTACTGGAAGATGAGACAGGTCTATATTTCAGAGCTGGCATTTGCTGATGATGTTGCCCTGATTGCTAAATCAGAGGCACATCTCCAATCCAACCTGCAAGTCTGGAAGGAAGAGCTGGAGAAGAGAGGGATGGTCATAAGCAGCTCTAAAACAAAATCCATGGTGATATCACGAGAAGAAAGAAGACATCAGATTAAGCTGGGAGAACAGGTCCTGGAGCAGGTCGACCACTTTAAATACCTCGGAGGTATTGTAGACCGAAAGGGAGGCATCAAAGAAGAGTTGGCCACTCGAAAAGCAGCAGCTGGGAGACTTTTTCAGGCCATAAATCGAGGATTCCTCAGCAAGAGAGAGGTTGGTAAGAAAACAAAGATGGCTGTATACCGCTCCACCTATGTCCCAGTCTTAACATATGGATGCGAGTCATGGGCAATGACTACAACCCATAAAAGCCAGATCCAAACCTCAGAAATGAGATATCTGAGGAAGGTGGTTGAAGTAACAAGAAGAGACATGGTACGCAACCAGACGATACGTCAAGGCCTTAAATCCTACCCCCTGCAGACCCAAGTAGAACAGTCCCAATTAAGATGGTTTGGCCATGTCTGCAGAATGGGAGAAGATCGGATACCACGACAAGCATGGGAAACAAAGAGCCAAGGATCCAGACCCCGAGGACGACCCAGAGTCCGCTGGGAGGACAACATTAGACAATCTTTGAAGGATCGAGGACTAGAATGGAACCAGGCCAGGAGGAAGACAGCCGATAGGATAGTCTGGCACTCTCTCTTCCAAACCTCTACACCTCACGGTAGAAGGGGAACGACTAAGTAAGTAAGTAAGTAATGATAGGAAGAGACCTCACGTAGAGAAAAAGGGCAAAAGATCGCTTGATTTTTTTGATTTTTTGTAAGGATACAGACAGTGACAGCGAGAGAGAGAGAGAGAGAGAGAGAGAGAGAGAGAGAGAGAGAGAGAGAGAGAGAGAGAGAGAGAGAGAGAGAGAGGAATTTGAAAATGATGATGACTTAAAATAGAAAAAACAAAAACCAGACCAAATGTAAAGACTATTAGTCTACTTTCTCTAGTTATAAATATTATGCATATAAGCAGATCCGGCCTTAGGGTAGGGCGACCGGGGAGATTGCCATGGTCGCTAAGGGCAGGGGGTGCCGGAGCAGGCCAGAAAAAAAAAGAAAGGAATTTTTTCATCAATCAGCTCGACTTTTCTTCAGCTCTGACACAATTAGCACAGGCCAAAGCAAGCAATGTAATTTTTTAAAATAAGATAACTCTAACACCAAAGTGTGACTTATGTTTTTAACATTGTGTTTTTTATATTGTAAATAACAAGTATCTAAAATGGATACGTGCCCCGAATAGTTCCTAGAGGTCTCATCCAAGACAAAAAAATAACAGGACTATTGCACCTTCAGGCATGACGTACAAAGCGACTAATATCAGGCGGTGCACGGGGCTGCCACCCTTAACATGTAATATAAATTGACACATAAATCAACGCTGAAGGATAATGTGAATTCTTGGTGCAGGCTTCCTGCAAGCGGACCATCTACCGTGGTGGTTCCGTGCTACGTAAGGAGCGCAAAGAAAAACGATAATGAAAACTGATTTGAATTTTTATTCATAAATCTTACATTATCTTTCTAGTAGAAGTTAATTAACTTTTGCGGCTAGAAGTGTAGACAAGGGCTACATGTGTCGCTGGTTGACTCCCTTGCTCTGCAGTTGTGGTCCACGAATGGTCAAAAATTCGATTTTTCCGAAGATAACAACCTTCGCTCAAGATTACCCTTTCCTGATATATAAATATTGGGTTTTCAGCCCCTACTTTAGGGAGTCTTATATAGACTTTAGAATGGCAAGTACAACAGCTGCGTCGTCCAAGTTGATTATAAACTTTATATTCTCCGCCCACTTCTGTGAGAAATATATTTTTGAATCGTATTTAATCATCCCCAGCTGAATGTAATTCGGTAAGGTCTTCTTTGATCCTTTGCCACAGACTGTCAAAGCAGCCAGTGGCCATCACGCCTGGTAGCGTCGTGTAGGGTAGCAATTCAGTAAAGTATCAATTGTATATTTAGCTCTGTATTATGTATTTAAAGAAAGGAGTCATATGGGTGCAGATATCAAATTCGCTCAACCGCGTTTATAAACTCCAACTATGGATTGATATTTACATAGATAACAAGAGATTTATTTATGAAATATTTGATCAACAGGGTTAAAATGAATAAAATTGATTTGTCAGAAAAAAGGTCATGGATTGTGTATCTTTCTCGGAAAATATTATTGTATGGTGGTCTTTAAAAAAAAATAATCCATTCACTGACGCCGGTAAATTTGGACTTAGCTTTGCAGGTATCTGCAATGAATTGTCTTTGGATGCTGGTTCTCAGTGACGTCTTGACTGTTCCTCCCAAGTCAGGAGTCGAGTGACTATTTGGAGCACGCTCGCTATTGTGCAGGAGTAACTTCCAAAAAGGTCGCCGCTTCGAGTATCCTCTAGATCCGTAAGTTAAAGATGGTGTCCATGTTTGAGTACTGGTAACTAGTACCAGAATCTGAGAGAAAAAAAAATTAAATTACATCTCTCTTAAGTTTCACGTCTCCTGATTTAAGCATCAGGTGACCTCCACTATTTGATCTACCTCTGAATTTTACCCGATGTTCATTAGCATAAAATCTCAGACCCTAGAGTCGGATGAAAGTATGCTCGGAGAGCGGGAGAAGACAAATGCACCACTTTCAGATATATACATAACAAATCTGGATTTAGAAATGTTGACATAAATATATGTATCACAAGCCACTATTTAACTATGGTAGGGGAAGGTGCTAGCTGGCCAACCCCTCACCACTAGGGAATTACCACTGTTGTACAGATTTAACTACGACACGTAATCTGACTCGTGTCCACTAAGGTATGACTATACAATAATGGGTAACACAACGAACGAACGGTTTGAAACAGCTAATATCCCTGTATTAGCAAGAACATAACTTGGCCACACACGGCCTAATGAAATGCAAATACATATATAAATGCCGCCACATGGAATGAACATATAATATCAATATTCAAGACCAGGCAATATGGCTACCTAACTCCTACGGTGAACTCCGCTCAATGTAGCGGCTAACCAACATGGTACTAACGACCTACGACTATCAAAAGTACGTACCACCAATTCTCAGCTTACATAAAAATCAAAACTGAGCAATTAATCACTTCCCTAGAATAAATATCACCAACATAAGACTAATCTTGCGGGCACTGTATCAAGATATTCACTGAAATATGGGCAGCATCAAGCTGGCATAGAATTTCGTCCAAACGGGACGGCAGTCCAATCACTAATGAATCTTTCGCGCTCAACCCCTTGGCGCCCGAATTTCTGATGGTCACATAACCCTGTCGTACCGATAGGTTTGTGAGTTATTTTTCGTCCCGTCTGAGTGCATATACTCGTATGTAGCTATATAGAATAATAGCATTTTTCCATAAATGTTTTTTTAAAATATATTTCTGCAGACCTGATCAAGAGCGTCCAGCGGTCTTTTGGTCTTTTCTTCATTTACTATTGGTTAATGTTGTCTTTTCTTGGCTTGTGCGTCACCAATTTCATTTGTGAGCAAACGATACACGAGAAACATTTTAACTTGTAAATTTAAACTGGACTTACCAAACCCAGCAATAGTTTTCAATTTTTATCAGCCCACTGGACAAAAGAACACTTATACTCCTGACTTCTAACAGTCGTATTCAAGCGGATTTATCCAGAAAGTTACGCTGTTTTAGAATCGGCACTCTCCCATAGAGACAGCCGATAGGATTACCATCATCATCATTTGTAACATTTTTAGCAACCAGATGTTTCCTAATAATGGAAGTATTTTCCTTTTTTAAAACTGTGAACCTGAAGAGCTCGTTTTGCTATACTAACTATTCGTGGTGACATTTTGTTCATCGAGGGAAAATTAAAACACCAGATTCGGCGTCCACCTCGTTAGTCTTGATTTGTTAGAGGATGGACTGGGGCCAATTTGGAAATTAAAACCTGGCATTTTTATATTCAGAATAATTGTATTTCCAAGGGATATCACCAAGAATATGTAAGCGTGATTGAGTGGCCACTATATGACAGAGAGAGTGAATATTTTTCTTTGTTACAAGAACTTTACCAACATTGGATTTTGCTTAAACGTGTTTACTTTACTGGGTATCATATAGTAGGAACTTGTTCTTTACTGTCTATTCTGTAACATAGTGCTAACCTTTGACCTTTCGGTTATTAACATTTTGGGTTCTTTTCTCAATAGGGGAAGGGCACATTTATTCTGCTTTATTTATATGTATGTAAATCTGATTTTATTTGATCTTTCTTTAGATGTTTGATGTTGTCAAGTTTAAATGATAATAAACAACAAAAGAAACTTAACTTTGTGTGTTGGTCAGACCAATACCCAATTAAACGTAGTTTTTTCACGTTTGTGTGTCTTGTTGTCACATAGCTGTGTGTGTGTGTAGTTAAACTTATATTTATGTGTATGAGGAGGGTAAGGTTGTCTTGTACTAAATTATAGTCGTATAGAAAGGCTGGACTAGAGAAACTTACTCATTCCAGAGACGTATCTTCTCCTTAAGCTATTCACCCGTGAAATCTATTTCTCACACCTTTTTCTCACGTACTTATCACCATCCACTGTACTCAGACGGGACCAAAAAATAACTCAAACCTATCGGTACGACAGGCCAGGTCGTTCAGCTATTTCCGTCGGCTTCCGACCGCCTTGCCTTGTCACTAACAAGCAAGCAACCACAAAATGGCGTTGTGACAATATGTTTACCATGATGTTATCATCATGATACCGGGCCCTTATGGGACCTGGGGCTACCTCTGCTATTGGTTCCTTGTGAGGAAACTCGCACAAAGCAGTCCTCAACTCATGCAGTTTATATGGCATGTTATTTTATATGAAGAGGTTGTCAGTCTGTTAGGGTGTAGCTGGGTGTTTTATAATATTAAAAGAGTATTACAAATACTCAGGCCAATGTCCTTATAGGGGTATGTAGTTTAGTCCCCGCTCACAGCCTATCTCCACCAACATAAAAGATACTGCCAAAGGCCAGGCTGGACGATTCAAATATGCAGTTTATTTAACATACACAATGCTCCTCAAACTTCATCAGTAAAGCCATTATACATATAGGCATAATATAGTAAGGCAGTTCTCAGTACGTTTCCATATCGTCGGTCACTAAAACGCTGTCCTTGACAGGTTTCTCATAATATTTTATTTACTCACGTTCTTCACAATAATAGAATTCCTTTCATACATAAACTGGCATCTTTCACAGAGGTGTATGGATGATCCAGTGGTCGAACATGGTATGAATCTGTAGTGAAGTAATATAATTCTTAGGAGCTCTAGACACACACGTCCGCCTGCCTTGAAGAACACACAGAGAAGAGACCGTTTGACAGATCGCCGACATCAACAGACCGCTACTCTAGGCGTCTGCAACTCGACCCAAAAGTCATGACGTACTTCCTGTAACCAATGGTCACCGGTCATAAACAAATAGGACCACTTGTCGAACCGTTTTGATATTGACATACATGTTATGAATTTTAATCATAACACAGTCCCATGTACAACTTTATAGAAGTATTTCGTACATATAAAATAAGAAAATGTACATGTTACAACTGTTTTAACTGTATACTGTTGCAACTACAGCAGTAGCTGTCACTGGGGATGGCCTATGGAATGTGACCAAGAAGGTTTCCAGAAATTGGCTCGTTAAGAAAGAAAGAGATCTACTCGAGATAAGGACAAGAAAAGGAGAATGTAAATGCTCTCCACTAGATATTGATTCCTAATAAATTATGGAAAGTGTTTTATTTCCCGACCACCTCAGCTCCTGCCCTCCGATCTCTATAATAAAGAGCCCCCAACCTCATCTAACTCATCTAAATGAAGGATTTTACCTATAGATATATACTTAACACAGACAGCACGAGTGATACATTACGAACTAGGTAATGATCAACGCGACTTTATAGTTTATTAGTGAAATATATACACTTATAGGGTTAGTAGAAAATAAAACATACATAAATCCAGCAACCTGGGAGAATGACGCCGCCGATCGCACCAAGTGGCTATGCTATCTGCGGCGCCACCTTAGTTTGGGAGAAAAGAAGCTCCCATAACAGGCAGAAGAGAGGAGAAAACGCCGAAAGGAACATCATGAAAATAAGCAGCTGCGGTCTGTCACCACAGGAGCGCATTCTCATTGTCAGTTATGACTGAAGGGGCTATTATTATTATTATTAGAAAATAAAAGAGATGATGGTGAAAGACAATTCACACACACACACATACACACACACACACACACACAGAGATGAGATGTAGATAATGTAGTTAGTTAAATATGAGAGTGAACCTATGTGGATAGTGAAATGCTGATCTGATATATATTAAGCGTTACCGCACTGATGTCTGTCGTGAGTGTGTTATTTTTAGAAGTATTTGTCGATTTCGACAAGTTGAGTGAAATCGACAATGTGAGTGAACTGTCAGAATTATAGAGAAAACGCAGATAATGTGTGAAAATAGGGTGAACGTTTGACAACATGGAAGAAGATTCTATTACAGGTATCTCTCTTTCCAAGCCCGCAGCTCACTTATACAGTCTTACGAAACACCCGCTCTCTCTTCTTTCTCACAGACAGCTAGAGAATATAGTAAGAGCTAAAAATGTATGGAGAAAGGTCATGAACAGCGCGTTAACAAAAGGTTAACATTTATTAAAGTTATGTTTAGCTTGTATAGAAGGAAAAGAATAAAATTTCAGCAAATAATATTTGATCAAAATGTCATAGCTAACAATTACACCAATTCATACATCAATGAACAAAACCAACAAGTAGGCCCCCGACAGGAAAAATAAACAAAAGTTAGCAATCTTTACGCTTCTGTGGAACCAATACAAATAACTTATGTCAGTATCTTTATATCTCTGCTCATAAAGATGGGGATACTTTATAAATCCACTGAAGACGCTGTCCATGCGCCGTGTTCACACAAGAAAAACAAGATAGGCTGTAGATTAACTCTATTTATGTTCTGTGTCTATATTTCTCACGGTAGAAGGGAAACGACTAAGTAAGTAAGTCTATATTTGGACCACTAATACACGTAAAGTCCGTAGTGACCCGTAGACATAACAAATCGAAGTCAACTACGGGCAACTTTCTGAATGCGCTCTTATCCGGCGCGGTAAAATATAACAGACGTGCCTCGTATACGGAACTCGATGTGGTTGGGTCTGGTTTTGAAACCTTCTTGTGAACTGCTCCTCTGTTTTAGGGACACAGTAAGATGCTTTCAATTCAACTGGTGACGATGGTTAAGATGAGGTATTGAATGCCACTAAAGCTCTGACTTGTAATAAAAAGGCGAGTAGGAAAGCCCTACTGAACAACACGATGTCAGATTGCTGTTGCTGGTTATTCGCTGCGTGAGCTGAATTCCCTTTAGCGGGTTATGTGATGAGGGTTGTAATTTCAGGTATTATGTGACAACTCGTGGAGCTAGTTGCTTACTGGAACCGTGAGGTCGAGGAGAACGTTACATTCCCCGACTAGTATCCAGCTGTAGCAGTGGGGGTACCCTGGAACTAAGACCAAACAAACAACCATTACCTTAAGCAAGAAACAATAAAATCATAACAATGAGAAATTAAACAGTTATGCCCCCCTCTAGTATATTATAATTATTGTTAGGTAAGTCTCGGTGCTGTCTTTGTCCACATGAGTCGTCCTCCTATTACTTCCACTCTATCAATGTCCACCATGCATCCCACATAGGATAATATAGTTTGTACATACATGTACGTCTCAGCATTTGCGCTGACAGAAACAATCTGCTCAAGTCCTCTTCCAACTCAACATAAGGGATGTCCAACCAAGTAGTTCCAGTTGAGTGGATATGAGATCCATCTTACGTCAGTAAATGATGCTACATAAAATATAAGCACTTGATACATTACATAATAAAATTGTATGCGCCCATTGGGTCGACACACAAAAGGAAAAAGTAACAACCTCCCAAACTGGAATACATGAAAATGCCATGTTAAAGCTTTTATAATACATGGTGACTTTACTTTGGACATAATTCTGTTACTGGATGGTTGTTAACTTTCTAGACTGCCGTTTAAGTTCTAACTGGGTCTAACTATACAATATGCGTATCAGAATATTCTACACCCAAACACGAGAAGTTTCTCTCACAAAGTAATGAATGACTATACCTCTTATAATTCAGTCGTAAATAGCGAATACACTTCTCTAGTCAGGTATTGTAAATAAGTTACACCCCTGGATTTCCCCACATGAAATGACAGCATAAGCTTACCATTTAACCCATTGTAAGCACTGTACAAAACTATACTGTTCAAAAAAAGAAACGCATAGCTATCCGAGGGTGCGTTTTTATGAGTTTGTAAGTAAAATTTGGTGCTAGGGTATATAAAAACCAGCCTCAAATGTTCTTTACAGTGTCAAATGCACGTGTTGACCTGAATTGCGTTCGATATAACGCAGTGGTCAATAGTGTTTATGACGCAATTTTTGACCACAGCTCATGTTGCACGCACGTAAAAGCAACAACATTTGGGATGAACACTATTCACTGACTGCGCAACTGAAACCCTGTAACAGGATAACGCTACACACAACAAATTCAGTTCATTTTCAAGCAGACATTTATGGCGTCTCTATCGATAAATTTAAGGAACATTGCTATTGGCCGACTGCATGCAGGCGAAAGTCAAAGTCAGGTTGCCAGGCATCTAAACGTGCATCAGAGTACCATCTGTCGACTTTGGCAACGGTTCCAAGCCACTGGCTCTGTTGAAGACCGGCATCGCAGTGGACGACCCAGAGTGACAACAGCAGCGGAGGATCGCTTTATTCGGCTTCGTCACCTCAGAGACAGGTTTACAACAGCTTCCTCAACTACCCAGTCATTGCCTGCAGGACGTCATGATCAAACTGTCCGGAATAGACTGCATGACGCTGGACTTTGGGCACAACGACCTCACCGAGGACCTGTCCTTACGCGCCGCCATCGCCAAAATCGACTTCTTTGGGCCAACCAGCATCGTCTCTGGGCAGCTGACAATCAATGGAGACGTGTCTGGTTTAGTGACGAATCTTTCTTTTTGTTGCAGCGTCATGATAGACGGCGTAGGGTCTACCGTAGGCGAAATGAACGTTTTGCCCAAAATTGCGTTGATGAAGCTCCGCCGCACGGTGGTGGAGGTGCAATGGTGTGGGGAATGATCAGTTACAACGGAAGAAGTCACCTGGTGCACATTGAAGGAGGCTTGAATGCGCAACGATACGTCAATGAAATTCTTCGACCCCATGTCCTTCCACTTTTGGCTGCCCAAAGGTCTGTGTTTCAACAGGACAACGCCAGACCCCATTGTGCACGGTTGACCACGCAGTTCCTGACTGCCAACAACATTCTCACTCTTCCCTGGCCATCCCTGTCTCCAGACATGAGTCCGATTGAGCACCTGTGGGATGAGCTGCATAGACGTGTTTGTCGCCGAGACGTTGCTCCAACCAATCGTCGTGATCTGTTCCAGGCACTCCAGGAAGAGTGGGCAGCCATCCCCCAGGCCCACATCAGACGTCTGATCGCATCCATGCCCAGGAGATGCCAGTCGCTGATCGATGTAAGAGGAGGCCACACACCATACTAACGGGAAAGCCCGTACGCCAAAAAACTCTCGTGACCCAGATGCAAAACAACTGTCAATTGATTGGTTGAACCCTAAGGTATTCTTGTGAGCAATTTGAACAATTAACTCATTAAATTAAAAAAAGTTATTGAATGTCAAAATTATGGCTATGTGTGTGCCTTCATTAGCTATGCGTTTCTTTTTTTTTTTTGAACAGTATATGATGTTCTTCGCCGATTAAGTATCTGTTAGCATAAGTTTAGCATTTAACCCATTGTAAACGCTAACACTAGGAGATACCTAGCAGATTAAACATCTGTTAACTTAGGCTGAAGACGGCGCTGCATTATCACTGAATCCGTTTACTGAGGCGAAATCACCGAAAAATTAATTCAAGTCACACTGCTATCAGTTTTATATATTAAAGCTAACATGTATTATATTGCAAAATGTCAACTCACCCCGAGATGCCAAGAATTAAGCAACACAAAAACTAGTATTGTGCCCACAATTGCCTGTCTCATATGGCCATCTACGGGCAGGTAAAATGTACGATTGGACTGAATGAGCAATCTCATCAAAATTTATAGTCTACTAGGAGACGCTAACCCAGCCACCTGCAATAGGGTGCTTACGCACCTGGCCGGGTTGCGCTGCTTTCTAACGTAATCTTGAGTAATCTAAACATTATTTTAGAGTCGACAACAAAAGACCAAGGGACATTCAAAGTTCCCTGAATAAGACATAATATTATCTTCCTCTAAACAACGTTAGCAAACTCCGGCGATCAAGGGCCACTAGCAAAGTACAAACGAAAGCGGGTTCTCTCCCCTGGACGGAGATAAAAAAGGTTACCCGGCTATCAAAGGGTTTACTCGCTGCGCCGCTCACTACCAACCTTAGTAAGGCAGCGACACACGCCCCTCAAAGAATCTTGTACTCGGTCAGTGGTAAAAAATAACTGTTGCGAGCGAAAACGTTCCTCTGATCTGGCAGACTGCAGGTGCGTCTTATGTAATATTACCACAAGCTGCCGATCGCTTAGCCACCGAGGATTGCTCGAGGAATTTATATGAGGGGATATATAGGAAGCGAGGAAGGGTCCTGGTCACGAAACGAGATTAAAAAAACCACCACGCCTTGGGGTGGGGAGGGGGGGGGGTCTGAGCGGGGGAATAACAGGACTACCGCCGCAAAAGAAGAATGCAAAGAAACGGAAGTACATATAGCCCGCAAGAAAACAGAAAAATTAGAAGATTTAGGAAAATGGGACGCATTGGAAAATCCAAATGATGAGACGTTTCGTCACAATGTCAAGTCTACACTATCTCTGTGTCTCTCAATCCTCCTACACTGTATGATTATACACAGGTATGCATAGACTGTCCAATGTATGTGTATGGTATGTCGTGTGGGTTTGTCTCCAAGACGAGGACGTACTGTTGAAAACCTTTGTAGTAATGAGAACTTGGACGATATACAGTCCATGAATGTTTGAAAATCTCTCTAGCGTTGACAAACCGTTGACCGTTGTCTTAGGAAAATATCTGCTTTCTGATCTCGGAAAGGCACTGACTATATTAGAGCCCTTCACGAAATTATCGTCTGGTAACAAGTGGGTTTCGTGTAATGAAGCTGATCTGAGTGAATTTACGTCGTGCAATATACGATGAAAGTATGACTTCACTTCTTATACTGACGTAGTGAGTAGCTGAACTTGGCAAACTGAGCGTGATATCTTGGGAATTAAATTGTGACAAAGTGATCTTTGTAGGTAGACTGATCAACTCATGAGCATGTACTCTTGATTCAGCGGATACGCCTGTGAGTGAGTTGAACTTGATATATGTATATAGAGTCTACTTGTGCGTGCTTTAACTTGACTCAGGCGGTAAACTTCCGAGTGAGTTTAACCTGATATATGTATATGCGAATGAGCTTGTGAGCACATGATAACAGGTGCATAAAATGCTGCGCCATCAACGTTTACAAATGCGGGCGTGGAAATCTCCCTTGTAACTTTGTACCTTTAGTAGGATGTTCAATTTGTGAATTGAGGCGTAAAAGGAAGATAATCACCGGTGAATAATCGCATAGGAAAGTACATCAAACGGAAGAGTATCGGAATTTACTGATATAGTTGAGTGAAGCAAGGATGGTCACAGATTATATATATATATATATATATATATATATATATATATATATATATATATATATATATATATATATATATATATATATATATATATATATATATATATATATATATATATATATATATATATATATATATAATATATATATATATATATATAATCCTTCGTTGTTGCTGATTTTAATTATCATGAGTTTATGGTTTCATTTTCTCATCCCTTTCCATAACATAGACTTTATGTTATGTAAATCCAAGTACATACTTTAGCTAAACATATGTCGGAGTTCGATTCCGAATCTGAAACTTTCTGGAATCTGAACGATCTTAACAAGTTCGAAATCCTGTTGTGAGTTGAATTAGCTTGTCTGTCACTTTCTAGCTGTTAGTACCACCTCTCTATTACCAGTGATTGTATATCCTCCCATTTTCTTCATTTTAAGCATCTACGGGTGCAATTCCGGGTGTAGCCATGCCATTTTTTAAATCTAGAGTGGCAAAACCCTCCTTCTTACACGTGCGTAAGCCGGTATTTTTGTGCCGTGTCTTAAAACTCTTTCATTCTGGTGGTGGCTAAATCTACGTGTCCTTTGAGTCACGGGAAAGCAGTCACTAGTGAGAAGCGTTGCATTTCAAGTGACCGAACGCTCTCTCGTTCCTGTAGACCCTTTGTGTTCTACGACGTCCGAAGAGTCGTCGTTTCTAATACGTAATAGCTTTGATTCCGAGTCGTACTGGAGAAAATTCTTTCTTCCACTAACGCCTTTGTGAGAATTTTGCCGACCTCCGGGCAGGTGCCGACCATGAGTGACGCTATTTTGTAAGAGATTCTGGCGATATCTACTAGACTCCCCACTCTCTCAGTGCTTGTTGCTACCACAGAAGAATTATAGTCCTCAGAGTGGAATATTTGCTATAGACTGTACCAGATGCACGGTTATACGGATTTTCTTACACTTATTGGTAAGCACACTTAGTTAGCTAATAGCCGCCCAGAGATTTTTTTCTAAACGTAAATAGGTATTTGACCCTACTGCATCTTTTTAAAGTTTAATTGATTTTCTTAAAGTTACATTTCATGCCTGAGTAATTTAATATTATTAAGTTTGCCACCAATCCAAAGCACTTCAGTGTTAATCTAATTGTGTTTTTCCTGGATGGTGTGTGTGAGTGTAGTTATATTAATTGTCGTGACTGCTACTTTGTTCACTACTAGTACCTTTGCTAAACGATATATATATATATATATATATATATATATATATATATATATATATATATATATATATATATATATATATATATATATATATATATATATATATATATATATATATATATATATATATATATATAGTGTGTGTGTGTGTGTGTGTGTATACATACATACATACATACATACATACATACATACATACATACATACATACATACATACATACATACATACATACATACATACATACATACATACATACATACATACATACATACATACATACATACATACATACATACATACATACATACATACATACATACATACATACATACATACATACATACATACATACATACATACATACATACATACATACATACATACATACATACATACATACATACATACATACATACATACATACATACATACATACATACATACATACATACATACATACATACATACATACATACATACATACATACATACATACATACATACATACATACATACATACATACATACATACATACATACATACATACATACATACATACATACATACATACATACATACATACATTACATACATACATACATACATACATACATACATACATACATACATACATACATACATACATACATACATACATACATACATACATACATACATACATACATACATACATACATACATACATACATACATACATACATACATACATACATACATACATACATACATACATACATACATACATACATACATACATACATACATACATACATACATACATACATACATACATACATACATACATACATACATACATACATACATACATACATACATACATACATACATACATACATACATACATACATACATACATACATACATACATACATACATACATACATACATACATACATACATACATACATACATACATACATACATACATACATACATACATACATACATACATACATACATACATACATACATACATACATACATACATACATACATACATACATACATACATACATACATACATACATACATACATACATACATACATACATACATACATACATACATACATACATACATACATACATACATACATACATACATACATACATACATACATACATACATACATACATACATACATACATACATACATACATACATACATACATACATACATACATACATACATACATACATACATACATACATACATACATACATACATACATACATACATACATACATACATACATACATACATACATACATACATACATACATACATACATACATACATACATACATACATACATACATACATACATACATACATACATACATACATACATACATACATACATACAATACATACATACATACATACATACATACATACATACATACATACATACATACATATATATATATATATATATATATATATATATATATATATATATATATATATATATATATATATATATATATATATATATATATATATATATATATATATATATATATATATATATATATATATATATATATATATATATATATATATATATACAGTAGAACTCCATTTATCCGAACCCCAATTATCCGAACATCCAATTATCCGAACACTTTTTCGAGAAAAAAAAAAAATCAGGCGCCACCAGTCATGTTAGACTTTATTTTTGAATCTTTTGATGCTGCAAGCTTCAAATGTGTGCGAACAATTTGTAGAGGATGGAATGGGCTAATGGTCAGTCGCTTACGTACAGGAAGTCAGTCAGATCATAAAGTCAGTTAATATCTGGTTTACCAATCTAGTGTACGTATGCGTTCTAGGCAGAACACTGGCTAAACAGACAGTTCAACTTAAAATAATTGTGTCTGCTACTACAGCAGAATAATTTTGGTGTGCAAGTATTTCTCTGTGCGATATGGAATCTTCCAGAAGGCCTAAAGCATATAAAAGGAACCGCAATGTTTTGTCAATTGAAACGAAAACAGAAATTATCAAGAGACTAGGAAAAGGTGAAACTGTGTATTCACTTGCGAGGATTTCCAATGTTGGGAAAGCTACCGTCTCTGACATCAAAAGTAACAAGGATAAAATTATGAGTTTTGCACCGAAATTGGATAGTGAAAATGGGTCGAAGAAACGTAAACCATGAGACATGCGAAAGATTTGAAATTGGAAGAGGCTTTGTATATATGGTTTGTGCAAAGAAGAAGCAAAGGGGAACCTGTCTCTGGCTCTCTATTGTGTGAAAAGGCACTTCAGTTCAACAATCAACTTGACTGTCCTCCTGACTTTAAGGCTAGCCAGGGATGGTTAAGAAACTTTAAATCTCGTCATGGTATACGAGAATTGGAGATGCAACTGCCGCTGAAAATTTTAAAGAAACATTCTTGGCTTTTTTGGAAGAAGAAGATTATTCACTCGATGTGTATAATGCCGATGAGACTGGCTTATGCTGGAAATCATTGCCTCAAAAATCACTTGCATCTCAGCGCGAAGCAGCTTCCCCTGTGTTTAAAAAGTGCAAAGAGAGAGTAACAATTTTGGTAGCCGCGAATGCCAGTGGAAGTCATCGTTTACCGGTGCTAATGATCGGTAAAGCCAAAAAACCACGTTGTTTAAAGAATGTGACATGTCTCCCATTGTGCTACAAAGCACAGAAGAGTGCTTGGATGAATAGTGAAATATTTCTTGATTGGTATACAAATCAGTTCATCCCAAATGTGAAGAGGTTGAGAGAACAAGAAAAGAAAACTGGAAAAGTAATTCTTCTACTGGACAATGCACCATCTCATCCAGAGACGGATACATTGAATGCAGTTGATGCAAATTTTAAAGTAATTTTTCTGCCTCCCAATGTAACAGCACTGATTCAACCAATGGATCAGGGTGTTATAGCAAAGCTTAAAACGATGTACAAGAAGGAAGTCATGCGTCGTTTATTGTTGGCTGAAGATGAAGAAAGTGTGGTGGCGTTTTCCAAAAAGCTTAATCTCAAAGACTGCTGATATATGTTAGCTGATGCTTGGACCACCCTGTCACAAGATAATCTCAACAAGGCTTGGAATAGATTGCTTGGGAAAAAAGGAGGAAATGAAACTACTGTAGTGGACACAAATGATGATTGTATAAATGAAGTTGTGGAACTGTTTCAAGCAATGCCCGGATTTTCGGCCTGTGACAAAGATGATGCACACATGTGGCTAGAAGATGATAATGATTCTGGTTTTCAGTTTTTGAATGACGAAGAAATTTTGTCTTTTGTGCAAGAAGAAAACCAAATACATGTAGTGACCGATGATGAAGACTCCTCAGAAGTACATGATGTACTTGTAGATTATGAAGAAAACCCAAAACGTCGACCAAGTCCTGAAGAGGCCTTTATAGCACTAGAAACAGCGATGGCTTGGTACGAGCAAGAAGATGACAGCTGTCCTATACAGCTTCTGCTGTTGAAGAGAATGCGGGACTTAGCAGCCAAAAGGAGACTATCCAGTTTGGTGCAAAAGAGGATTCCTCATTAATTTAAATAGTGGGTTACATCTGTGCAAGTACATGTATACGTAAGTTGCGCCTGGTTTTGAATCGTTTGTAATGTTATTTTGAAAACATTTCTCTTTCTTAAAAAAAAATAATTAATACAAGTAGTACATGCACTGCAAAATGTAATGAAAGATTTTGGTGATACAGTGATCTAATACAGTGTGGGTATTATTATTACAGTACAAGTAAATATGTTTTATAGTGTAATTTTCTTGTGATGGTTAATTATTTTTAGAAATATGTGTACATGTACTCGATACATTATGTAATCCAATTATCCGAACATTTGATTATCCGAACGATGCTCGGTCCCATGGGGTTCGGATAAATGGAGTTCTACTGTATATATATATATATATACATGCATACATACATATTGATTTTAATGATTATTGTATCTGACCAGTTTGTGTATAAACTTTGCAGGGCATAAATGGTTTTGTTCTCTAATTTTTGGGTAACCCTAGATTGAGGAAAGTGCTGCATTTTTTCGAATACCTACTACTAACTAATAAAGAACTCCCTTATACAGGACTAACCCTGCTGTATATGTATCATACATTTCTAAGTTTGCCCCGGGCAGTTAAATGTCTGAGCGCACACGTAGGAAAACCCCTACAAGCAATGCATAACTATACATGTGTATATACTGACCTGTTGAAAACCGCGACAATCGAATTTCCTAAGGTTTTGGCTTAGTTTGTGAGCCCCCGTCGTGGAGCAAACAATTTCAATCGATAAATGGTGGAGCCAATGACCAGGGCGAGTGGATTGAGATCAAACATTTTGAGGGGACGTGGAGAACAATAAAATGTGTGTGTGTGGCGTTATATGTATGGTAGGGTATGAATAATATACATCTATATGTGTTGCCAATAGGCTAGTACTGCTTGTCTCTTTTGCAGAGAAATATCTACTAAGGTAGGACAAATTACAGCCCCTGTAGTCGCACCGTATCACAATCCTGCATAGAATACAAGTTTTAGTGGATACCAGTTGTTTTTTTTATCCCAATTTTATTGGATCTCTTCATGGCACCCCAGCTTGGGTTTAGTTTTGCTGAATAACTCTGGTGACCTATGATCCCACAACTTCAGAGCTCATTATCCATTGCAGTACCTGTTAGAGATCATACGTTGCAGCTGCACCGCAAACGCGTTGCGCGTCACATTTGACCCAGCCCAACTTTTTTCTCAGTCAGTTTAGACTGTTGTTCTGGATTTACCAGTTGGGACATACATCTATATTCGCCTGACATCCTGACATTACACTGTAGCCACAGTTTGCCAGAGTCCCCAAGGAAAGGCAAAAGGTAGTGTAAAGTCTCGACTGCAGATACCACGAGAGTGAGAGCCTAGAACCATCGTATTGCTGCATAGAAATGCCTAGCGGATTTGTTTAATTGTGTTAAGGTATCCATAGCTTAATTAATATCGACAGCAGCAACGGAAGGGAACTTCTTATCACTGGAAGCTTCTCACGCAAGTTAGACTGGGTGTATTTTGATGGACACATGATTTTTCCAAATGAAGAGGTGTTTATACCTCAGAATTTAGTTAACAAGTCACAGGCAATCATCTTCTTGATTTTTTTGTTTTTTGTTTTCTCTTCTTGAAGACTGGGGATTGTCCCCTGCTAGTTAGAAATTACTGTGTGGTTCATTTGGTTTACTAACCCTTCAATTTTGTTAATTGTTTTTTTCTGTGATACACTAGACAAATCATATCTAGCGAGTTTTGTGTGGATTTTCATAAATAAGTATATATATGCATGTAACCGCCTTTTTTAGCAGTAACCTCTTCTGTATTGGTTCCAACTTGACTGTAAACCACCAAATGATACCAACACGTTGAGTCACCACTGTTGGTATTCTAGTTCACTGTTTAGATGCTGCCACTGTTAGTATCTGTGTTCGGTATGTATTGGTGAGTGTGTGCCAGAACAGTCACTCACAACACAGGTACGCACATAGAAGTCATAGATGGTTGTAAACGGTGGTGACATTTAACAATGGTTTATTAACTCACAGCACATCATCACGTAGACATAAGACGAATACACCGTTACAACAAAAGGTACGAATTCACTATACTCATAAGACTGCACTCACGGCAGTTAATAATAATAATATCAGCGCTATAATGTCCTCACGACTCAGTATACTCATAAGACTGCACTCACGGCAGTTAATAATAATATCATCACTATAATGTCCTCACGACTCAGTATACTCATAAGACTGCACTCACGGCAGTTAATAATAATATGGCCTGTCCCAATCCTGGACTTATAATAGCTTCATACATCTCCACACTGCAGTTAATATATAATATGGCCTGTCCTAATCCTGGACTTATAATAGCTTAATACATCTCCACACTGCAGTTAATATATAATATGGCCTGTCCTAATCCTGGACTTATAATAGCTTAATAGTTTCATACATCTCCACACTGCAGTTAATATATAATATAGCCTGTCCTAATCCTGGACTTATAATAGCTTAATAGCTTCTTACATCTCCACACTGCAGTTAATCACATAGGCTGTACACACAGCGAAATATATAAGTCGACATTTTCTCAAGTCCTACGTAGGCATACACTATCCAAAAACCACTGGGACCCGACCTACACGGTCCACGCCCAAAAACACAACTCCCCTTAATCACACACTAGTCCCGCCAAAAAACCCCGTCACGAGACTCGGCTGTCTTGAACACCGCTCTCGATAACACATGCAGACTAGCTGCGAGATATTCACATGACTCAAAACAGTACAGAATAAATACATCTCAACATTTGAGATTAAACAGCGTTCACACGCTTATCTGTACTCTGTCACTCGAAAAATAGGAAAAGATAATTCTATCCTAAAGTCAAACAAGTATCCGCTTAATCAAGCATTGCAACTCGAAATTTAATTTGTCCAAAACATTCTAAAGATTACTCCCCTTCCATCGGATCTCTCGTAACAATGCACTTAACGGTCAGCATTTACTTTCTATTTCACATGTCACTTGAATGTTACCCTGTCCTGTCCTGTCCTTACTGGAATAAGTGGTATATTTCGGAGAGGAAGAGCGTATGTATGACACATAACAATTGTTACGAAAGTGGCGGGAAAGAAGAGATTTGATACATAGACGTATCTTCTCCTCTCCTGAAGGTCATATTTCGATCTCTATTTACATTCGTGACTCTATCTCCATCTACAATGAGTATCTCACTCAATCTTGTCTGACCTCAGACAACCTCTAAAACTACCTCGTGACAAATCCTATGGGTATTTTGTTCACATTTCTAACGGATTTCGGAATAGGAACACATTTTAATGATAATTTTAACAGTTAATAGCTTTGGGTTGAAATTAAGCACAGTGGGTCGTGCTCTTCGAAATCATCTATGTAAGTCACCAACGTCCTTAGGGTTAGGATTATCGTTTGTGTTTAGATTTAGGTTTAGGATTCAACTTCTAACCTTCGCCAACAAGATTTTTATGTCCGACGAACATTAAAGCAAAGAAAGTACTTGTCTGGTATCTGTTGAGGAAGTATTATGAGGGTAGTCGTCAATCATTTGGTCAAGAATTCAATATTTATGTAAAGAAGAAAAACAAGAACATGTAATGCAGTGAAAGTTAACGTTGTATCGGCTCTGGCTGTAAGTTTTCCATTGAACTAAAATAAGTTTACTAATATTTCAGATTCGATTATTTGCATAAATGAAATGCTTTTGATTACAAAGTCAGCCGAAATGACCTTATATTTACAAAAATACATTGGTTGACAATAATTTATTTGGATATCCCCTATAGGATGGCGGGAAATGCACAGTATGCCTCAGTTCCCCCCCCCCCCCCCCCTTTTTTTTTTTCCTTCCAAGTTTGAAACCATATGTGAGGGTTCTTTAAATCGGTAATGAAACTGGAGCTCATGATTTCTACTCAACAAGTTTCGGGTTGGCAGAAAAGTCCAGACCTACAATGTAGATAATGCCAAGGATTCTTCAACCTGATATTGACTACAAAAGAGCGACAAGCTCATCAGCCCTGGTTAACCAGCAACAACAATTTATCACGATGTAAATGCACTGTCTACTATCAGCTACTTATTATCTGTAAACTTTCGTAGCGTGGAGTTCCTCGTGATATGAACAATTATCTTATGGGGTTCATCTTGGAAAAAGGTTGGAAATCACTAGGTCAGGATGTCTTTTTAATTTGCATCACGTGAAAGTTTGTTTTTCTTGCCCCTTTGCAAGGCTAATGATCTGGGTCAAAGATTCATTTCCGTTGAGCGTGACCTATCTCAAACAAACAATCGGCGACTTTATATCGGAAAGCTTTAAAGTGACACTGACGTGCGTTTAAAATAATTAGCGAGGATGAGGCTAGCACGTTAATATGGCAGTTGATTTGTGTTCGCATCTGGCAATCTATCTACATACTTAAAAATCCAGACAATTTTAGTCCAAGGGACATATCCTTTTACGAGGCTAAATAGACAGAAAAACAGAAGAAATTGACACAAGAAAGTTCATGCGACAGCTGAGGTCTGTTAACAGTGTAAACTATCCGCCTAATTACTTTGTTAGAAAGCTGTGTTGTAAACTTTGCATTGTCTAAATGGACAAAAAAGAAGACAAATATCGCTAGATTATTTAGACGAGCTGGAGATGGATAGGACACTCACTGAGAAAACCTGTTGATAGCATCACCAGACAATCCCTGTTCTAGAATCGCTAGGATAAGAGAGGTAGAGGACACCAAAGAACGCATGGAAAAGAGAACTGGAGACAGATATGAAGGGGATGAAGAATCATTAGAAAAACTTTGAGCTGATGGCACAGGACAAGTAGACTTGCCGTATGTTTGTTGCTCTTTTGGTAGTTGAAAGGTGAAAGACAAAGAAGAATGAGAGATACACAAATGACATATAACAGACAGACAGGCAGACATATATAAATATGAGGAGAGAGAGAGAGAGATGGACAGATCGGCTGACAGACAGAGCAGAAACAGACAGATGTGCATAAAATCCACTTATTCCATACGTTTAGATTTAAAAAAAAAAACGAAATTCAGTATGAACAAAGGTAAAAACCAACCATCGGACACAATCTGCCGTCAGAGCTGAGCAAATCTGGTAAAACAAGATTGTTGACGTGAAGACTTTCATGAGACAAAGAAAGAACATGATTACTGCTCCCCAGGCAAACACAAGGCGACTAGAATGGATGGCACGGAACAAGAATGCACGGCTATTTTTGTTATGGATCTGGTTCCAACTATACAGCTGAGGTTCAAGCTCTAGAGCAAGCTGCAAATATGATTTATAACACCAACTCTGACTGCCACCAGGTAGTCATCCTCACAGATGCACTGTCTGTACTGCAAGCTCTCAAGAGTGGTAAACTCTCGCATCTGAGCAATGAACTAAACAAGGTAGCTGCCAAAAAAAGAACCATACATCAGTGGGTACCATCTCATTGTGGTGTACCCGGAAATGAAAAGGCAGATAAACTTGCAAAAAAGGGAGGAGAATGTGAACAAGAAGATAATGAAGTCACATACTTTGAGAAAAAGAGAGCTATCCAGACTATCAGAAGAGAACAGAATCAACCCAACGACGACTACCACACTCTTGACCGGCAGGGACAGATCACTATTTTTCGCCTCAGGACAGGGCATAACAAACTGAATAAACACATGTACAAGCTACGATTGTCTGCTTCACCACTGTGCACATGTGGATTAAATGAACAAGCTGCTGAGCATGTTCTACAGGATTGTCCTCTGTACGACCAGTTAAGAAAGATATACTGGCCCAATGATTCAACACTAAACTCAAAGCTGAATGGAGCTAAAGAGGAACTCCAGACAAAGGTCGAGTTCATCATGAGAACTCGTCTGACGGTGTAAACATCAAAAATGCGATCGCAAGAAGAAGAAGAAGTTATGGATCTGCACTTCAAGAAGAACTCAAAGGTATTGCTGATGATGCCAGAATCACTAATCTCAACAATGATCAATACTTTTAATGATTCTCCCACTAAGCATAGATACAACTGATATTTTGCGGCTGTGTTACAAACGTTATAGCATTTATGAATTAATAATAATACAAAAGAGACAAAACATAAAAAAAGTCTACTGTACTCTTAAGCATGTCGTACAAGGCGACACATATGTTTGTGCATAGGGCTGGCAACCTAATCATGTAAAACAAATTGCCACAGAAACTACAGGCACAAGAACAGTTGCACAATAGTGGTGGTTTCATGCTCCATAAGGAGCGAAAAGAAAAACGATGATGATGATCAATTATAGTTTGTGAACCAGTTTATTACAGTTTGTGAACCAGTTTATTACAGTTTGTGAACCAGTTTATTACAGTTTGTGAACCAGTTTATTACAGTTTGTGAACCAGTTTATTACAGTTTGTGAACCAGTTTATTACAGTTTGTGAACCAGTTTATTACAGTTTGTGAACCAGTTTATTACAGTTTGTGAACCAGTTTATTACAGTTTGTGAACCAGTTTATTACAGTTTGTGAACCAGTTTATTACAGTTTGTGAACCAGTTTATTACAGTTTGTGAACCAGTTTATTACAGTTTGTGAACCAGTTTTTTACAGTTTGTGAACCAGTCTATTACAGTTTGTGAACCAGTTTATTACAGTTTGTGAACCAGTTTATTACAGTTTGTGAACCAGTTTATTACAGTTTGTGAACCAGTCTATTACAGTTTGTGAATCAGTTTATTACAGTTTGTGAACCAGTTTATTGTTGAAAGACTTTCGTGTGGGGTTACTGGTTGTGTTGCCTGAATTCTGATCGTGCTAATGTTCTTACGCGAATGGGGTGAACCTCACCTTCGGTTTGTCGTAATGCCTGAACTTGGCATCAAGATGTAAACAACTGTTCATCTTATTAACTCAGCAACTTGACATAAAATACGTAATTCATAAGGTTGAATGGTGTAACGTGATTCAACGAATAATGCCTCCGGTTCGAGTCCTTCACAATTTAATATGGATTACACACATACATAAACAGTTCAATTCACACATGAGGTACATGCATCAATCAATCAATAGCGTAGACTGCTGTTTTACGTGTCAATGTCCGTTTAAGGATACAATGCAGTAATTGTCGTCAGAACATCACAGCTATATGCACGCGCAGATAGAATGGCTACCTGCCGACAGTGAGACTGTGAGTCTAATTACTTCGTATAAAGTAGACGATTATCTTTCTCCTTCCAAGGATTTAGTTAATCACTAACCTCCATAAGTTTCCTCTCTCGTAGAGTTCTAGGACTGACCCTGGTCCTGCATAAATACACATATAAATGGCTATATCATGCCATTAATTTGGAAGGCTAGAAAAACGCAGCTATTCAGCTTGACGGTCAAAGTAACAAAGGGTAGCGTCTCCTAGTTACCAACTGTGACCCAAACAACGCTAGACACGTCATAATCGATCGTGTATGGAGCGTTCAATAATTGAAACATCTATCGCAATATATTAAATGTCTTAACCTTTACAATTGCACGTCTGCTAACCTTTAGCAGACGGCGTTAATAACATATACCGTAACAATTCCCTGTACACCGGGGAAAAAAAAATCGATAGATTTTTTTTTCAAGATCTATCCGACTTAACAATTTTTCAAAAAATTTAACACAATTGTGACATATGGCCGACGATGTTCTGAGTAGAACCGTGTCGCGGTCATGTCAACTAACTATTTGTCATAGTCATCTAACATTAATCATATTATATATCAATATTATGCATATTATTATATCAACTAAATAAAATGTGTAATGTCAATAGTGAATGATAGAATTAAATTAAAGTAAGGTCTGTCGTATTAGTATGTCATATAGGAATTAATTTGACTAATTAAAATTAAATTAATTAATTAAACTAAGAGTTAAATTATTAAGATTCTAATGTAACACGATGTTATGAGAGAAGAAAAGACAAATAAGTGAGAAGAAATAGAAAGAAATTCGAATATAAGTTTAACTTAATTGTGTGTGTTAAGTGTTAGTGAATAATAACTATCTAATTTAACTAACTAAATAACGTATAGGTACATTAAAAAAAAATATTAATCTAATACTTGTGTGAGATTTATTTTCTCTTTTCATAATTTCTTCTTTTTATATTTCGTTCTCTTTTTTTGTTTTTTTCATTTCATTTTTTTTCTCACATTTCATTTTATTGATATTAATTCAATTAAGAAGTTAAGTTAACTAATTAATTAGTATAGGATATGATGATCCATCCGTAGTCCTGATCCTGATGAATTCTTTTAGACAAAGTGTTGAAGCATTTACGTCGGACAGAAATGTCAATTATCCTAGGATCCAAGAATTAAGTGCACATAGGATAATAAGTTCGACTTGTCGTCAGATATTGTTCCATGATTGTTGAACGAATATTCATATATTGTGTATGGACGTTAGACGAAGTTTCAATGTCAATATGTATACCTTGATTGTCTTTAGTTCAATTCTGTGATGCATATAGTGTTTATAATTATTAAATTGAAGTCAAGGTTAGTTCCCTTATAGTTGATACTTCGTTCTATCCAATGTAGTGATGATTGACGTAGTTTAGGAATGTCAATGTTGATTATTCGTCGTCAATAGGATTACGTGACAACGCATCCGCCACAATGTTTTCAGTGCCAGGAATATGTTCAATGGAGAATTCAAATGGCTGCAGGATGATCGCGTATCTGGCGAGTTTTGGGCTTTTGTGGTTTGATCTACGCAAAGATGCTACAGCACGCTGGTCAGTCTGAATGGTGAATGGAGCACCAAGCAAGAACTTTTCCAGTTTTGTGATTGCCCATATAACTGACAAAAGTTCCTTGTCCACTGTGGAATACTTTGTTTCTGCCGGCTTTAGCTTTCTTGAAATATATAATGTAGGATGTAGAACGCCATCATGGTTCTGGAGCAGGCATGCACCGATGCCGTAGTTACTAGCATCTGTTCGTAAGAAAAATCTTTTGGAAGCATCGGGAAGTCTTAAAATTGGTTCATGCGAAAACAAATTTATAATTTTGTTGAAAGTTTCATTGCATATACCAGTCCATGTCACCTTCACCGGCATGTCTTTTTTTAACAATGAAGACAATACAGCCGTGATGGATGACAAGTTTGGTATGAATCTACTGTAATATTGAACAAGTCCTAACAAACTCCTGACCTGTTTCTTCGTCTGAGGAACTGCTATGTTTAGAATTTTGGAGACCGTACTAGGTAACGTTCGGATATATCCCGCTCCAATGATATGTCCCAAAAAGGTTATCTCATTACACGCGATCTGCACCTTTGTAGGTTTAGCAGTTAGATGATAATTCCTTAGAGTGTCGAAAACATATCTAAGTCCCGAAACATGTTCCTCAAACGACGAACTAAACAAGCATATGTCGTCAATATACGTAATAACGTCTAATCTACCTGATAAAATTTGTCGCATCAGGCGAATGAAGGTAGCTGGCGCATTAACAAGCCCAAAAGGCATCACATTCCACTGGTATAGACCTTGTGGAGTGGAAAATGCGGTGTAGTACTTAGCCTTTTCGGTCAGTGGTATCTGCCAATAACCTTTAGTTAAGTCTATCTTACTAAATATAGTTGCGTTGGATAGACGTGGCAGTAAGTCGTCGATAAGTGGATGTGGTTCGCTGTCAACTATAGTCTTAGCATTTAATTTTCTATAGTCAACACATAGTCTGATGTTATTGTCCTTCTTCCGGACAATCACTAATGGAGAAGAGAATGGCGAATTACTAGTCTCAATGATTCCCAGAGACAACATCTGTTCAAGTTCCTTAGTAGTTTTAGCAAGGAAATGTAAAGGAACCGAATAGGGATGTACACGAATAGGTGTATCGTCATTGAGAGTAATGTCATGACTGATAGCCGATGTGCGACCCGGGACGTCGGTCAACACATCTGGATAAGATTGTAAGAGATTAGCAATCTGTAGACGCTGTTGCGGTGTAACCGTTGAAGAGATGGTTACATCCCGCCAAGATTCAGTAGGTTGAACTACTGGTACCGGTAACGGTAACTGTACCTCAGGAAAAGAAGATTCTTCTTCCTGGATGACGGATAAGTTAGAATAATAACAAGTAGATACTGTGTTGTCATCTAGTTCATGAAAAATTGACTGTAAGTGTTCAGGACGTGTATGAAATTGCTTGAGCATGTTAATATGAAATATCTTTTTGTGTCCCTTGATATCTAAGACGTAATCAACGTCGGAAATTTTATCAATGACTTTGTAAGGACCATTCCAAGATATCAATAATTTATTGTTATTGTGAGGAAGTAACACATAAGCCTCATCGCCTGGGAATAATTGGCGTAATCGTCGAGACCTATTTTGTAGAGATCGAGCCTTAGCTTTTGCAGCCTCAGAAGAAGCTGTTGCCAACTGGCAAGACTCAATAATGTTCTTCCGAAGATTAATCACATACTCGTAAGATGACTGAGTGTCCTGAGTCATCTCCGCGTCAATTAATAAGTCTTTTATTAGTCCCATAGGACCTCTTGGGGGAGCACCAAAAACTAATTCAAAGGGAGAGAAGCCAGTTTGTTCATGCGGTACCTCCCGATAAGCAAATAGAACAGCTGGGAGTGCTCTGTCCCAGTCATGAGGGTGCTTAACAGTAACCTTATGTAGTAGTTGTTTAAGTGTACGGTTAAGTCTTTCAACTGCACCATTACTCATAGGATGATAAATACTACTTAAATTCCTATCAATGTTCCAGGTTTTCATGACTTCCTTCATGGTGTCAGATATGAACTGTGACCCATGGTCTGATAAAAGTTTTCTAGGAAACCCTATTCTAGAAAAGATGAGATGTAGTGCATCAGCTACATCTGTGGTAGTGGTGGTCTTTAATGGGATAGCTTCTGGCCATCGTGTGCACAAATCAATGCACGTAAGGACGAATCTATGTCCTCTGGCCGATGGTAGCAATGGACCAATAATATCTATGGCCATCTTGTCAAACGGTCTTACTGAGATATCGCAAGCCTGAATAGGCGCCGTGTGAAAAGCTCCACGTGCTTTCACTTCTTGGCATGTAGTACAGGAACGTACATACTGCGAAATATCTCTTGACACTCCTGGCCAAAAGAATGAAGACAGTACTCGAGATCGTGTTCGAGTATATCCCATATGTCCAGCACACTGTGAGTCATGCGCATGTTGAAGAATGTACCGTCTAAAAGTATACGGGACCATAACTTGTTGTTTCATTTGTGATTTGTCATTAAAACATCTAATCAATAGGTCATTTTTAATAACAAACCAATGTTTGTTATTATTACCTGAGGATAGATTGTCAACTTTATCAACCAGCTTAAAAAATTTTTTTTTAAAGATTTATCCTCTTTTTGTTTGGTTGCAAATGTTTCCCTGTCAATAGGTGAATTGACTACAAATTCCTCTTGGTTGTCTACATCCATTTTATTATCACCAACTTTCTCCATGAGTTGAGTCTGCGCTCTAGTCGTCACGGCGTTTCCAGTGCATAGGTTATGTTTCTCCCATTCTATGATCTCATCTGGAGTACAATCTTTACTGCCGTGTATACGACCAACCATCAGATCAGCAATAGGCTTTTTTAGCATACATACTTTTACATTCCCTGTGAAAAAGGGTGTTCTAATATGAACAATAGCTGTGGGGTAAAACTCAATAGTTCCACCAAATGTCATGCAGCGGACGTATTCTCCTGTCGCACAGCTAGGATGTACCAGCGACTGACGTACACCAATCGTCGTGGATCCTGAATCTCTCAGCACTGAGACGACGGATCCATTAACGATTCCCCTGTTAAAAATTAGTAAGCCTGTTCCATCGTTGACTGCAAGACCTACCTCTGGTGTAATATGTCCGCAGTTAAGCACTGTTTCTTTCGCCTTCTGAAAAATAAGATTGCATTGTTGGCAACTATTTGCCACATTATAATTAATAGCAAAACATGCAGCAGAAGACTGTGTTGTATTATTGTCAAGTGGGACCTGAGCTATAGGGGTAGTATTATTTGTAACTGCCGCCCCTGTATTATGGTTGTAATGAGATGATCCCCGAGAATGAGATCGATTCCGAGTATAATTGTTAGAATTATCTCGTCGTCCTCTATAGTAACTATTATCTCGATGTCTCGAGCCATGATTATTACCATTCCAGTTATTGTTATTTTTCGGGGTATGTGATCGATTATAATTAGTGTTATGTTGACTATTGTGGTAGTTTGTTTGAGGTGAATAATTTCTATCTCGTGATCTACCTCTGTTGAACTCATTTTTATTGTTGAAATCATTATTATGTCCCTTCTGAAAGTTAACATTGTGATTTCTTTGGAACCTACTTCTGTCTACACTGTGATGTCTTTGTTTGTTATTATGATTGTAGGCCATATTAGACGCCACAGGTAGAGGTTCTCTTAATGAGGAGTTAGAAATGGTTGCATTCGGATGTGCCGAACAGTAGTTTAAAGAAATTTTTTCCAACTCGTCAATAGTACCTGGTTTACGCTCCTGCAAATATGCAAAGAATGGCTGGCTAACCGAAGATAATACCTTATCCCGTAGTAGCAAATCAACTAATTTGTCGTACGATTTGTTGACTTCTGCCAGTTCAACCCATCTATTAAATGTATTGCGTATGTTCGCAATGAATCCTGCAAAATCTTTTGGAGATTCAGGTAAAATTCCCTTAAATTTCAACCTACAGTGTTCCTCGTCCAGGTGAAACCTTCGTAAAAGCAAGGACTTAATAGCACCGTAGTTATTTGCTATTGATGGGTCAGCATTTTGAGAAGCCGTCAATGGTTCTCCAACCAAGAATTCATTTAACTTGAGTACCCATGACTCTTCGGGCAAATGATTTGTTTTGCAAGTCTGTTCAAAACGTGACAGGAACGATGAAAGGTCGTCCACGTTTAAGTTGAAAGTGGGTAATTTAAAGTTGTAGAAATGTTTAGTTTGGCTGGATGACGATCCATTTTGTGCGTTATTATTCTGGTTTGCATCAGCACTTTGTGCTTGTAATCTTGCTGTCTCCAATTTAATACGCGCCAATTCCATTTCTTGTTGTAAAATAATTTCCTCTCGTTTCAATTTATTCTCTTCTTCCTGTTGAGCAATTTCTCTTAATCTATTTTCCTTGGCAATTTGCTTCATCTCACGTTCTGCTTCCTCTTTCTTTAATGCAGCCTTTTGTTCCTCCATTTCTGCTTTATGTTTTTCCAGTTCTGCCTCAGCAAACTGACGAAGTTCTTGGGATTTATAACCATATTCTTTACCAATTTTAACGAAATGGTCTATAGTAAGCATTTTGACTTTTATCCGTAAGTAATTATTGATAATTACTGATTAAAATAGTCAATAGTAGCTTCAGAGTAATTATTATACTTACTCAACTTAGGAATATTCAATATAAATAATCACAATAGTACTGAACTCTTATGTCTAAGTTCAACTAATAGACAATATTTTGTAACAATATTGTATCTAAGTACTAACTATATCATAAATAGTTATGATATCTGTTAACTATAATGTAATTACATCACACAATTAACCTTAATATCCAATAATGTTGGGTATGATTCCTAGTAATTATATTGTTCAATGTACTAAGTCACTCTCTTAGTACCAGAAAAGTATATTAAATAATATACAATGGGTCTGTCACCTCAAAGGTAGACTATAAGATTATTTTATTTGGTCAATATGTATATATTATTATTATTATTATTATTATTATGCCCTAGGCATCTCTTATAAATTGTAGTGCTAATTTCTTGGACTATCACTGCATAATTATGCAATGTCCCATATTAACCTTAAATGTCAGAAAAAAAATTAATTAAATTAAATTACAAGTGTATTATTGAATATAATGTCATATTATTAATGTAGTATTTAATATATATCATGAGTACAAACAAAACAATAATGCAACTAAAGGGTACAAACAATGTCAAGACGCAAACAAGACATTTTCACAATTAAAAATGAATTTATGAACTAAATAAAACAAGCGGAAGTGTCACACGGAAAACGAAGGGTCAAAGATTGACCCGAGGTCAACTGAATATGCAAAGTACACCAAAAAAAAAAGACTGCAAAAAATGATGACATCACAGGACTCATAACGGACGAACATTTAACAATCATCAAATAAATGATAGTAAGAGTAGACTGGACGAAATAGTTAACGAACATGATACAAAACTGAATAAAAATGTGAACTTAGTACAAATAAAATACACCAGTTATCTACGGAACGGTACAGTTAACACAATCGTCAAACGACAGCAGATTTGGACAGGCAGTCCATTCGGCAGAATCTTCGATGGAGCTCCTAAAAAGTGCGATCGTTTAACTGCCCTAAGAAACGACCGAAATCAATTCAGGCATCGTGAGAGCCACAGAATCTAATTTCGGTTCATCCTCCCTACCGCCCACTAGTTAACACCTTAAAACAACAAAAAGTACATTAAACATAGGTAAAAACATGCCTATGTAGGCAGAAGGCATGGACTCAGTTAGCACTGTCACGTTAACGACAATAGTTATTGAGCTAAACTTATCTTTATTTGCTGCTTCACTTGATGCTCGTTGTCGTCGACGACTAGGCCTGTGCCTTTGACTGTCTGCTCCTGATGGGCAGGCAACGGTAGTCCATCTTGTGCATCTTGATAAATTTGAAGCGAACTAGAAAGGCGTTGAAAAGATGTCTTCTTCACAGCGACAATGCAACAGTGACGTCATGTTGCTATTCATGATCACGTGCGTCACGTCAGCTTCGTAATGGTCATGTGATTTTCATTCAAACGTAAATATCGTGGAGGCGTGTGGAACACAGAAAAAATTTTTTCTCTTCTGTCGATCCCCGCAATCGGCCGCCAGTTTTGTTGAAAGACTTTCGTGTGGGGTTACTGGTTGTGTTGCCTGAATTCTGATCGTGCTAATGTTCTTACGCGAATGGGGTGAACCTCACCTTCGGTTTGTCGTAATGCCTGAACTTGGCATCAAGATGTAAACAACTGTTCATCTTATTAACTCAGCAACTTGACATAAAATACGTAATTCATAAGGTTGAATGGTGTAACGTGATTCAACGAATAATGCCTCCGGTTCGAGTCCTTCACAATTTAATATGGATTACACACATACATAAACAGTTCAATTCACACATGAGGTACATGCATCAATCAATCAATAGCGTAGACTGCTGTTTTACGTGTCAATGTCCGTTTAAGGATACAATGCAGTAATTGTCGTCAGAACATCACAGCTATATGCACGCGCATATAGAATGGCTACCTGCCGACAGTGAGACTGTGAGTCTAATTACTTCGTATAAAGTAGACGATTATCTTTCTCCTTCCAAGGATTTAGTTAATCACTAACCTCCATAAGTTTCCTCTCTCGTAGAGTTCTAGGACTGACCCTGGTCCTGCATAAATACACATATAAATGGCTATATCATGCCATTAATTTGGAAGGCTAGAAAAACGCAGCTATTCAGCTTGACGGTCAAAGTAACAAAGGGTAGCGTCTCCTAGTTACCAACTGTGACCCAAACAACGCTAGACACGTCATAATCGATCGTGTATGGAGCGTTCAATAATTGAAACATCTATCGCAATATATTAAATGTCTTAACCTTTACAATTGCACGTCTGCTAACCTTTAGCAGACGGCGTTAATAACATATACCGTAACATTTATTACAGTTTGTGAACCAGTTTATTACAGTTTGCGAACCAGTTTATTACAGTTTTGAACCAGTTTATTACAGTTTGTTAACCAGTTTTTTACAGTTTGTGAACCAGTTTATTACAGTTTGTGAACCAGTTTATTACATTTTGTGAACCAGTTTTTTACAGTTTGTGAACGAGTCTATTACAGTTTGTGAACCAGTTTATTACATTTTGTTAACCAGTTTATTACAGTTTGTGAACCAGTCTATTACAGTTTGTGAACCAGTTTATTACAGTTTGTGAACCAGTCTATTACAGTTTGTGAACCAGTCTATTACAGTTTGTGAACCAGTTTATTACAGTTTGTGAACCAGTCTATTACAGTTTGTGAACCAGTCTATTACAGTTTGTGAACCAGTTTATTACAGTTTGTGAACCAGTCTATTACAGTTTGTGAACCAGTCTATTACAGTTTGTCAACCAGTTTCTTACAGTTTGTGAACCAGTTTATTACAGTTTGTGAACCAGTTTATTACAGTTTGTGAACCTGTTTATTACAGTTTGTTAACCCATCTATTACAGTTTGTGAACCAGTTTATTGCAGTTTGTGAACCAGTTTATTACAGTTTGTGAACCAGTTTATTACAGTTTGTGAACCACTTTATTACAGTTTGTGAACCAGTTTATTACAGTTCCTGAAGCAGTTTATTACAGTTTGTGAAACAGTTTATTACAGTTTGTGAACCAGTCTATTACACTTTGTGAACCAGTTTATTACAGTTTGTGAACCAGTTTATTACAGTTTGTGACCCAGTTTATTACAGTTTGTGAACCCGTCTATTACAGTTTGTGAACCAGTTTATTGCAGTTTGTGAACCAGTTTATTACAGTTTGTGAACCAGTTTATTACAGTTTGTGAACCAGTTTTTTACAGTTTGTGAACCAGTTTATTACAGTTTGTGAACCAGTTTATTACAGTTCGTGAAGCAGTTTATTACAGTTTGTGAACCAGTTTATTACATTTTGTGAACCAGTCTATTACACTTTGTGAACCAGTTTATTACAGTTTGTGAACCAGTTTATTACAGTTTGCGAACCAGTTTATTACAGTTTGTGAACCAGTCAATTACAGTTTGTGAACCAGTCTATTACAGTTTGCGAACCAGTTTAATACAGTTTGGGAACCAGTCTGTTACAGTTCGTGAAGCAGTCTATTACAGTTTGGCAATTCCTTCCTGCCATCTGACTTTGTACTTACTGGTAAAAATAAATCATTAAATATTTCGTTCATTGAGACGATGATGCTAGTTGTTCTCAAAATAATGTCGTTTTCCCCACTTTATGGATAAGAATGAAGGCTATGTGCTTGAGAACATACAAACATCTATTAGTTTACGGTGTAAATGTATGCATATATACATACACACAAACACAGGGTCGGCTTAATATCGATTCCGCCGATTTCTGCAAATCGAGTTCCTCACCTAGATGGACCCCAATATCACTTTCAGACCTTTTCTCGGACATATCGGGTTGAGGCATCAATTTCCGCAACCAGAAGAAGCATTGGCTTTATACTCTTCCGGGGTCTGTGTATTTCTACAGTTTCACCAGTATATTGGTGGGCCTTCACCAAAGATGGAGAAACTAAAGCCGAGTATTCTAAGCCACTGTCATATAAGCACCGTATGGTATGGGTACCAACGGTTACTTGCTCGGTAATAGAAGGGTAACTAGGACTTTCTTCATATGCCTGGGGGTCATGGTTCCCTTTCGGCCCCCTGATCAGGCAAGCGACATTATAAGATCCGGATTTCGGCCTCTTACAATCCGATGTAAAATTTGTATTGGTTTTGCACACTTTGCAATATCGTCGTCCAGTTCCCTAGGCTGAATTGCTCTGTTTCTGCCTCTGGTGATTTTGTGGTTGTTATTGCAGTTGGTGGGCTGTTTTGTATGTTGTGTTGCCCGTACTTTTGGAGTTATCATCTGGGTGATCCTTCTGTTTGGGGTAATTATCGGGGTGGCGCATTTTAGAAGGATTCACTTCCGACTGGGTGCTCTGGTACCGGTGATCAAACAGGACCATACCTGATCAAGAGTTTCGGCCCCGTGCTCCGCCAGGAACTTTCTCATGTCAGGGGTGAGTGAGTCCTTGAACTGCTCCACGAGAACCATCTCCTTTAATCCTTCAAAAGATTCATCGAAGATGCTGAGGGAACCCCACTTCTCCAGGTACGTTTCTAGCCTGGTAGCTAATTGTCTAAAAGATTAGTCTTTTTGCCTTTTAACCTCATGGAGTTTAGAACGAAAAGTGTCTGCGTTAAGCATAAAACGCTGAAACAGAGCCTTCTTCAACATGTCGTGGTTGTTCTGTTCTTCCACGGGCATCATGAGAAATACATCAGACTCTGGGATAGCTTCATGTTGTATCTCTCCCTCTCCAAGCCTTATGTAGCTGCTAAAGATTCAAACCTAGAGACGTAGATGTCTATTTCCTCTGAAGCCTCAGAATAGACGTCTAATTGGAAGGATATTGCGCCAGGTGCTACCATGTGAGAAAGGTTTCCCCCATCGCTACTTTGAGAACTGCCAGACCCGCCATTGTTAGATCTAAAGTCCACTCTTCTTCCTTCGATTTCCAATTCCTTCAATCTAATGGCGTGGGTTCTGTCAGCCTCCTTTTCGTCTCTTTCGGACTGTTCCTTTTCCTTAGCGAATGCCCTCTCGGCCTGTTCACTGTCCTTAGCGAATACCCCTTCGACCTGTTCCTTTTCCTTAGCGAATGCCTTTTCTCTTTCCGCGGCTTCGTGAACACTTTGCTTTTCCTTTTCTCCGGCCTGGGCCTTTTCGTGCTCCCTGGCCATCTTTCTCTCTTCCCTTTCAGCCGCTTTCTCCTTGCGAAGTGCTGCTTTCTCTGCCTTCATCCTGTCCTTTTCCTCTTTATCTTTTTTTTCTGTTCTCGCACCGACGTAAGCACAAAGTCAGAAAGTTCATTAGCCGAGCACCCTAGTTCGGGGCCTAAATTAAGGTAAAAGGCATGGAGGTTTTGGGACTCTGTCATTCTGAGCAAAAAAGTCTGTTTACAAAGCTACACAACGTTACAACAGCTACTAGCTAGTAAACTACAAATTTACAACACTTAATTAGTCACACCAAGTGAACTTCTTATTTCTTTATCTTTAATTTTTGTTACAAAAGATTTTTATTTTCTTTATACAGTTACTTTTACTGTTATTTATGAATGCAATGTATGCTGAGTATTACTACAAACACACTCTTGACACTATTCTTTCCGTAAATCTGAAATTATGCCAGTCTAGTCTAGGGGAATAATTAGACAAGTTCTATAATCCCGGCGCGAGTCGCCCAATTGTGACGGTATTGCCTTCCCTGCTTTGCAGTAGTAGTCCAACAGTGGCCAAAACTCAAGAGTATTTACTATGGGCCTTAAAAGGTGTCTACCTTCGCACAAGATTACTCTTGGCAGAGATGTAAATAGAATGGTAATGACACTTCTATCACAAAGGGAGTCATCACAAGAAATTCAGATAAGCAAAAACAATGCTGCTTTGGATGAGCACGTTAATTCTAGAATCTGTCGACCACTTTTGTGAAGAATTAAGCAATGATTAAGTTTAGCTCGTTAAGCCCCCACCTCAGTTTTACTCAGTGGAATTCTTATTATTCTGGTATAGCTCTGTTTAGAGTGTGTGTAGTAAATTGACTGAGACAAACATGCAGTACATTTTAAATGATTAAATCGACGTTAAATTTGTAAAATTACAAATAACAAAATTTAATAATCACTTACGTTTTAACAGTTTGAAAATAATTGATTGAATAGTTTAGAAGAAAAGTTTCATCATTGATTGATAGTAGAGTTGATGAAAAAAGTTCACTTTGGCAGCGTATATTTTGCACTTAGCTGCCAATAGTAGTTTCTGCTCCCGCTGATGGGTTCTTTTCACACAGCTCACGATCATCGCTGGTCAAGGTTGTCAGGTGTAGCTCGTTTCCCAGAAATGTCAAGGAGAGTGTACAAAGTTGGTCCCTCGTCTTAAAGCGTAGGCCATTTGTCCCTTCTTGTTCCAGAGATAGTACTTTCTGCTGGTACCACCAATAACTATGATAAAAATTAGAAACGAAACGCTCTCCTGAGTATTGCGTTTTGCGACACATACTTATGTGTTCTCTTTCTTCTGCTCTACTATCCAGTTTATCTCAGAATTTACTTTCGATGAGAATTAAATTTAATCCCCCGGGATAAAACTTTCTTTACATTTAAACTGAATAGCTTTAGCTTTACATTACATTAAAATGAAAAAGTTAGTAGCTCAGATAGAATATGTTTACATTTACATTTCCAATGATTGAAAAGTGTTCACAATATAAATTGAATATGCTTTCATTTATGTTTTACTGATTTGAAAAGTTTGAAACTTCCCTTAATTTTAAAGTGAATATGTTTACATAGACATTTACACTGGTTTGAAACTGTAAGCATTATAATTAATGTACATAATTTCTTTCATCTTTCCCTCCCTGCTCCATATGGAACCTGGAATTACTTTATGCTTTTAGTTCTCTTTACGAAACTAGCAATAAAGCAATCACCAGCCCTTGCAGGGGTGGTTCATGAAATCATCATTCTATACGCTTAAGTTGCCAGCCTCAAATAACTAGGACATCCACTAGCTATTTTCACATATTAATATTCACATGGTTATATATATATATATATGATGGCCACTGACTGCTTTGACGGTCGGCGACTAAGGATCAAAGAAGAAGAAGAAGAAGATGTAAATAACATAATTATATATATATATATATATAATTATGTTATTTACCTGTATATATCCACTTGTGTGTTCGATGCTGTGTTGAAAGGAAAAACTACAGGACGAATGTGCTGCCGGTTTGTTTGCAAACATGTGGGATTTTAGAGACAAAAGCGAGCATTGGAAAAGGTGTAGAATATTTGCTAATTGTGGCACAAATACGACTGTAAGTTTATTAGGGTATTTGAATGAGTATTTCATACTGGAACGACACACTGTTCACGAACAAAAGATAGGATGACAGGATTTGATAACATGATGTAATTAAGATGTCACTTACTATTTTGTACTTAACCAAATCATTGTATGGAAGCCAATCATGGACTAATGGATCTATCTTAGGATGTATTAAGGAAAAGAGTAATCACATTGATCTGACTGTAGGGTACTGAGGTAAATTGTCATGTGCAAACTGTTAGCACAATGTCTTAACATGTTTGTACGTTTGTTGTGTGTGTGTGTGTGGATCTACTATGATAGACCATACAAGTATTATGATTATTTGCATTCCAGTTTTTATTCCTGTATTGACCAAGAGTCATCAAGACTTTCAAAATCTGAGAAGCTCAGTGGATGCAGTAGTTCTCAATATACTCAGAGCGAGGCATCTAGATTGTTTCCCAGCCTGGAGATCCAGACAGTGATCCTGGCTACAGAGGACTCTACTTATGTTTTAGCAGATAAGTGGACATAAAAGCTCCACTTGTCAGAATATCCAGCAACCTTATTATATAAAAATAAAAAACACGCCAAACATTGGTAGTGATGACATTTGTAGGACTTTATTAAAAACTCAACCAACTACAGACCAAAGACATTGATACCTATCTATAAAATAACTAATTGATATGTGTAAAATAACTATATCATATATAACTATTTTGGAAATGAACCTACCATGTCTATTTATTTCATTTTTGTAAAAACATATTTGAATTCATTTTAATTTTCCTAGCCGAAAAGAGAAACGGTAGTAGTAGGGAATGTTGGACTTAGGTATTATTCTGCAGGAGCGCTGCAGGAGCACCTGCAGGAGCATGACTTTTATATAGCAAAAATTCTGCAGGAGCGCTGCAGGGGCAAGATGGCGGACTTGAGCTAACAAGGGGAGGTTATATGGGTCAAGATGGCAAACTTGAGATAACAAGGGGAGGTTATTTTTAGACTTTTATATAACAAGAAGACGATGTTAATATAAGGAAAATGTGGCAAGATGGCGGACTTGAGATAACAAGAAGACGATGTTTATATAAGGAAAATGTTGCAAGATGGTTGTTTTTTATATAGTAATATATTGTTTTTAGTATAGCCAAATTAGGTAGTGTTAGACAAACAAGAAGAGGTTAATAGTTAGATGATATTTATACATTTAGACATAGGAAGACGATAGGAAGATAACAAGAAGACATACGAACAGTTATACGTTATATTTAGACATACATATTTAGACATAGACAAACAGTTATTTTACAACAGTTATACGATATATTTAGACAAACAATTAGACGATATAGGTAACAAAAACCGTTTTAGTTAATATAGTTTTTTATTTTATATTCAATAGTGTTTTTGAAGTAGCAAAAACATACATGGTAATATATAGTATTTTTTAACGTAATACATTTTCACAGATTTATTTACAAATGAATATATAATTATATGGTGTATATGGTGACATTATCAAACATTGATATTTTCACACAGTGATATTTACAATAATACATATTTATATAGGAAGAAGTATGTTCAAAATATACAATAAAAATATCACAGGGGTACAGGCCAGACCTTGAAGGGAGTCGTCATATTGTCGTCACGTCGTAAGAAATATTTTATGTGTATGTGGTATCTGTGTGTACAGACAGTTTAAATGTTGAGGGGTGATGTGGTGACGTTGTCGGGATGTACCTGTCGTTTTATGTAAAAGTAAGATAGGGCGTTGCGGTGTTGTTCGTATGTGTAGATGGAGGAATTGTGTGCTCTGAACCCGATATTTTTCCCACCCTGTGCCTGTTGTGTGTTGAGGACTTCTAGGAATGTGTGTTTGTCTACTTTGTTGTGGTGTTTGTTCAAGCCTTTGGTGGTTGTTTTGTCGTAGTCACCAAAACAGTGATATGTCTTGCTACAGAGGGAAACCATCCCTTGAAACGTCGACTTGGGAGAATAAACTGTGCAGGTAATAGTTGATCGGGGCCACCTCTGCGTCAACGGGTAATGCGCCGCCATTAGCTAACGTAACTTTGGCGCGCACGTGTAGAAAAGTATTGAACAAATCTAGATATTCCTCACCGTTTCCCGAAATTACAAATTCCACCGGGGCTCCGGGGGCTAAGGCGGCCAACGGATGTATCTCCACAAATTGTCCCTCTTCTACGGCTGACTGCGTTGGTGGTACGCTAAACAAATCTAGACCACTGTGAAGACATTCGCACGAGTTGGGGTGAATAAGCGCCATCATTCAAATATATCAGAGTACCTTCGCGTCTTCTGGTGAGAATGAGAAGGTCGAGCTCGGTTACGGCGTTTTATGCGTTTCGGCTCGCCAGGTGGGGCAGCTCTCGTTTTTCTTTTTCTTCTTCTAAGTCCGCTACCCGATTGGTTAGTGGTGAGGTGTTCAACCGCTCCCTGTAATAAACGTTGACCAGATTCTTTCGCTCGTTCACGAAATGCCTCGCCAACATTTCTGCCGGCTAACGCATCGCTCGCGACCTGTAGACCGGTCCCAAGCCCTTCTCTGAGTAAAGCTTTGCCTCCAGTTTTTAACCACGGGAGAACCATACGACCGAGCCCGCCGAAAAAAACTACCCAAACCATGTCCTCTTTGACTTCGCCTCCGATAAACACTGGCATCCCATGGCCAGCTTGGTTGCAGTAAAACTCCTCATACATCTTGGGGTTTCGTCGGATGGGTACGTGTCTCACCATTATGTTTCTAGTCAAAATCAAACCGTCTGTGAGTTCGGAAGTGTAGTGTCAACACCGAAGCTCCGCTAGTGAATGGGATAGTCTTACCCTGATCGTTAGTTAAAAGGATTTCCACCGCGTCAAACGAAAAACGGCTCAGGGGTACGTAGTGGGGTTTGTCGTAAATCCTGAAAACAGAAGCGGTAGTCCTATCCAAAATAGGCACAATCCGTAACAAAGGGACAGAGGCATCTCCAACCGGTCTCGCCGCTACGAGATCGCAGTACACGTATACATTTTTCATGTCGCTATCCATTTGCACTTCAGTCTCACCTCGTAGTATTGGGTCAATGTCTGTGGCGAGTGAGGCAGGAAAACCTAACATGTGTTTCAACGTCTCGCTAATTCTAACTTCAACCTCCGGATCATACAGATTCAAGGTGGCCTTATTATTGTTAAAATGGAATCTAACTCGGGCTTTTTCATCCACATCCGTGGCTAAAAGCAAACGATTCAACTCGTCGATCAGCGTGTCGGGTGACGTGTATAGACCAGCTGGTAACGTGAGTAGTATAGACTCATCTTCTTTGTTGGGAAAATAATGTACCCATACATCACCCTCTAGCACGTTAAAATAACTTTTGGGAAATTGAATCTCAACCAAACCAACCTCGTAACGTGAAGTCAAGTCTATAGTCTGTGGCAATTTGACGAAAAAGTGACCGGCGTTATTGTTTGGGTATATTTTCATCGAGGCATTGCTGGGTAAAGTCACGTAAAAACTCATCCTATCTTGGGGTTAGGTAACATGTAACCCAGACAACTGCTCATTAAAGCGATCCAAAAACTTGCCGTCTGGTCCCTCTGCGTTGCTCCGACTCAGATTGAATAATGAGACACCGATGACGACATATATAACGATCATCTGACAGATGAAAACGATCTCTAGTCGCGGGACTAGTTTCCCAAAAAAGGCCAGAACGAGGTTCTCGCGGTCTTGGGAGGGGGTGGCATCAAAACTGGGGTGCTCACGTCTTCTTCAATATCCATCAGTCTCGATATCTCGCTAGTTTGTTTGGACGAAATCCAGCTGTTGAATGACGAGTTATAACCGAACCATTTGACTAAATATTCTTTTACACCCCTGCCACCGCGGCGTTCCTCCAAAATGGACTCGATTCGATAAACTATCTTGTCGCCGACTCGTTGCAGCTCTTCTTGGTAAAAAGAACCTTTCAATTCCTCACCCGAATCATCTTTAAGGACGTACGTAACCGGTCTTGTTTGGTTTAGTCGGCTGATCGTAAACAACTCTTCTGTCCACGCCGGCGTATAACCCTTTTAAAAAAAGTTTGTCTGGCTTGGGCGATCCGCACGCGATCACCAGGTTTTAAATAGACTTTTCTACCGACGACGTCAGGGGTCGAATACAAAGTACGCCACACTTCTTCTTGATTGCTCGGGGTAACTTCCACCGGCGTCATCTTAATACTCCGATGATACGAATTGTTGTAGTTGTGGACCAGTTGTTGTATCACGTCGACGTAGCGAAGACTGTTGGTTTTGGTAAAGTAACGCCACGTTTTTTCTTTGAGGGTTCGATTAAACCGTTCGACGATAGCTGCTTTGGTGTCTTCATTCTCCGTAGTGAAGAACTGGACCTTTTCGTTTTTAAGAAACTTTAAGAATGTTTTGTTGACAAACTCACTGCCTTTGTCTGTTTGAAAATTTATCGGTTTGCGACTGTTAAAAATTGTCTTTACCGCTGCTACTAAAGCTGTTCCAGTCTTGTTTTTCAGAGGAACAGCCCAAGCAAATTTACTAAATACATCGATACACGTTACTAGATACGAATACCCATCGTTGAATCTCTTTAAACCACGCAAGTCAATTAAATCAGCCTGGAACTGTTGGTCGATACCACCTGCAATGGTCGTACGTCGTTTAAATTTACTGCGCACCGGCTTGTGTAGGGTGTAGGTGTCTTGATGACCTAACCACTCTTCAATTTTCTTACGACTAAGTTTGGTTGCACGTTGTAAGGGGGCGATTCCGCCATAAGCTCCGGCTCGTTTTGGGTCGTAGTAATGTCGTTTTAAAATCACTTCTTTGGCCATGGTTCCCACTTTGGCGTCTTTTTCCTTCTTCTGAGCGAATACGACGATGTTTCTCGCACTTTACTAGCCACCTTTTTTCGATTAGTGGGTGTGACGGGTGGTGACTGAGGTGTTTTGTCGACGACCTCCTCTTTAAGTACAGTGGGTTGTTCGTTGGTTTGTGGTGGTTGTTTAATATCCACGAGACCTAGAGGTACGTGGCTGTACTGTTCTAGTCGAGTCAAATAACGCTGTAATGTTTGTTGATAGAGTCTAGCCTTGTCACCGATTGGCAGATCTTGTCGATCCAAGGCTAGTTGCATTTGAGTGTCCAATTCTCCCAAGTTATCTCTTAGAGCATCGGGTGGTCTATAAGGTTTTTCTAACAAACGAGGATCCATCAAAACCATCTTCTTAGCCATTTTACAAAAAACCTCTTAGTACAGCTAGTAAAGGTTTTAACAACACACTTAAAAAACCTCCGGTTTGTAAAAATTGTTTTCGTCTTTTGAGCGATAATGTCCTCTTGGTAAGGGTTCGCAGGATGTTTTTGTAACGATGCATACGTCTCTTCTGATTGAGAGTTAGTGTAACGTTACCTTTTAATACGTTGTGACAACATTCACAGAGTGTTCCTACCAGCTCGGGTGATGCTGTTTTCATAACAGCCTTGATGACTGGTGGTTTGGCTGTACCTAGAAATTTTAACATATCAGCATGTTTTTTTACTTTTTCTCCCATTTTACTTGGGTACGTAAACAATATGTTGCTCCTCTGGGAAGATTCTTGAACGAAGCCTTAGATTATCTGGTGTGTCTTGCCGGAGGTCAATTAGCAAATAGCCGTGTGCAACCGATGTTGCCTCCTTAAAACTATCCTGCACATAGGCAGTCCGACCTGGGTACATCTGTTTAGCTAGATTAACAATCTGCGATCCATCGCGTGGATTTTTGAAAAGTACAATGTAATGAGAATTCAAACTAATGGTTCTGTGTTCTTTGTTCTTGCCAAATAAATTTTGCACGAGATAAAAGACGCTTATATTTTTATGATGAGACTTTTTTGTAAATAAACTAGTTACACGTTCATCTGTTTCGTTCATGAGGTCATCGATAATTACCAACCGTCTCTTATCACCTGTCCACTGCTCAATATCGGGCAGTCCTTCAATAAACTGAACTCCAGTCATGGAATTGTATAAAGGTTGCCATTCCCCGTAACACCAAATAATTTCATCGGGTACGACTGTGACCATATCTTTGATATGTGTTAGGAAACGTTGGACAAAAACAGTCTTTCCACTAGAACTAGGGCCTGAAATTAAACAGGTAAAAGGATGTACAAACCTCGTGTCCATATTTAATAATGATAACTTTCACTTACAACCAGTTATTTTATATCAAAAACCCTACACATTGTTAGAACAAAAAATGTGACAATTACTTTTCAAGAATTTGAGAACCACTGATCAAGAATTTGAGAACCTTTGGAGTAAAAAATGTAAGAACCTCTGATACCAACATATATTGAGAATCAAGCATTGTGAGAACCTTTGGAGTAAAAATTGTAAGAACCCCAGACACCAACATGTATTGAGAATCCCTGATCTACAAGGTGGGAAGTGTAAAACATTGTGAGAACCTTTGGAGTAACGTGAGAAACAAGAATTTGAGAATCACTGTGTAACAAAATATAAGAACTCAACCAACATGTATTGAGAATCAAGAATTTGAGAATCACTGTGTAACAAAATATAAGAACTCAACCAACATATTATATTTTGTTACACAGTGATTCTCAAATTCTTGATTCTCAATACATGTTGGTTGAGTTCTTATATTTTGTTACACAGTGATTCTCAAATTCTTGATTCTCACGTTACTCCAAAGGTTCTCACAATGTTTTACACTTCCCACCTTGTAGATCAGGGATTCTCAATACATGTTGGTGTCTGGGGTTCTTACATTTTTTACTCCAAAGGTTCTCACAATGCTTGATTCTCAATATATGTTGGTATCAGAGGTTCTTACATTTTTTACTCCAAAGGTTCTCAAATTTTTGATCAGTGGTTCTCAAATTCTTGAACAGTAATTGTCACATTTTTTGTTCTAACAATGTGTAGGGTTTTTGATATAAAATAACTGGTTGTAAGTGAAAGTTATCATTATTAAATATGGACACGAGGTTTGTACATCCTTTTACTTGTTTAATTTCAGGCCCTAGTTCTAGTAGAAAGACTGTTTTTGTCCAACGTTTCCTAACACATATCAAAGATATGGTCACAGTCGTACCCGATGAAATTATTTGGTGTTACGTGGAATGGCAACCTTTATACAATTCCATGACTGGAGTTCAGTTTATTGAAGGACTGCCCGATATTGAGCAGTGGACAGGTGATAAGAGACGGTTGGTAATTATCGATGACCTCATGAACGAAACAGATGAACGTGTAACTAGTTTATTTACAAAAAAGTCTCATCATAAAAATATAAGCGTCTTTTATCTCGTGCAAAATTTATTTGGCAAGAACAAAGAACACAGAACCATTAGTTTGAATTCTCATTACATTGTACTTTTCAAAAATCCACGCGATGGATCGCAGATTGTTAATCTAGCTAAACAGATGTACCCAGGTCGGACTGCCTATGTGCAGGATAGTTTTAAGGAGGCAACATCGGTTGCACACGGCTATTTGCTAATTGACCTCCGGCAAGACACACCAGATAATCTAAGGCTTCGTTCAAGAATCTTCCCAGAGGAGCAACATATTGTTTACGTACCCAAGTAAAATGGGAGAAAAAGTAAAAAAACATGCTGATATGTTAAAATTTCTAGGTACAGCCAAACCACCAGTCATCAAGGCTGTTATGAAAACAGCATCACCCGAGCTGGTAGGAACACTCTGTGAATGTTGTCACAACGTATTAAAAGGTAACGTTACACTAACTCTCAATCAGAAGAGACGTATGCATCGTTACAAAAACATCCTGCGAACCCTTACCAAGAGGACATTATCGCTCAAAAGACGAAAACAATTTTTACAAACTGGAGGTTTTTTAAGTGTGTTGTTAAAACCTTTACTAGCTGTACTAAGAGGTTTTTTGTAAAATGGCTAAGAAAATGGTTTTGATGGATCCTCGTTTGTTAGAAAAACCTTATAGACCACCCGATGCTCTAAGAGATAACTTGGGAGAATTGGACACTCAAATGCAACTAGCCTTGGATCGACAAGATCTGCCAATCGGTGACAAGGCTAGACTCTATCAACAAACATTACAGCGTTATTTGACTCGACTAGAACAGTACAGCCACGTACCTCTAGGTCTCGTGGATATTAAACAACCACCACAAACCAACGAACAACCCACTGTACTTAAAGAGGAGGTCGTCGACAAAACACCTCAGTCACCACCCGTCACACCCACTAATCGAAAAAAGGTGGCTAGTAAAGTGCGAGAAACATCGTCGTATTCGCTCAGAAGAAGGAAAAAGACGCCAAAGTGGGAACCATGGCCAAAGAAGAGATTTTAAAACGACATTACTACGACCCAAAACGAGCCGGAGCTTATGGCGGAATCGCCCCCTTACAACGTGCAACCAAACTTAGTCGTAAGAAAATTGAAGAGTGGTTAGGTCATCAAGACACCTACACCCTACACAAGCCGGTGCGCAGAAAATTTAAACGACGTACGACCATTGCAGGTGGTATCGACCAACAGTTCCAGGCTGATTTAATTGACTTGCGTGGTTTAAAGAGATTCAACGATGGGTATTCGTATCTAGTAACGTGTATCGATGTATTTAGTAAATTTGCTTGGGCTGTTCCTCTGAAAAACAAGACTGGAACAGCTTTAGTAGCAGCGGTAAAGACAATTTTTAACAGTCGCAAACCGATAAATTTTCAAACAGACAAAGGCAGTGAGTTTGTCAACAAAACATTCTTAAAGTTTCTTAAAAACGAAAAGGTCCAGTTCTTCACTACGGAGAATGAAGACACCAAAGCAGCTATCGTCGAACGGTTTAATCGAACCCTCAAAGAAAAAACGTGGCGTTACTTTACCAAAACCAACAGTCTTCGCTACGTCGACGTGATACAACAACTGGTCCACAACTACAACAATTCGTATCATCGGAGTATTAAGATGACGCCGGTGGAAGTTACCCCGAGCAATCAAGAAGAAGTGTGGCGTACTTTGTATTCGACCCCTGACGTCGTCGGTAGAAAAGTCTATTTAAAACCTGGTGATCGCGTGCGGATCGCCCAAGCCAGACAAACTTTTAAAAAGGGTTATACGCCGGCGTGGACAGAAGAGTTGTTTACGATCAGCCGACTAAACCAAACAAGACCGGTTACGTACGTCCTTAAAGATGATTCGGGTGAGGAATTGAAAGGTTCTTTTTACCAAGAAGAGCTGCAACGAGTCGGCGACAAGATAGTTTATCGAATCGAGTCCATTTTGGAGGAACGCCGCGGTGGCAGGGGTGTAAAAGAATATTTAGTCAAATGGTTCGGTTATAACTCGTCATTCAACAGCTGGATTTCGTCCAAACAACTAGCGAGATATCGAGACTGATGGATATTGAAGAAGACGTGAGCACCCCAGTTTTGAGGCCACCCCCTCCCAAGACCGCGAGAACCTCGTTCTGGCCTTTTTTTGGGAAACTAGTCCCGCGACTAGAGATCGTTTTCATCTGTCAGATGATCGTTATATATGTCGTCATCGGTGTCTCATTATTCAATCTGAGTCGGAGCAACGCAGAGGGACCAGACGGCAAGTTTTGGATCGCTTTAATGAGCAGTTGTCTGGGTTACATGTTACCTAACCCCAAGATAGGATGAGTTTTTACGTGACTTTACCCAGCAATGCCTCGATGAAAATATACCCAAACAATAACGCCGGTCACTTTTTCGTCAAATTGCCACAGACTATAGACTTGACTTCACGTTACGAGGTTGGTTTGGTTGAGATTCAATTTCCCAAAAGTTATTTTAACGTGCTAGAGGGTGATGTATGGGTACATTATTTTCCCAACAAAGAAGATGATTCTATACTACTCACGTTACCAGCTGGTCTATACACGTCACCCGACACGCTGATCGACGAGTTGAATCGTTTGCTTTTAGCCACGGATGTGGATGAAAAAGCCCGAGTTAGATTCCATTTTAACAATAATAAGGCCACCTTGAATCTGTATGATCCGGAGGTTGAAGTTAGAATTAGCGAGACGTTGAAACACATGTTAGGTTTTCCTGCCTCACTCGCCACAGACATTGACCCAATACTACGAGGTGAGACTGAAGTGCAAATGGATAGCGACATGAAAAATGTATACGTGTACTGCGATCTCGTAGCGGCGAGACCGGTTGGAGATGCCTCTGTCCCTTTGTTACGGATTGTGCCTATTTTGGATAGGACTACCGCTTCTGTTTTCAGGATTTACGACAAACCCCACTACGTACCCCTGAGCCGTTTTTCGTTTGACGCGGTGGAAATCCTTTTAACTAACGATCAGGGTAAGACTATCCTATTCACTAGCGGAGCTTCGGTGTTGACACTACACTTCCGAACTCACAGACGGTTTGATTTTGACTAGAAACATAATGGTGAGACACGTACCCATCCGACGAAACCCCAAGATGTATGAGGAGTTTTACTGCAACCAAGCTGGCCATGGGATGCCAGTGTTTATCGGAGGCAAAAGTCAAAGAGGACATGGTTTGGGTAGTTTTTTCGGCGGGCTCGGTCGTATGGTTCTCCCGTGGTTAAAAACTGGAGGCAAAGCTTTACTCAGAGAAGGGCTTGGGACCGGTCTACAGGTCGCGAGCGATGCGTTAGCCGGCAGAAATGTTGGCGAGGCATTTCGTGAACGAGCGAAAGAATCTGGTCAACGTTTATTACAGGGAGCGGTTGAACACCTCACCACTAACCAATCGGGTAGCGGACTTAGAAGAAGAAAAAGAAAAACGAGAGCTGCCCCACCTGGCGAGCCGAAACGCATAAAACGCCGTAACCGAGCTCGACCTTCTCATTCTCACCAGAAGACGCGAAGGTACTCTGATATATTTGAATGATGGCGCTTATTCACCCCAACTCGTGCGAATGTCTTCACAGTGGTCTAGATTTGTTTAGCGTACCACCAACGCAGACAGCCGTAGAAGAGGGACAATTTGTGGAGATACATCCGTTGGCCGCCTTAGCCCCCGGAGCCCCGGTGGAATTTGTAATTTCGGGAAACGGTGAGGAATATCTAGATTTGTTCAATACTTTTCTACACGTGCGCGCCAAAGTTACGTTAGCTAATGGCGGCGCATTACCCGTTGACGCAGAGGTGGCCCCGATCAACTATTACCTGCACAGTTTATTCTCCCAAGTCGACGTTTCAAGGGATGGTTTCCCTCTGTAGCAAGACATATCACTGTTTTGGTGACTGCGACAAAACAACCACCAAAGGCTTGAACAAACACCACAACAAAGTAGACAAACACACATTCCTAGAAGTCCTCAACACACAACAGGCACAGGGTGGGAAAAAATATCGGGTTCAGAGCACACAATTCCTCCATCTACACATACGAACAACACCGCAACGCCCTATCTTACTTTTACATAAAACGACAGGTACATCCCGACAACGTCACCACATCACCCCTCAACATTTAAACTGTCTGTACACACAGATACCACATACACATAAAATATTTCTTACGACGTGACGACAATATGATGACTCCCTTCAAGGTCTGGCCTGTACCCCTGTGATATTTTTATTGTATATTTTGAACATACTTCTTCCTATATAAATATGTATTATTGTAAATATCACTGTGTGAAAATATCAATGTTTGATAATGTCACCATATACACCATATAATTATATATTCATTTGTAAATAAATCTGTGAAAATGTATTACGTTAAAAAATACTATATATTACCATGTATGTTTTTGCTACTTCAAAAACACTATTGAATATAAAATAAAAACTATATTAACTAAAACGGTTTTTGTTACCTATATCGTCTAATTGTTTGTCTAAATATATCGTATAACTGTTGTAAAATAACTGTTTGTCTATGTCTAAATATGTATGTCTAAATATAACGTATAACTGTTCGTATGTCTTCTTGTTATCTTCCTATCGTCTTCCTATGTCTAAATGTATAAATATCATCTAACTATTAACCTCTTCTTGTTTGTCTAACACTACCTAATTTGGCTATACTAAAAACAATATATTACTATATAAAAAAACAACCATCTTGCAACATTTTCCTTATATAAACATCGTCTTCTTGTTATCTCAAGTCCGCCATCTTGCCACATTTTCCTTATATTAACATCGTCTTCTTGTTATATAAAAGTCTAAAAATAACCTCCCCTTGTTATCTCAAGTTTGCCATCTTGACCCATATAACCTCCCCTTGTTAGCTCAAGTCCGCCATCTTGCCCCTGCAGCGCTCCTGCAGAATTTTTGCTATATAAAAGTCATGCTCCTGCAGGTGCTCCTGCAGCGCTCCTGCAGAATAATACCTAAGTCCAACATTCCCTACTACTAACGGTATAGGATCAATAAATTGTAAATACTTTCACTCAGACTTACTTAATTATTTTAATTGAGTTAATGTTCTGTTTGATAGTTATTACATATTCAATATTCAATGTATCCCTAGACAATTAGTCACAAAAATAACTATATAACCATTATTCAAGGTGGGATCTGGAGAGGTAGCAGATAGATCTTCAGTAACCAACACTATCATCATACTTGAAGGTTTACATAGCTTGACCCCACTTTTGATGTCGTTACACCCTTACTCTTTTCAGAGAAGGGGGTATTTCTTATAAGACCAGTCTCTTATCTGGCACTATCCTGGTATCATCTGATACACCTTTGTGTCCAGGATAGCCTACATTTTAATAACATCTGAACCTCTCACGACAATGCCTTGTGAAGAAGATGATCAATTGACGTGTATTAAATGTTGAAATGTCAACAAAGTGTCCAAGTTGATCTATCTTTCGTGGAATGGGAATATTGGAATTATTATTACTGAATTATTGTGGCTATCACGAACCCTGAGGAAAATATATATATTAACCCTAGACACAGTGAGAAAACGAGCTTAATACTCAACTGAATAATATAAACTTTAACGCCACAGATATGTGAGGCTCCGTCCCTTGGAAATGAATAAATTATGTGCAAATATATACAAGGTTGTAATTGGGAAAGTACGCAAGATAACGAATTTCTGGAATCACAAGAAATCGCAGTTTTATTGGTGAGAGGTCATGCCAAGACCTTGGACTGTTTTTGAAGACGTTAATGCCAAACAACTTACACAGCATATTCGATTGAAGTCACTGATCATGCATTTGACTGCCTAAATATATATATCAAAATTATCGGCACAATATATTGTTGACACAGGATGTTGTGATGAATCTTGTCGCCTCGAGGTCATTTCATGTTGAACCGTTGTCATGAACCGTTACACCAAGGTCACCTTAACGGACTCTAACATCTTGAAGTAAACTCACCAGTGGACATTTGCTATATGAATAATAACTATCTTAACATTAATCGTGAGGATCGGTACGGTATCCATAACAAGTCTTTCAATTCTGACGTCGCATCAAGTCTCTGATGTCCGAGAAATCGTTCCTTTTCAGCAACGTGCTGATTATATCGTTTACATACGTCATCAAACAGATTTGCTGACCATATCGATTTCGTTATCAGGATCGTGTAACGTCTTGAACAAGACTCTCAGACGCTGTTTTGGAACTCAGACTTTACATTCTTTCGTTGACCCTCGTGTACTTCATAGATTCAAAGCTACTCTGCGAGGATGAATGCTTCTTGTCTACAGCGAGGATTGGCGGTCGTATGCACATATACCATCCCAGAGACAAATATATCACACAAAAGAACTAAATACTGTATATACAGTTAGTTTTGAAAAAGGTTTGAATTACCTTACGACTAAGTATAGTTATTTAGCTACAAGTGGGAGAGATTTACATTTTGCATTTCTATCCCATTACTCTTTGATTACATTATGGCTGACTTTGTAAAAGTTAAAGCAGGATTTATACAAAATGGAAAGAACTTTGGTTTCTCAGGCGATGATCTTATAGCTTATGTAAATAAGGAAGTAGCTGAATACAAAGAGAGAGAAAAAAGAGAGAAGAGAAAGAGAGAGAAGAAAAGAGAGAAGAGAAAGAGAGAGAAGAAAAAAGAGAAGAAAGAGAGAGACAAGAGAAAGAGAGGGAGAGAGAAGAAAAGAGAGAAGAGAAAGAGAGAGAAGAGAGAAAAGAAGAAAAAGATAGAATAGAGAGAATTCGTTTAGCAGAAATTGCTGCAGAACAGGCGAAATTTGAAAGAGAGAAAACTTTTGAGTTAGAAAAATTACTTTTACAATCTTCTGGTACTAGGGAAGCTTCTGGTACAGGATCGTCTAAGTTCATTAATTTAAAATTGCCAACTTTTTCACCATTGCATGATGACATAGGATTTTATATTTTGAGATTGAATATGGGTTACTACTTTAAATTTACCTAAGGCTTTGTGGCCTGAACATTTTGTTGGATTACTCACAGGTAAAGCTTTACAAAATTTCTTTAGCATCGCCGATGATAAAAGGGATGACTATGAATCCATAAAATCGGTATTCCTTCGCAAATATTGTTTGGACGAAGAAGGATATCGTCTAAAATTTAAATCTATGGTTCCTGTTGAGGTTAAGATTTCGAAGACTTTGTATCTTCTGTGAAGATCTGTCTTAACAGATGGATCGACCAATCAAATATTACTAAATCTTTCGAGGGTACATGTGATCTCTTCTTAAGAGACAAAATTTTATCTTCCGTAAATTCAGAAATTGTCTCATTCCTTCAAGAAAGGAAACCTACGAATGTAGGAGAAATGGAAAAGTTAGGTCAACAATTTTCGGTTGCACGCCCAAAATTATCTTTAAGCAAAACGAGGGTTCTGGAAACTTTGCCTTCGTGTGCGGCTTCTCATGACAGATCACGAACTCGTAGCATGGACCGGCGGTATAGGGAAGACTATGAAAACTCATACAGAGGTAGGTACAACTTTCATCATAATCGCTCGCCCTCACGGGGTGAAGAGAGGCGAAACTTTAACCACCATAATAAAAATGCATGACACAGAATTAAACAATATGGAAATAATAATTACACTAACAAACATCATTTCTCGCCACCATCGTGTAATGATACTTCTCGCACGGACAATAAGGGGTACTCTCGGTCGGACCGTCCAGTGGACAGGAGAGGACCACATTTTTCTAGGAGTCAAAATAGAGCAAGCTCACAAGCTCATGCTTGTCAGATTAAGGTTGATAAGGGTAATAATGACAATAATGAGAATAACACTCACGCCAATGCATATAATTTTGATCTTGAAAATAGTAGTAATTGCACAGAATGTATGACGTTATTTCAACCTGGTTCGACACCACGCCTGAGATGTGGACATGCCCTGCCAGTTTTAGCCTTACAGGACAGGGTTGACTCCCTCGTCATCCATAGGGGTTTTGTATTTGACAGCCCCATTTCAATATTACAGTACAACGGATGCACGACCATTGGACTAAGGAAGGCACTAATTCCGCCTTCTTGTTTTAGGGGGATTTCAGTAAAGTGCGTAACCTTCGGTGGAACTGTCGAGTGTTATCCACTGGCAGATGTGGAAATAGACACTCCTTTCTTTTCATGGAAAAATAGAGTGTGTGGTCTCGATCGATCGTGTTGTGATTTAACTGTGGGTAACATAAAGAGTGTTAAAGAATGTTTTGAACAGGATATTCTTAATTGGGAGAGAAATCATCCTTCCTTTGCTAACGCTATTACAACCAGAGCACAACAGGCTGCAGAAACAAATGAATCAAATTCTTCTATTCCCACACAACACAGTGCAACTTGTCATTACATTGACAAAAATATATTTATATCTCAACAAGAACAAGATCTTTCTTTGTGACATTTATTCCCATCAGCTAATGCTAGAAACCCGAAAGAGTATATCAATATATCTACACATTACAAAAAAGGAGAGTCTCTTTTCGAGGGAGTTATAATTTCCCTCCATCCAGTGCTTCATATCTGTAACTGTCTTTTTCCTCTGTAAAGGTGATCACTTGCACGAGACAGTATACATGTTGTTAAGATGTGTAGTACTTGTAATGATGAGCTGAGTGTGGGTGCAAATGAAGGCGCGAATGTGTTTAGGCTCGTATATGTTGTGTAATGCAACCCATACACTCACATGCAGTAGTCAAGGATGCTTGAACACTGCTGGCACGTTTCAAAACATTTATTGACGATAACACACATAGCATCAACGGGAACAGTCAGTGTAAACAAGGTCATGCTGACCGGAAATCGTTAAGTATACATCAGGCATTCAAAAGGCTGGTAAACATTCCAATATTCGTTCATGGTCAATAGTAATGTTATTCAATGACAGTTCACAATGCCGCTTTTGGTATCTCTGACTAAACGCGTCAGATACCTTAATCACTTTGACATACAGGTACAACTTGGCATTCCCCGCCAATTGCACATTATCAGGCTGTAATATATTAGCCTTAACACAGGCCTCGTTATGACGTCATCTGTGTACTTCTTCTAAGCAGGTTAACATCAACCCTGCAGTAATGCTTATGTAGACATAAATATACCGCCAATCTGCGGTTCCCACAATATAACTTCGTCACTGGACTTCTGTTCGTTTAAAGACAAATAGTCTTACATAGCTATCTTGAGCATAATGTATAAGTTCTGCATACAGGATCGGTGAGCTGTCCTCACAGAAGGTACTTCTTTAACAAATTCTGCCACCGAAAGCATAGTAATGAAAAAGGTCGGTGTTACCTTGCAACGAATCCTCAGAACATAATAACAACACTGTCGTCCTTCCTGACGCACAGAGAATCAATGGGGAGAACTGCCAACGCAGTCACTTCGAAGATTTTCCTCCCCTATAATGGACACACACGTCCTCAGAAGCCAGGACTTCACAACTCAACAAGACGGAAGTCTAATTTCGCGCTCTCCACTGCGCATCGCATATAGCCCAGAACTGTATTACCTTTGACCCAAAAGGTCAAACACAATGAATGAACAAACAAGGGAGATAACCCCTAACCAACCTGACACAGCAAAGTCAAGACATAGTTACTAAACTTTGACCAGGGTGAAAAAACCTACAACCAATAGATCGATGTTTGAAACTCCATCAAAAATGACAGCAACATATTACTACACCCCACCCCCCTGTAAAAAAATGATACATTTAAAAAAAAAATATCCATGAGCAAGATAGCACAAACATCAATTATGCGCTCATGAAAGAATGAACCTAATATCAGGTACAATAGACGCATAAATAAAGCGTCTGGAGAGAGTAAAAATCATCCCCCATCATAAGAGAAAATATTTCCTCTAAGCCAAACAAACTCAGGGGTACCATTAAAGAAACCTAAGTTGCTGGCAATACCAATCATATATCAAACATTATTAAATACTATAATTATAGCAATATACAAATATCATGAATTACAATGCTATATTAGCAACATATCACTGATGGATGGACAAAATCAAATTTGTTAAATTCTTTATACATCATCCAAATAGTAAAACATTTGTATTACAATATATCAGGATATTAAGGACAGACCTAAGTCTGAAAGGGTATCAGGAAAACAAGGCACAAGATTTAATTGGAATCATGTGGGCATCTAGACAATATGTCCGCCATCACATTATCCGAACCACGGATAGCTCGCACCGTGAAATGGAAAGGCTGAAGAGCAATAGCATAACGAGTAGATCTCGAGCTCTTCAAATCCTTACTTTGCATAGCCGTAAGAGCTTTTTGGTCGGTTTCCATAAAGAAATGCGCGCCCAGAAGGAACCTTTGTAGCTTAAGAATGGACCAAACCATAGCCAACAATTCACGGTCTAAAACCGAGTAATTCCTTTCTGCCGCATTCAGCTTCCTAGAGATATACATTACAGGATGCAGAGTTCCTGAATACTCCTGTATTAGTGCCGCTCCAATCCCATGGAAGAGGCATCACTACGAAGAACAAAAGTCTTATCAATCGTTGGTAGTCTTAAGATAGGATGAGATGAGAACAAATTCTTAACCTGATCCAATGAAGATTGGCATTCTTGGGACCAACGCACCATATTAGGAGAACCTTTTTTCAATAACGATGAAAGTGGTGCCATAATGGAGGACAGATTCTCAATGAATCTTCCATAGAATTGTATTAATCCCAAGAGACTACGTACCTGCTTTTTTGTCTTCGGGACCGAGATATTCAATATCTTCGAAATGTTTTGGTCCTCTGTCTTCAACAGACCATGACCAACCCGATGACCTAGGAAAGAAATTTCGCTAAACCCGACAAAAGCTTTAGAGGGTTTTGCAGTCAAACTATGCTCACGTAGAGTAGATAGTAACTCGTTTAAACCCGAATAGTGTTCTTCCCAAGTATCACTGAACAGACAGATGTCGTCCAAATATGCGATGAAATCTGCACGATCTGATAGAATTCGTCACATCATGCGCACGAAAGTCGCTGGGGCGTTCATAAGCCCGAAAGGCATAAAATTCCACTGAAACAAACCCCTAGGTGTTGAAAAAGCAGTGAGAGGTTTGGCGTGTTCCGTCAAAGGGACTTGCCAATAACCTTTCGACAAGTCTAGTTTAGTAAAGAATCTAGCTTTAGAAAGTCTAATAAGTAGATCATCTAATAAAGGCATAGGTTCAGCATCGAATTTCGTAACTTGATTTAATTTGCGATAGTCAACGCAAAGACGTATGTTATTGTCTTTCTTTCGAACAATAACTATCGACGAAGAATAAGCTGAAGTGGATGGTTCAATTATTTGCAGTTGAATCATTTCATCCAATTCTTTCTCGACTTGTGCTTGAAAATGAATAGGTATTGGGTATGGTCTTACTCTGATCGGATTACGATCAGTAAGTATGATGTCATGTTCTATGACATCTGTGTGTCCAGGAATGTCGGTAAGGACATCCTGATATGATTGTAGCGTAGAGGATACTTGACGTTGCTCCTCAAAAGACAAGTTCGAAGAGACGGTAAAGTTTTTCCATGATTCCGTAGAATTAAGTGGAATCGAAGGAAGAGGTAAGTTAACGTCAGAAAAAATAGTTTCCTCATCCTGTATAACGGACAGGGATGAGATGTGACCATGTTGGACTGGAGAGTCGTCCGTCGCCTGGAAAATAGGCTGCAAATAGTCTGGACGTTCAATAAACTCTGTTAGCATATTTATATGGAAGGTTTTATGCCTTCCATCCACATCGACAATATAGTCGACATCCGAAATTTTCGAGACTATAGTGTATGGACCCTTCCAAGAAATGAGAAGTCTATTCTCTCTTGAGGGCAGTAAGACAAACGCTTTGTCTCCAGGACAAAGTTGACGTAGGCGTCTTTTCTTGTTAGTAAATCGCCTAGCCTTTTCTTTCGCAAATTCGGAAGATGAAGTTGCTAATCTGCACGATTCGATAATTTTCTCCCTAACAGCAATGACATATTCATATGACGTATGTGTATCATCGTCAATATTATCGGAAGTTATCAAATCGTGTAACAAGGACATCGGACCGCGCGGTTGCGCGCCAAAGACAAGTTTGAAAGGAGAAAACCCTGTATGCTCGTTGGGAACCTCTCTATAGGCAAAGAGAGCTGCAGGTAGGACCCTGTCCCAATCATCAGGATGATCCTCCGTTATCTTGCCAAGTAAGTTCTTTAGTGTCCTATTAAGACGTTCAACCAATCCATTGGACATTGGATGATAAATACTACTGAGAGACCTTTTAATGTCTAGCGTAGCCATTACCTGAGACATAATGTCCGAAATTAACTGAGTGCCGTGGTCCGACAGTATTTCTCCGGGGAATCCCAGACGAGAAAATATGAGCCAAAGAGCATCAGCGATATCGACAGTTGATATGCTCTTCAGAGGAATAGCCTCTGGCCAACGCGTGCACATGTCAACGCAAGTGAGGATAAATTGGTGTCCTCTGGCTGACTTAATCTTAAACGGGCCAATAATGTCTATAGCCATTTTCTGAAACGGCCGAATCGGAATATCTGCAGCCTGAATAGGTGCAGCATGTCTTGGAGCTCTAGACTTGACCTTTTGACAAATTTTACAAGACCGGCAATAAATTCGTATGTCTTTATTAACAAATGGCCAAAAGAAAGACGCAAGGACTCTAGTTTTAGTTCTGGAAAAACCCATGTGTCCAGCACACTGAGAATCGTGTGCATGTTGAAGAATTAAGGCTCTCATACACTTAGGCACAAGAATTTGCGAGTGCATAGACTTGTCCGAGTGTTGTACCATTCGTACCAATATACCATTCTTCATAGTGATATACGATTTGTGATTCGTATTTTGATTGGGATCCCCTTTCTTTGCGAGAAGGAAGAATTTCTTCAAAGAAGGATCCTCTTCTTGACGTTTAACAAACGAGTCATGGGAAATCACCAAGTGCTCGTCTTGGCTATCAACTCCATTACTATCATCAGATGAAGTTGACCGTTTGAATGTTTTGTTCTTCCCAAATAGAAATTTGTTGCGGGGTGCATTCCTTAACCCCATGAATACGACCGATTATAAGATCCGCAATAGGATTAGGAAGAAGACATGCATGGACATCTCCTGTAAAGAAGGGAGTGTCAATCCTAATGACAGCAGTAGGATAACTTTCCATGGTACCACCAAATGTAACACATTTGATCGCTTTTCCAGTGGCACAGCAAGGATCTATCAGAGACTGCCTAACCCCGACGGTAGTACATCCCGAATCGAAGAGCACTGAGACTATACTATCATTTATTAGACCTTTATGCAAGATGAGAGATCCTCTCCCATCATGCGCAACTGTAGCAGGTAGAGAAGGAAGAGGGTGACCTCAACTTAGGGTAGATACAGTCGATGAGTCGAACAATGTTAAGCATTGGGGACATTCAGTTGCTCTCCCAAAATCGAAAGCACAACCAGTGATAGCCTTAGAGTTAACACTATCATTTACTTGATTACAGGCTCCATCAAACTCTTGTTGTGCAGAGTTTGCCTGTTGGAAAGGTCTTCTTTTGTTATGTCTAGGTCTACCGCGATTATCATTTCCCCTGTAATTGTTATCATATTGCCTATTGTAATTATCATTCCGGTTTGAATCCCGGTTTCTAAATTCACCATCGTCATATTCTTGACGTCGAGAATGATTATCTCGAGAGCTCAGATAGTTATTATTGTGATAACCTTTGCGAAAGTATCTAAAATTATTACCACCATAATTACGAAAACTACTATCTCGTCTCCAGTTCTTAGAAGAAGAACCATTATATGTTGGATTACTCGGATTCTGAGTGTAATTCTGATTACTTCTCCTATTCCAGTTTTGTTGAGCACCCTGAAATTTTTTATTGAAATTAGGGCCATATGGTGCTGCCGAAGCAACTGGCAACCCTTCTTTCACTTTAGAATTGCTAACTGTAGCATGGGGATGCGCGGTGGCGTACTGGCAACAGTATTCCTCCATGTCTTTTAAGTTTTTGGGTTTACGCTCATGAAGAAATGCAAGGAAAGAATCATTAACCGATGACAAAACCTTATCTCGAAGTAATAAGTCCATTAGGCCTTCATATGTTTTCTCAGTCTGAGACAACTCAACCCATCGTGTAAATGTACGACGTATTTTCGTAATTAAATCAGAGAAATCTACTCCATTTTCTGGCAACATTGTCCTAAAACGAAGACGATAATCTTCTTCTTTTAGTTGATATTTTTTTTAGCAATGCTGCTCTGACAACATCATAATTAGTCCTGTCATGTTTGTCTATTGTCATAAGAGTAGTCACTGTGTCACCTGTAAAAAATTCCATCATTTGTTCGACATATTTTTCCTTTTTTACCTTATGCGCATCGCATAAAAATTGGAATCTATCTAGATAATCCGCTACTTCATCCTTTAAAGGATTGAAATGAGGTAATTTAATCTTACTAACAAACTCCTTTGTCGTACTCGAAGTTGTTTGCTGAGCACCCGTACTTGCCAATTTTAATTTCTCTAACTCCAAAGTTGCGAGTCTTTCCTCAAGTTCCATTTTCTGTTTTCTTTCCTCATGTTCCATTTTTCTATTTTCAGCCTCAGCAGCAGCTTGAAGTTTTTTCTCCTCCATTTCCATCTGGAATTTTCTTTCATCAGCTTGAGCTTTTCTCTCCTCAGCAGCAGCTTGAGCTTTTCTCTCCTCAGCAGCAGCTTGAGCTTTTCTCTCCTCAGCAGCAGCTTTTCTCTCCTCAGCAGCAGCTTGAGCTTTTCTCTCCTCAGCATCTCTTTGATACCTTTTTTCTTCAAGTTCTAATCTTCTATTCTCAGCTTCTAGCTTCTTTAGTTCAGCTTCTGCTTTCAATTTAATTTCCTTTTTTTGTTTCTTTTCTTCTGACTTTAATGCAATGGCGAATTGAGCAGATGAATATTCTTCCAATTCTTTACCAGACTTACCAAGGGTTAACCCTTGCTGGATGAAGAAATCCAATGAAGACATTCTGTCTAATGAGATCAGTAACCTGAAAAATTAAATAAATTACCTTATCCCACTTCAATGGGAGACAAGTCTGTACTATTAGACCTGTATACTCACTTCACTTTATTTCACTCTCTTAGTCTTAGTCAAAGACCTTGTATGGTTATCTTGTTTATAATGTAACAAATAATCACTTAAGTGCCTGTGGAAAATAATACCTTTACATCCCAATCACAAGTCTTTTTTATAAAGAACTTTCATATGTATTCCACCTTGTCTCAATCTTTGGACAACAAGTCTTTTAACAAAGAACTTGTATAAATATCTTATATAATAATATTTTATTAACAATCTCTATGAAGAGTGTACCTTATTAATAATAATAATAATACATGACCAAGTATATGTATGTAGACTGTGTATGACAATAATGTAGTACAATCATAAATACAAAGACAAAGATACAGAACAATAACCGAAAACGTTCGCGGAAGTCAAATAAACAATACAGCAAAAAGTAAAGAAAATGTTACACAAATGTGTAATGATGACCGCGAAAAGTAAACAAGACAAATAGCAACACTGTTATAAACAAAAAGGTGTAGAGAAATAAACAAAAGAAAAGAGAGACCTACAGATACAAACAAATGAAATCAAAACTGAAAAACAGAAAAAATATTACAAAAACAACGATAAGTACTGTTTCGGCACAGCTAACACAAATAGCAACAAATTGTCGCTAGCAAATTTTCAATTAAGAAAATTGCTCCTACTACAGAACGCTATTATAAGACCTCTATCACGTGGTATATCTTATAATAGTCACCACCCAACCTTAAACTCGCTGAAAAACACAAGAAAAATACACAACAATAGTACAAGTAACATAAATATATATATAACAATCAATTCAATGTGTTGCAAAATAAAGCTTAGTCACACATGATGTTACAGTAACTATCTTGCTCCTTGCGAACACAGAAACAAAATGTCAAGCGCGCACTGATTGTCAGATCCACTGTAGCATGAAGTGGTGTTCACGAACATAAAGTTACTATGACCTTCTCGTATCTTGAGTCTTGCACATCGAATGTTGACAATTTATTCGTACTGTTTACAAACACTTGACCTCGAACCATGTGATTTAAATGCTCGGACGCAGAAAAGTCTGTTGTTGACTGAGACGTGTGAACGACCAGCGGTACCGTTCACAAAAAGGGACTCGACTTGTATGCAGCTGTAGTCCATGTAGCAAACGCCTCGATGCTAACTTCAGTACTTGTCCTGTTGTAGTTTATGTAGCATTATAACATAAATGCTAACACTGTCTATTCTGTCCTGTGTAGCCAAAACTTGGAAGTGTAGAAATGTAAATTTGTGGACCACACTGGAGACATCATAAATGTAGCAGCAGAGCTACAGATCAAAAATGTAATGTGCACTTGTCCTTCTCATGAAAATAGCCCCATCAGCTGGCCAACCAGAAATGTAACTGTCTTTTTCTTCTGTAAAGGTGATCACTTGCACGAGACAGTATACATGTTGTTAAGATGTGTAGTACTTGTAATGATGAGCTGAGTGTGGGTGCAAATGAAGGCGCGAATGTGTTTAGGCTCGTATATGTTGTGTAATGCAACCCATACACTCACATGCAGTAGTCAAGGATGCTTGAACACTGCTGGCACGTTTCAAAACATTTATTGACGATAACACACATAGCATCAACAGGAACAGCCAGTGTAAACAAGGTCATGCTGACCGGAAATCGTTAGGTATACATCAGGCATTCAAAAGGCTGGTAAACATTCCAATATTCGTTCATGGTCAATAGTAATGTTATTCAATGACAGTTCACAATGCCGCTTTGGTATCTCTGACTAAACGCGTCAGATACCTTAATCACTTTGACATACAGGTACAACTTGGCATTCCCCGCCAATTGCACATTATCAGGCTGTAATATATTAGCCTTAACACAGGCCTCGTTATGACGTCATCTGTGTACTTCTTCTAAGCAGGTTAACATCAACCCTGCAGTAATGCTTATGTAGACATAAATATACCGCCAATCTGCGGTTCCCACAATATAACTTCGTCACTGGACTTCTGTTCGTTTAAAGACAAATAGTCTTACATAGCTATCTTGAGCATAATGTATAAGTTCTGCATACAGGATCGGTGAGCTGTCCTCACAGAAGGTACTTCTTTAACAAATTCTGCCACCGAAAGCATAGTAATGAAAAAGGTCGGTGTTACCTTGCAACGAATCCTCAGAACATAATAACAACACTGTCGTCCTTCCTGACGCACAGAGAATCAATGGGGAAAACTGCCAACGCAGTCACTTCGAAGATTTTCCTCCCCTATAATGGACATTCACGTCCTCAGAAGCCAGGACTTCACAACTCAACAAGACGGAAGTCTAATTTCGCGCTCTCCACTGCGCATCGCATATAGCCCAGAACTGTATTACCTTTGACCCAAAAGGTCAAACACAATGAATGAACAAACAAGGGAGATAACCCCTAACCAACCTGACACAGCAAAGTCAAGACATAGTTACTAAACTTTGACCAGGGTGAAAAACCTACAACCAATAGATCGATGTTTGAAACTCCATCAAAAATGACAGCTACAATATCGAAAGCATGGTGTTTATGCTGATACATGGAGGCGACATGCCATGGACAGTAATATTGATATGTCGGATCGTTGTATGTCTATTAAGAAGAAAGAGTTATTTGATCAACCTGATCACTATAACGTATGTCGTAAAAGAGTTGAGAGATATGATAAGGGTGACATACATTTGACTGACAATAATAATGTTAATTCTTCTTTTAATGAGGTAGGTCATGCTGAACCTATTGTTATATTGGATACGAAATGCCCAAAATCTGCATGCTCTTGTAATATTCATGAGATTGAAGATCCGCATGCACGTCAGTCCAACACTACACGTAATGAAGTGACTGAGGACAATTTTACTCAGTCAATTATAATCGGGAACAAGGTTTGTTTCCCACTTCGCTCTTGTCAAAGTTCTTCTCGTGGTGAAATACTGCACAAACCCGCACCGTGCAGGTACGACATTTACCACATCGCACAATCTGGTGCGCACGTGCATAGTTTCTGCACACGACTGATGTTCTATATACGCATCTTTTTCCTGTGCGTAATTCTATGAGCATTTGTTTACTTTTGTCATAATCTCGATGCGCACGAGGCTATCAGACTTCCGAATGGTTCTTCGTGTTTGTATTATTGTCTAGATGTTAGATTGGTGCACAATTTAGCACCACACATGACATAGCTGCGAGTCTGGTTATATCCTTCCGGATGCTGACTTCATTTATTCAGCTATATATTCTGGTAAGTCATTTTATTACTTTTTCTTCGGGTAGTTGGTACTTTCTTAGTCATTCTTTTCATTACAACTTTCCTATTGGTATAGTCTTTTGAACTGTTGTTATTTCTTTCACACTTCGTGGTTTTTCCAGAGGTGTATCTGTCTATTCCTAAGAAGCAAGTACAAGCTTGCTAAGTCTTGTTGCCTTCTATCATAGGTATATACCGAAGTTTTCTTCTTTGACTTCTGTCCTATATGCTCTATGGAAGGTATGCCTGACTAGATAAAACGGAACGAAGAATATGACCATGCTTTATATAACATAAAATCACAATTTTCATATTACGACTACAAGTCCCATGTTGCGACAACCAGACCTACGACAACCTTTTCTCGTTGTAACTCATACGTAGTTTTATATAAAGTATTTAACGTGGAACAATTGTGATAGTGTTTTGTCACAAGAGGCACTATAGGAAGTATAGTTCACTTTGCTTACAGAGACCACGGTGTTTAACAGGGATGATCACAATGATGAGACAAAATATTTACTTATTTATCCAGGTCTTGCATTACTTGCAGTACTATTTTCGTAATAATTTGATTGCAATCTATGTATATGTCATTTCATTTGTTGATATGTAATCAGGAATGAATTAGCGGTGATCGTAAGAATTTGATCTCGCTTCATCTGATAATTGCCTGTCTGAAAACTATGTTTCAAGTCGTTCGCTGGGGGGGGGGGGGGGGGGGGAATGTGGCGCTGGTTATTGCACGCCACATGCCAGAAAATAAACACGATTTTGGTGCTCGTGAGCGCGGCACGATGATGATTTATCGCTATGTGTATTGCGCACATGACGTAGACAGTTTTGAGATAGAAACGTACAGAGCTAGTGTTTACCCTGAAGGGTTGGCTTGTGTTTTCTACCAGAGGGTAGATAGATGGAAAATGTTCAATGGAGAATGTCTTGAAAGACATCAAGTTGTACTGATTACAAATCCACAAAGGAAAAGTGATTAAATAATGTTTGTGTGGAAACCCAGAATATGGAATTACCTATCTTGTAATGCCTTGTGAAGACGATGTTCAATTGACGTGTATTAAATGTTGAAATGTCAACAAAGTTTCCAAGTTGATCTATCTTTCGTGGAATGGGAATATTGGAATTATTATTACTGAATTATTGTGGCTATCACGAATCCTGAGGAAAAAATATATATTAACCCTAGACACAGTGAGAAAACGAGTTTAATACTCAACTGAATAATATAAACTTTAACGCCACAGTTATATATATATATATATAAATTACAAACATTTTAGTAAGTTTTACATCTCTGTCACGGCGATCATCCGCTTTTCGAGTAATCGCTTGTTCGTAAATCGAGCAAGCCATTCGGAAGCCACCGAAAAGCTGACGAATATAGACGAGCTCATGTGAGCAGGATTCACTGTAGAAGATGGATTGTTATATTGCCTAGATTCATATTGTGTATTTGTGTGTGTGTGTAAAGGACAGAAGCGTCCCACGATGGGTTGTGTTGCGTATGACATTGTGGACAGGAAACAATTCTAAATACTACAGTTAGTGAGTCATTTTTATAGTTGTATATCACGACTGCTGGTAAATTTCATGTTTTCATGACGGAAATTTCAATTTGATGTATATCGATATCATGTTGCACGTCGCCATAAAGGCAGATTGTTGGTGCTGTACCTGGAAGGATGAGTACGGGAGTGAGTGAATTTACAGATACTTAGTTACCCTACGGGGATGATTACGAAGATACACAGGTGAGGCAGCTATTGTCTTTTTCCGGCTGCCATTACCTCGGGTGACATATTATGTATACATTATGAGTTCCGTCAGTTTTAATTGATTTTGAATGTATTAGATTAGTAGAGTTCAAGAATAGCACTTACAGGACAGATGAGGTTATGCTGGTACACGGCATATGGGTCTGCGAACTCCTTATGGGGTTGGGGCCCAACATCCTCCGGATGGAAGAAAACTGCGTTGGGTCTTGACAATGTATATATATATATATGTACTGTTCAAAAAAAGAAACGCAACTTTTTTGGTGTTACTTTTATAAAAGATATTCGCTGATTGGACATCAGTCAACCTATCGACTGTGCCCACCTGGTCATTAACTTCTCGTGGTTACATTAATTGTACTCACCTCATGATTCGTGAGGTCATGAAAGAGGTCAAGGTCAAAACAACATTTTTTACAATAACTCGTGACAGGTTCATGAGAATCCTGTGAAACTTACTGAACACAAAACTCTCTGACCATATTATTGAATGCCTATAAAAGATTGACGCTCCTCGATTAAATTCAGTTGAAAATTCAATGCGCAAGTATGGCTCATCTCACTACAGAACAACGACTCATCATCATTGGACGTTTACAGACTGGACGGTCACAAAGTGTAGTGGCCAGACAATTTAATGTGGTTAGAAGCACCATTAGTCGCCTTTAGAGGTGATTTCAAGAAACTGGCTCAGTGGCAGACCGGCCGCGCAGTGGAAGACCCAGAGTCACAACTCCTGCCGAAGACCGCTTCATACGACTTGCATCTGCGTCCTCCACAGTCCAGTCAATGTCAGCAGCTCGTCAAATTTCAGATCAAACGGTCAGGAACCGGCTGCACGACTCGGGTCTTTGGGCAAGAAGACCCTACAGAGGTCCTGTTCTTACGGACCGGCATCGCCAGAACCGACTGTAGTGGGCGAACTAGCATGGTGAATGGACCGTTGGGAATGACTGGAGACGGGTTTGGTTTAGTGATGAATCATTTTTTGTGCTCCAGCGACACGATAGACAGAGAAGAGTTTACCGCAGAGTCCATGAGTGCTACGCACAGAACAGCGTTGATGAGGCTCCTCCGCATGGTGGTTGAGGTGTACTGATGTGGGGGGGCGATCAACTTCTTGGGAAGAAGTGACCTGGTGCAAATTGAAGGACGCCTGAAAGCCCAACGATACGTCGCTGAAATTCTTCGTCCTCACGTCCTTCCACTTCTGGCTGCATGTCGTGGTTGAGTAAAGTGTAGAGTATTTGTCGAGTTGGACAATAGTAGTGAAATCGACAAGGGATAGTGGACTGACAGAGTTATAGATTACACACACAGAAAGGTGTAATTAGGAGATGGACTTGAGACAACCTGGAAGAAGATTTATCTAAGTGATCTCTCTCTCCAAGCCTCAACTCACTTTTTACTGTCTAAGCATCTCCTGCTCTCACTCTTTTCTCTTATCATACATAGAGATTCTAGTAAAGAGCTAAACCAAGTTAATTATGGATGAAAAGGGTCGGGAACAGCGCATTAATAAATGTGTAAACTTTATTAAAGAAGAAAAGCATGGAATTAATGCATATCATCATACACAGCATAAATTTACATCAATAATCAAATATTCATCAATAGTCATCAATAGTGCAAATACACACCCACAAACACACACACCACCAACTCTCATAAAAACCTGTAGAACACGGAGAAAATAACTAAGCTGTCCGACAGAGGGTCCGCTTTCGGGGACCAAAGGCGCTAGCTCCAGAAAGTGTCTTACCGATAAATATCCTTCAAGATGACTGAAGTGAAATACCGAACTTTCCTTGTCGGACTAAACGTTGGTGACCCCTAATTGCGCGAGGGAACACTGGAAGACGTTGTTTATCTCCTGCTGACCAAATAAACAAACTGAGCTACAGTCCGTCCGCTTTTCGTGGGACCAAATGTGCTAGCTCCAGAAAGTGTATTACTTGTAATCCTTCGTGAGGGACTAGCCTACAAAACTTTCTTTGTTGGTGCTAAACGTTGGTGACTCCCCTTATAGCGTGAGTGGGGCTGGAACTCTGTCTATCTTTCTTGCTGGCCAAATAACCGAACTGAGCGACAGCCTGTCCGCTTTTCGTGGGACCAAATGTGCTAGCTCCAGAAAGTGTATTACTTGTAGATCCTTCATGAGGGACTAGCCTACAAAACTTTCTTTGTTGGTGCTAAACGTTGGTGACCGCTACTCGCGAGAGGGGGGCTGGAACTCTGTCCATAGATGGCTGCTCATACGTGCGAGGTTTTAAGTATCCAGAAAATACACCAGAAGAAGTCACTTGAGGACAAAGAGTCCCAGGCGCGCTTATCCGGCGCTAGGCTCTGCTTGGCTGTAAATCCTATTTAAACTGGTTTGGCTGTGGTTTGCTGAGTGCCCCGTTTAGGCACAAAAAAGGCGGGTGATATGGAATTCTGCTATAGGCATGCTGAGCGGTTTTGATATTCTGGAAGCCGCAATGCTCTGGCTGGTAATCCAATAGGCGAGTAGAGAACTACTACTGCATTTGGCGATTCCAGATTTTGCGTTGGCTCCACTAAAAATATCTATCAACAAGGAATAAGCGACTATCTCCTATAATTCTGTGTTCAAGTGAATAATCCACCTCTGACGTTATCTTACAGAAATGACAGTTAATGCCTATTCTTAACCCATGATAAGCATCTGTGGACTGATTCTGCCTAGTATCTGTTATTATAAGTTTAACATTTAACCCATGATAAACCGTAACAGTTTAAGCACCCTTACTAAGGCCGTAGACAACGCTACCTTATCACTGAATAAAATTACTAGGAGAAATCCTCAAAATGAATTCACGTCACTTCCTATCAGATATATAAAAGCTAATATGAATATATCATATTATAATAAGATATGTCAACTCACCCCGAAAATGACTAGAACATAGGCAAACACATTCTAGTACTGTGTTAAAGTTTGCCTTATCTCATGATGGTCATCTACGGGCCAGGAATATTCACGAATGTCTTTGTCTATTAAAACCCGTCTACTCTTATAGATCACGCAGGACGCTCCTCCCGGACACCTGGCCTGCATATTTCTTCAGAGGTATCGGCGTAATCGTAATACCGGGTAAGACAAAGGTTTCCGAAGCAACAACTTTGCGAAAATTCCCCCAGAGAGACAATCATAATATTATGTGCTCTTTGCTCATCTAAGGGCAAACAACCCACAAACTGACCGCGATTGTTATCTCCCCCTGAAACCGATCAAACTCGTTACCCAGGCCTCAAAGAGTACTAGCCGCTCGTGATCAAACGTTTTAAAGCGACCAGAGAAATTCCCCTGTTCGGACCACAGGGGCGTTTAGGTAACATTACGTTATCGCTACGCTAATAACACATAAGGAAGGGAAACCCGAGGCCTGTAAACAGTAAATTAATATTAGACAAACATAAAGGTATGTTTTCAGGCACTCGTAAGAAATAAAGAAGTAGAACACTTGGACAACAGAAAAACAACAGACGTGAGTGGCTTACCCAGGGTTCGAACCCCGTACCTTCCGTACGACAACTCCGCCTAGCTATCAAGCGAATCACACTGACCCCACGGCCAGCTAGGCATCCCCTTTTAAAAAAAAGATGCCTTGCTGGCTATTTATCAGTACGAAACACACAAGATAACACCGGAAGTATACAGTGGGCAACTCAGCCCTTAAATGACGCAATCACTTCTGTTGTTCTCCTATTAACCTAGCTGGCCGTGGGGTCAGTGTGATTCGCTTGATAGCTAGGCGGAGTTGTCGTACGGAAGGTACGGGGTTCGAACCCTGGGTAAGCCACTCACGTCTGTTGTTTTTCTGTTGTCCAAGTGTTCTACTTCTTTATTTCTTACGAGTGCCTGAAAACATACCTTTATGTTTGTCTAATATTAATTTATCGCTACGCTGACTGTTGAAGAATTTTGTACTGAAAGCCAGCCAAACGCGGGTGGGGTTTGAGAGGGTGAGAAAGTTTGGCCACGAAGGTAGAAAATGAAAGAAAAAGAAAATACAAAATGTCCAGGAAAACAGAACATTTAAAGGAGTAATCAAATTATGGACAAGATGGTAAAATAAATTATCGGTCACGTGACAAGTCCCCCCCCCCTTTAAAGTTCGAGGAATACGGACAAAAATGACAGTAATTTATCTTTTCCATCGACGTCCGTTACCTATCATTGGAACATCCTATACTCATAAACCAAATACGTTTCCAATTTCTGTCTGTCTGTATGACTAGCTCCGAGTTCATTTCTTTTCTTCCCTCTGTCTAATAGACGTTCAGCGAATGGGATTTTGCGAGGCCAGTCGGCGCTGACGCCCTTCGTTTCCGTGTGAACCTGACTTTGCTTCCGCAATTCGCTGTGCCTGTTTATGGTCCGGAAAATTATCCGTACCTGTTGTGGTTTTCGGCCCCGCCTGAACTCACTGGCCACTGCGTAGATAATCCACCTGTTATGCGCGGCGTAATCATTGTTGGGCTCAGGCTGCTTATGTATATATTTACCTGTCACGGGCGTGGCCTTGACTAACCCTCTATAGCTGCAGTCTATCGGGATTTTTCGCGCGCGTGTAACCCTAGTTGGCAAATAAAGCCGTTCGTTGGCCGAAGAAATGCTAGCATTTTTCTTCTGCCTCTCCCCACCTACTCCCCTGTTTCGGTGGGAGCGTTGATCAATCTTCAGACCTGTGCCGTCTAAAGGTGGATCTGGAGCTTTCCTTGCCTTGCCAGTCACAACTCTGGCTTGGTCAACGGAAATGATCAAGTTGCTCTGTAATGGCCTGGCGGAGGCGACTACTTTGCTGTCCATCAGTGGGGTTGAGAACATTGGAATAATGCGATTTGAATGAGAGAACTCAGCTGCCTGAAGCAGAGAGTAATCGATCGCATTCTGGGGTTCTACTAAATCATAACAGATCTCCGTAGCTTCTATCCGTGGAGAAAGATAGGTACTATCTGCGAGTTGCAGAGTTTGTTGAGTCGCTTTCCCATTACTAGCATGACGTGAGCCAAGGCTCTCAACAATGGCTCCTTTCTGCCCTGAGAAGTGTGACATAAACGTCAACTTTGCCCTCCCCTGAGGAAGTTAATGGCGTCGGTTGGCAAATGTCCTGCAATGCGAGATCCACTTCCTGGTTTACAGGCTCCGCAGTCTGCATGCAACGGACTGGACGGTTTGAGATCCCGTTAGATCGCGAAGTGCCCGAGAAAAAAACTCTCGGTGTGTTTTTCCAAAGTTCCTTGGAACGGTTTGGAAAGTTTACCCCTTTTAACAGGCGACTTATTCTTGCACCTTTTAAGCTCAGGGTGATAAGAGGAGCGGCGCCTCCTTTCTACGATCGTTGAGTTGGCGGGATACGCCTCTGCATATGGTTTTTCGCTGTCCGGCCGGGAATCTTGCGAAATATAACGTGATAGGGTGTGGCTCCCTTTTCTCGACGTCACGTGTCGGTTAGGTGCTGCTCGGTCTGGAGCGTGAGAGGCTCGGGGTTCGCCGCTTGCCAGACGGGAACAATCCGTATTACAATGCTTGTTAGCACCTCTCTCACCTTTGTGCAGTTTCCATGCCTGGGAACGTTGCGTAATTTTCCCCGTGGCCTTAGGTCTGCTATCCCGACGTAAATTCTTTCCTTGTTTGGGCTTCGGATCCAAGTCCAAAGGAAAGTCAATTTTCTGGAGTTGGGGTTCGGTTTTAGCAGGCAAGTTTTCTTTCATGGGCGCAAGGTTTGCAGGGGCGTTGACCGTTAAGGGCACAGTAGAAGGGGAATTAGAGTGACTACATTTAGTATCTGTTTCCATCCTCCGAATTTGGCTATCCAGTTCATTCATTCTGATTTGGTGTAGCCTGTCCCTTTCTTGTTGCTCCATTTCCAATTTCTTGTCCCGTTCTTGTCTTTGCTTTTCCCTTTGCTTCTCATCTTCTATTACTTCTTCTACATACTGTCGGGTGAATGCTTCACTCTCCCCAGTTTGTTTACAGGACCATGCCAAGATTAAACGGCTGTCAAACCAATTGTCTACCTCGTATTGATCCTGCAGGCTTACTGCAAATTCTAGAAAGGGCTGGATTTCGCTATCCTTGTACTCCATGTACTTAGCTACCTCGAGGGCAATCCTATGCACTTTATCTAGATCAGCCATTATATCAGGGTGAGCAAACACTATAGAAGAATAGAACCTAGAGATCTTAGTTACCTAGTCCACTAAGTGCTGATTAACTTAATAGTCAATAAAATCTAGGCTAGCCTGGGAACTTTAAAAACAAGAAAGTTTGTAGCTACTCTGATTGCGACAAGCGAAAACCCAAAAAAAACTCCAAAAAATGGAAGTGATGTAAAACTTATTACTATCACTTCACCCCAGTTCTGTCAGTACTAAGCTATTGAGAGGATTGGTTACTATCATCCGAATGAACACCCTCCCTTGGTACAGATGTAAGCTAGTAACTGACTATCTGTAGCTTCTTATCTCAGATTAAAGAGCTACTCCTGAAAACATATTAACCCTTAAAAAAATTTTTTTCTGACTTTTACAACAATAGTCGTCAGATTTGTCAACCAAAAACTCAGCAGTGATACCATCAACCTTTACCAGCTGTCTCACGTGTAGCATAAACAATAAATGTAACTTAATATTTATGATTGCTGTGGAGAAAAAACGCTGTTCCGACTTCCACCCAAAAGAAATAGTTCGTTATGTCTAGGGATATCGATTCCTATAATCTGCAGAACACTAAACTCTAAGAATCAAGATAGAATCTTGTGAGAGATTCCTACCAGACTGCAACCTCATCTGTTGCGATTGCTGCAGATGTAGTTCAAATTCCGCGGCGAGACCCCATTAATTGTCGTACTAGATGGGTTCTAGAATCTCGGACGGGCTCCCATTAATTGTCGTGGTTGAGTAAAGTGTAGAGTATTTGTCGAGTTGGACAATAGTAGTGAAATCGACAAGGGATAGTGGACTGACAGAGTTATAGATTACACACACAGAAAGGTGTAATTAGGAGATGGACTTGAGACAACCTGGAAGAAGATTTATCTAAGTGATCTCTCTCTCCAAGCCTCAACTCACTTTTTACTGTCTAAGCATCTCCTGCTCTCACTCTTTTCTCTTATCATACATAGAGATTCTAGTAAAGAGCTAAACCAAGTTAATTATGGATGAAAAGGGTCGGGAACAGCGCATTAATAAATGTGTAAACTTTATTAAAGAAGAAAAGCATGGAATTAATGCATATCATCATACACAGCATAAATTTACATCAATAATCAAATATTCATCAATAGTCATCAATAATGCAAATACACACCCACAAACACACACACACCACCAACTCTCATAAAAACCTGTAGAACACGGAGAAAATAACTAAGCTGTCCGACAGAGGGTCCGCTTTCGGGGACCAAAGGCGCTAGCTCCAGAAAGTGTCTTACCGATAAATATCCTTCAAGATGACTGAAGTGAAATACCGAACTTTCCTTGTCGGGCTAAACGTTGGTGACCCCTAATTGCGCGAGGGAACACTGGAAGACGTTGTTTATCTCCTGCTGACCAAATAAACAAACTGAGCTACAGTCCGTCCGCTTTTCGTGGGACCAAATGTGCTAGCTCCAGAAAGTGTATTACTTGTAGATCCTTCGTGAGGGACTAGCCTACAAAACTTTCTTTGTTGGTGCTAAACGTTGGTGACTCCCCTTATAGCGTGAGTGGGGCTGGAACTCTGTCTATCTTTCTTGCTGGCCAAATAACCGAACTGAGCGACAGCCTGTCCGCTTTTCGTGGGACCAAATGTGCTAGCTCCAGAAAGTGTATTACTTGTAGATCCTTTATGAGGGACTAGCCTACAAAACTTTCTTTGTTGGTGCTAAACGTTGGTGACCGCTACTCGCGAGAGGGGGGCTGGAACTCTGTCCATAGATGGCTGCTCATACGTGCGAGGTTTTAAGTATCCAGAAAATACACCAGAAGAAGTCACTTGAGGACAAAGAGTCCCAGGCGCGCTTATCCGGCGCTAGGCTCTGCTTGGCTGTAAATCCTGTTTAAACTGGTTTGGCTGTGGTTTGCTGAGTGCCCCGTTTAGGCACAAAAAGGCGGGTGATATGGAATTCTGCTATAGGCAAGCTGAGCGGTTTTGATATTCTGGAAGCCGCAATGCTCTGGCTGGTAATCCAATAGGCGAGTAGAGAACTACTACTGCATTTGGCGATTCCAGATTTTGCGTTGGCTCCGTTGCACTGCGTGAGCTTAACTTGGCGTTGACAAAAAGGGGTTTTGATTCAGAAACGGGGTTGACGATTCGTTGCTAGATGTATACAGAAACCCTCTAGATCGAAGAGTATATGACTTTCTTCGCCTGACTGGAGTCTGCTCTAGCGATTCGGTCTCCCTGAAACCGAGACCCAAAAAAGACACCTTTTACCTTCAAGCAACGACAAAAACACACTAACTTTATACAGAAAGTTTCGCTCCACTATGGGATTGTAGTTATTGCTATGATAGTTTAGGGCTGTCTTTAACCATGTCTCCTGTTCCTTAAAAATATCAATTATCAACACGCGCCTGCATAGGCTTAATATCTTTTGTACACCCATGTAACTGTCATTAAATGTTCTGACATAAAAATCTCCTCCTCTTCTCCCAATCTCAACATACAGGAAACCTAACCTGTAGTTACAGTTAAATGAATATGCTTATTCATCTTACAACATTAAATGAATTTACATAAACAGATTACAGCATTTGACATTACACAAATAAATCGTATGTTCCCTTGGGGAAATATATTAGCATTCCACAAAATGAGTACATAGAAAAGGCAATGTTCTTGCTATAATAATACAGTTGTGGCTGAATCATAAGATATAATTATATCTATGCCTGGTGACTGCTTTCAGTGAAAGTTATAGACTAGAGTCTAGCTACACAAATAAGCATAAAATGATTCTCCCCAGCCACTAAAAATATCTATCAACAAGGAATAAGCGACTATCTCCTATAATTCTGTGTTCAAGTGAATAATCCACCTCTGACGTTATCTTACAGAAATGACAGTTAATGCCTATTCTTAACCCATGATAAGCATCTGTGGACTGATTCTGCCTAGTATCTGTTATTATAAGTTTAACATTTAACCCATGATAAACCGTAACAGTTTAAGCACCCTTACTAAGGCCGTAGACAACGCTACCTTATCACTGAATAAAATTACTAGGAGAAATCCTCAAAATGAATTCACGTCACTTCCTATCAGATATATAAAAGCTAACATGAATATATCATATTATAATAAGATATGTCAACTCACCCCGAAAATGACTAGAACATAGGCAAACACATTCTAGTACTGTGTTAAAGTTTGCCTTATCTCATGATGGTCATCTACGGGCCAGGAATATTCACGAATGTCTTTGTCTATTAAAACCCGTTTACTCTTATAGATCACACAGGACGCTCCTCCCGGACACCTGGCCTGCATATTTCTTCAGAGGTATCGGCGTAATCGTAATACTGGGTAAGACAAAGGTTTCCGAAGCAACAACTTTGCGAAAATTCCCCCAGAGAGACAATCATAATATTATGTGCTCTTTGCTCATCTAAGGGCAAACAACCCACAAACTGACCGCGATTGTTATCTCCCCCTGAAACCGATCAAACTCGTTACCCAGGCCTCAAAGAGTACTAGCCGCTCGTGATCAAACGTTTTAAAGCGACCAGAGAAATTCCCCTGTTCGGACCACAGGGACGTTTAGGTAACATTACGTTATCGCTACGCTGACTGTTGAAGAATTTTGTACTGAAAGCCAGCCAAACGCGGGTGGGGTTTGAGAGGGTGAGAAAGTTTGGCCACGAAGGTAGAAAATGAAAGAAAAAGAAAATACAAAATGTCCAGGAAAACAGAACATTTAAAGGAGTAATCAAATTATGGACAAGATGGTAAAATAAATTATCGGTCACGTGACACTGCACGAGGGTCGATTTTTCAGCAGGATAACGCTCGACCTCATGTGGTACAACTCACCACCGAGTTCCTCGCTAACAACAACGTCCAGACCATTCCGTGGCCAGCCATGTCATCAGACAAGAACCCCATAGAACACTTATGGGATGAACTCGACAGACGACTCCGCCAGCGAGACGTGGCTCCAGCCAATCTCCGACAGTTGTCTCTTGCACTGCGGGAAGAGTGGGCAGCCATCCCACAACAACAGATCCAACGGCTAATCGGATCCATGTCAAGGAGATGTCGTTCTCTGATAGAGGCCAGAGGAGGCCATACACCTTACTGAAACCGAGGCAACAGTCGTAAAGAATAAAAGTCCAAACCAAATTTAATGAACATCATTTCATTGTTAAAGTCTGCAAGTTTCTTCATGCCAAGATTGAAACATTAATTCCGTAAAATAACATTTTGGTACAAGTTTGAAATTTGGTGTGCATTACCACTGCAATAATGTTGCGTTTATTTTTTTTTTTTTGAACAGTATATGTATAGAATACATTTGTCGCCTTCCGCTCTCCTAAAACATTTCATCTGACTCGATGGGTTCAGATAGATTTAATGCTCAGGGATATCGCTAAAATTTCTGAGGACGATGAAATGGTGGATGGAAGCGGAGGATGCCTGGTGTTTATATCAGGAGGCACGATATTTAAAAGAGGCATTTGGTTTCTGTCAGTTTGGTACAAGTTGCCTGCAGTCGGCGCTAGACGCACACAATGAGACGGATCTTGACGACACATGACTAGGGAACCTGAGTAGTTACCCAGGCTTTGCTGCAAGGGACACGCTGCTGCCACGATATTTGACTCTTGAAGAAAAGGAACGGTCCAAAACTTTACAGCAAACCTGCAGTGACGGAACCAGACTCCAGCTGATCCCAACACCGCCAGTTAAGTACTCCGTCCAGACGTAGTTTAATGGACACTCATTTTTTAAAATAAACCATCAAATCAATCTATGATAATAAAAATTAACTGCTTATTTCACTCGTCAAAACATGGACAAGTCAATTACAGAAAATAAAACACAACCATCCAAGACAGGGGAAGGTCCTCTCGCAGGGAGGCGTATGATGCAACACAGAGAAAGCCGAAAGGAGTCTGTGTTGCTGACTAACCTTCTTTCTTCTAGGAGAACTTCCAGATTTGGCACCTGGAATGTTCGGACATTAAACGAACAAGGGAAAGTGGCACAAGTAGCAGCAGAGATGAGGGAATATAAAATCGAGGTTCTGGGACTGTGTGAAACAAAGTGGAAGGGGGTAGACAGGAAGAAACTCATCACAGGTGAATTGGTGCTGTCCTCAGGACATGAGGACGAAAGTTCACACCACAGTGAAGGGGTAGCTCTTATGTTATCTAAAGAAGCACAGAAAGCACTCATTGAATGGGAAGCCATTGGATCCAGAATAATACAGCTTCTTTTAAAACAACTAAAAAGAAAATAAATGTAAATGTCATCCAATGTTATGCACCAACGAATGACAAAGAAGAGTCTGTGAAAGAAGCATTTTATACTAGACTACAGGAAATTATGGAAAACGTAAAAAGAAGAGACATCACAATTTTGATGGGTGACATGAATACAAAGATAGGTACAGTCAACACCGCCTTTGAAGAAGTCATGGGAAAACAGGGGCTAGGAATAATGAATGAAAATGGGGAACTATTCTCAAACTTCTGTGCTTCCAATCAACTGGCTATAGGAGGAAGCATGTTTCCACATAAGAGAATACACAAGGCAACATGGATATCACCAGACCATAAAACAGAAAATCAGATTGATCATATATGCATAAACAAGAAGTTTAGATCATCATTGCAGGATGTAAAGGTATATAGAGGATCAGATGCGGCATCAGATCACCACCTTCTGATAGCCAAAGTAAAAATGAAACTCAAGAGATATGCAACAATGCAAAATTATAAACAACAATTTAATGTAGGACATCTAAGAAATCAAGAAACAAGAGACAAATTTGCGGTCACAATATCCAACAAATTCCAAGTGCTCCAACAGCTGGAAGATGCAGAGAATACAGAAAACTATTGCAGCAAATCAAAACGGTATGGAATGAGACATGTGAAGAAATACTAGGGAAAAGGGAACGACAACAAAAAGCATGGATAACAACAGAAACCATCAATAAGATAAAAGACAGGAAAAACAAGAAAGCAGATTTAAACACAAGCAAAATCAGTAGTTCCAAAGCCAAGGCTCAAGAAGTGTACACAGAAGCAAACAAAGAAGTAAAAAGAAGTATCAAAAGAGACAAGACGAAGTATACTGAGGAGTTGGCAAGAGAGGCAGAAGATGCTGCAGCCAAAGGGAATATGAGAGAACTGTATAACAGCACAAAGAAGCTAACGGGGAAATACAAGCAAACAAGTTGCTTCATAAAAGACAAGAATGGAAAACTGCTCAGCAATATACAAGAGCAAATGAAGAGGTGGACAGAATATTTTGAGGACCTTCTCAATAGACCAGCTCCACAAAACCCCCCGGACATCCAGCCAGCAGAAGAAGAGCTACAAATTAACGGTGAAAGACCAACGAAGGAAGAAATAAAGAAAGCCATAAAGCTTCTAAGAGATGGAAAAGCGTCTGGACCTGATGGCATTCCAGCAGAGGCCATCAAAGCAGATATCGACACGGCTACAGAGATGTTATATAAATTACTTGGTAAAGTCTGGGAAAAGGAAGAGATACCAGCAGAATGGAAGGAAGGATATCTGGTTAAGTTGCCTAAGAAGGGAAATTTACAAGAGTGCACAAATTATAGAGGAATAATGTTACTTTCAGTGCCAGGAAAAGTATTAAACAGGATTATCCTTGAAAGATTAAAAGAGTCCATAGACAAGAAACTGAGAGATGAACAAGCAGGTTTTCGACAAAACAGATCATGTACAGACCAGATAGCCACTTTAAGAATAATAATTGAACAAAGTCTGGAATGGAATTCACCACTATACATCGGATTTGTGGACTACGAAAAGGCATTTGACAGTGTAGACAGAGAATCACTTTGGAAATTGATGAGGCATTATGGAGTTCCCCTGAAGATCATTAATTTAATAAAGAAAACATATGAAGACATGACATGCAGAGTTCTTCACGAAGGACAGCTTACAGAACCGTTTGGGATAAGAACAGGAGTGCGACAGGGATGCCTTTTGTCTCCATTTCTTTTCTTACTAGCAATAGACTGGGTTACGAGAACATCGACAACACACAACAGAAATGGAATTCAATGGACTCTGACTAAGCAGTTGGATGATCTGGATTTTGCTGATGACTTAGCTCTTCTGTCCCATAACCGTAATCAGATGCAGGACAAATTGAAAACACTCGATGAGAGGTCACAGCAATTGGGTCTGAAAATACACAGGGAAAAGACAAAGATAATGAGAATAAATGCAGGTAATGATAACAGGGTTGAACTAACTTGAAGAAGTACCAATACAAGATGTAGAATCGTACACATATCTTGGCAGCAATATAGACAAAGTTGGAGGGACAGACAGTGATATCAAAATAAGAATACAAAAAGCAAGAGGAGCTTTCATTGCATTGGGAAATATATGGAGATCAAGAGAAATCGGATCCAACACGAAAATAAGAATCTTCAACTCAAATGTGAAGTCAGTCCTATTGTATGGCTCTGAGACATGGAGAACAACAAAGACAACTACCAAAAAACTACAGACTTTCATAAATGGGTGCTTGCGTAGAATAGAGGGATTAAAATGATATGACAAGGTTACCAACGTGGAACTGATGACAAGAACTAGACAAGTGTCAGTGGAACAAGAGATGAGAAGAAGACGATGGCGATGGATAGGACACACACTGAGGAAACCTCTTGATAGCATTACAAGGCAGTCCTTGTTCTGGAACCCCCAGGGCAAGAGAAGCAGAGGTAGACCAAGAAGCACATGGAGAAGAGAGCTGGAAACAGAGGTGAAAATGATAAGGAGAACGTGGAAAGAATTTGAGATGATGGCACGTGACAGGAGGACTTGGCATGTGTTTGTTGAGGGCCTATGCTCCTTTGGGAGTGGAGGGTTATGAATGAATGAATGAACTTAGATGATTTTAGGGAAGACAAAGTGCTATAGCGTTAGAGACTTCACTATATACTAGGTCCAGCTTTATTGGGTTGGGTAACCAGAACCCTTCCTCGTTTTCTTGCCTTCCTCAACTCAAGAGCTGAGTCAGGTACCCAATTACAGCTGGGGAGACTGGCCGTGACACTGCCAGGGGTCGATCCCGGAACTCGGCAACTTTGCCTTCAAGAGGTAAGCTCTCTAACCACTTAGCCAATCGGAGTTCAGGTGATGTACAGAAAGATTTTACCGAACAAACAAAAAAAAACCAAACAAACAAACAAACAAACAAAGCAAGGAAGATTACTCTTATGAAAGTACAGATAAGATGTAAAATAAAGTTCTTCTTAACTAACTTAATATATATATATATATATATATATATATATATATATATATATATATATATATATATATATATATATATATATATATATATATATATATATATATATATATATATATATATATATAATAACACACTATACGTAATATATAATTGTGTTGCTATTTACATACTGATGGGGAGTAAATAATATTTGGAAGACATTGTTTTTTTAAGCTTGATTTTTAGTCATCCCTGATAGGGCCCCGTCGAAACTGAGTCGGCCCCTGCTCTTCCTAAAGCCAGCCCTGAAAACACGCACACACACACGCACACACACACTCTCTCACACGCACACTCACACACACACACACTCACGCGCGTATTTAAAGGTAGTCCCTATATTATATAATACAGGGTGTCCATAAAAGATCGTACCCTTTTCAAAAAATGTATTCTCGGCCCCGTGACGTGGTACGAGGATGCTTTCTATCATAAAAGTAAGATAATCTCTGCAAGTTTTTAAGCATACCTTACATATAGACTCAATATGTGCATCCTTCGCATGCGCATGGCGGGTATTTCAAGTGTAACTTTTTCAGTTGAGTTGCAACCGGTAATTGTTTCGTGTCTCTCCACACACTGGTCAAGTAGGTGAAAAAAATAAAGAAATAGGTACATTCTTTTTGAGTCTTTGTAAGGTATGCTTAAAAACATGTAGAGATTATCTTACTTTTGTGATAGAAAGCATCCTCGTACCACATCATGGGGCGGAGAATAATTTTTTTGAAAAGGGTACAATCTTTTATGGACACCCTGTATATAAGCATTCTTTTTCTAACATTTTATTTTTAGTGTGTGACACTACATGAAATAAGTAATTTAAAACTGAAAATGTAATGCAACATGACCACCGCCTCTTCTTCGTGTAGCTCTGGTGTCCGTCAAGAAAATCCGGCTTACTTTTTAAAGAACCATTCGTGTTTCGTCGGTAAGTGTTACTGCGGAGCAGCATTACGCAATTCCGGCTTTTTAAAAACGACCTAGACTACAATAAGCACATTTTACGCCTCTCTATTCCCCCCTCCATTCTCTACTTCTTCAAGTACCATGCATACGGGCGTAAGAGATCATGTGTCTCCACAACTTCCTGTCTTCAGTACAATTTATCAATTCTGTTGTTGACGTCTTTCCATGCCATGATGCCAAACTGCCCAGTATTTGTTCTCTTTGTCTTCCTCTATTCCTGTTTTCCTTCAATCTCACCTGTTGTTACGATATATTCCAGCTTTCCTTTCCTAATAACACGTCCACCCCCCACACACACACCCACACAATCCAGTCTCCTCATCGTAGCCCCATTATTTTAATTTTTACCGCTTGATAAAGCCAGTATGATAATGAACTCTGCTCACGACTTGTTTAAATATATTTTATTCGCAATTATTCCTTTCCTTCTCACTCTTCGCTCCTTATGGAGCATGGGGCGACTATTACAGCTCGTCTTATTGCAGGAAACCTTCATTGAAGCATTTATACGTTCTTGCAGCGATGTTTCCTGTAGCTGTATGTTTTACCTTATGACGAGGCTTTTAGCCCCATTTCCCAGCCTCATATTATTCCACTCTTACGAAATACCGGTAACGATTGTCCTATTCTTTCTGTTATCTCATCAGAGACTTCCTGAAACTACACGGAACAATTATTATTACTTTGGTATTATTTTGTGGGACACAGGAACAGATATGACCACAGTTCCTGCCGATTTCAGCTGTAGTCAATTACCTCGACAGTAATCGGTTTTGATTGTACAATAAACAAAGAATTACCGAATAAACGGAACAAAACAGCCTCATTTGTAGCCGCAATGTGCGACTATATGATATTGAACTGAACCGCTCTAACTAGACCTTCATTGGATCGTTTGATAGTTTAACAGCGACAACGAGATGAGAGTGCTTACGTAAGCCAATCAATGTCGTTGGGTTTTCTCGCGGGTATAGTGCTGGTCTCTCTCTAATTATTCATATCATTAACGACCTATGCATTTTTTTTTCTTCTCCTGTCCCCACCCCACCATTAGTAATACGCGCAATTTTGAGTTACTACGGTGAGGCCCCGGTTAATATTTACTTTTTCTTTTATCTTTTTCTGCTTGTACGATAAAACACGAAGACATTATTATCTTTCCAGAAGTATCTCGTAACATCACACAATCAGTCGCGCTTGGTGACGAGGTCCAGAGAATATATATATATATATATATATATATATATATATATATATATATATATATATATATATATATATATATATATATATATATATATATATATATATATATATATATATATATATATATATATATATATATATATATATATATATATATATAGGGTTACACCCGACAATGTGGAAACCATAAAGGCATATCCCTTCTCAGTGTCCCTGGTAAAATCTACTCTAGAATCCTGGAGCAGAGACTCAGACGCCTTGCTGAGCCACAAATGGATGAGGTCCAGTGTGGCTTCCGAGCAAATCGAAGTACTCAAGACCTAATCTTCACACTCAGACAGTTGAGTGAAAAGGCTCTTGAGTATAAGAGTGAGATCCATCTTTGCTTCTTAGATCTGGAAAAGGCATTTGACAAGGTCCGCTGGAACAAACTCTGGGACTGTTTGGCAAGGAAGAACATTCCATCACCTCTGATTCATGCTATACAGAGCTTCTACAAGTCTTGAAGAAATTATGTGAGGACGGCAAACCATAAGTCAGAAGAATTCAGGACCACCACTGGTGTAAGATAAGGTGATATCCTGTCACCTTGTCTTTTCATACTCCTCATGGACGATGTCATCAAGGCATGTAAGGAGAGGACAGGAAAGTATTCAGTGGGGTACTGGAAGATGAGACAGGTCTGTATTTCAGAGCTGGTATTTGCTGATGATGTTGCCCTGATTGCTAAATCAGAGGCACATCTTCAATCCAACCTGCAAGTCTGGAAGGAAGAGCTGGAGAAGAAAGGGGTGGTCATAAGCAGCTCAAAAACAAAAACCATGGTGATATCACGAGAGGAAAGAAGACATCAGATTAAGCTGGGAGAACAGGTCCTGGAGCAGGTCGACCACTTTAAATACCTTGGAGCTGTCATAGACCGGAACGGAGGCATCAAAGAAGAGTTGGCTACCCGAAGAGCAGCAGCTGGGAGACTTTTTCAAGAATTAAATCGAGGATTCCTCAGCAAAAGAGGTTGGTAAGAAGACGAAGATGGCTGTATACCGCTCCACCTATGTCCCAGTCTTGACGTATGGAGGCGAGTCATGGGCAATGACTACAACCCACAAAAGCCAGATCCAAACCTCAAAAAGGAGGTATCTGTGGAAGGTGGTTGAAGTAACAAGAAGAGACATGGTCCGGAACCAGACAATACGTCAAGGCCTAAAAACCCAACCCCTGCAGGCTCAAGTAGAACAGTCCCAACTGAAATGGTTTGGCCATGTATGCAGAATGGGAGAAGATCGACTACCACGACAAGCATGAGAAACTAAGAGCCAGGGATCCAGACCTCCAGGACGACCCAAAGTCCGCTGGGAGGACAACATTAGACAATCTTTGAAGGACCGAGGACTAGAATGGAACCAGGCCAGGAGGAAGACAGCCGATAGAATAGTATGGCGCGCTCTCTCTTACAAACTTCTACACCTCACGGTAGAAGAGGAACGAATAAGTAAGTAAGTATATATATATATTCTATCGACATGGGGATGGCAACTTCATCGCGTGAAAGAACTTGTCAAATAAACCACTCCTACAAATACGTGTGAATGTATGGCGCAGACTTTCAAAGACCCAGCTGCAACGGTGGCTGCATGCTCCGTAAGAGGCGCAAATGATGACGATGATATATATATATATATATATATATATATATATATATATATATATACTTCTCGTCAAAAGTCAAGGGCCACCCTATTATTTTGAATACACTTTTAAATAAGCGCATAGAATGATTAAATGAAGAAAGTTTTTAGTAAACATGGGTGCAATATCTTCCTCTGACAGTCCTCTATGCACCTTAAGCATAAAAAGAACTCACTGACAACCATGGTGATTGTCGTAGATTTCCGATAGGAGAATTAAGACTAGGTTTGGTCCCTTCTGAATAGGTTTGAATAGGTGATAGACTCAGTGAGAGTTAGTGAAAGTAATAGAATTTCCACACACGTGAGATGATAGATTTGATATAGTGGCTGTCTCTGAAAGCGAAAAGAATTCTTCTCTCTCTCACCTATCTTCTACAACAGTTGTTACAGCGTCAGACAGACTACACCAATATACATATTACGTATATTTCTATCACTCACAGGCACGCACATACACGTGACGACAGGTAAACACACAGACGTGGGAAAACTATAACAATTGATATATATTATCTAGAACGAGCTGACCAAACACGATTGTTTAGTTCAAGAGCGATTTTAATATCAGGAAAAAATCGGCTCACAACATCAAAGAAAGTACATCAAGGAAAATACATATACACATAGTCATAAAAAATCAAGGAATGTTGCAAGGATGATAGCCCCGTTATAGTGTTAACTCTAGGTTTAGCCCGGCCCCGTTAAGAGAACAGATTTTGGCGCCCGAGTCACAGATACATAGGGTTTGAGTCTAAGAGTTGTCTTTGTTTTATCTCGTAATTATATGCACAGAGTTTGAAAAAAATCTGATTTAACCTAAGACAAAAACACAAGAACTCTAGCCTTAGCAACAAATTATGCAGATTGAAAAAAACAAATAGGACAGCAACAGGGTGTCAAAGATATAATAGTGAAAAATATCACTCAAACCAGCGTACACTCATTCATTCCGCCATGGCTTCTCACACTAGTACTCACGACTTTGCTTGCTGCCTCTTGGAACACATTGATTTTAGATTTTCACACAGACTCAAAAAATGCAGTCTACTGCCAAGAAGTCCCCAGTTCCAAAAGACCTGTTTAACTTGGAGTCTCCGGGAACGACTACTTGGGTATGCAAATTTGTTCAAATGTCTGATTAAGTCACCTAACAATTATTCCAGGCACGGGAGTTAACAGAGCACAGTGTCAATAGCGTAGGTTTCTAAAAAAATGATGAATGTCAGGTCGGTGCCTTCCCTCAGTATAGGATTCACTTTAGTCACACCACAGATTTGTCCACAAGATATAATCTAGTCGGGAAATGATTGTTAATATTCACGCCGCCAGGCAGCAAATTATATAGAGTTTCTAGAAGAAATTAAGTGCTGGCTCCAAGGTCCAGTATTTATCATTACAGTCTTTGAAAACCCGTTATAGGGATATTAGTATTTCTGTCTAACTTGCACCGTCAGATCAGTGTTACTTGAGAAAACCCACGTGGTTCAAAATAAGGACTGTCTATTTCTTCACAAGTATGGAAACTACTACTAGGTGCTGGTAAAGTTAGGGTCACCCCAAAACTTTCACTGTGTGGAGGAAAAAATAACACATATAATATAATAAACAGAATCTGTACTGGTTAAAACTTACATTTAAACTTGCAAGCAGAGAGCTTTGCTTATCATTTAAACTTCCCGTGACGTAAGTTATATTTAAAAATCAGCATTCCTCATAAATTAGGAACACGTGCGTATCCCGTCATCATTCATGAGGCTGGATTCTAGAGTTTATACGTTAGTTTAGAAAAATACACTCGACTGAGTATTAGCAGTTAAATTAAATTCATAAATAGCTACAATTGCCGTTATAAGCTAGAAATTTAATTTTTAGTCTGCTTTCCACTGAATGCTTCCCTAGAAAATATAATAGCCTACCACTTTATTTCTCTTCTGCGCTAAAGAAATAGATTAAAATGAATTAAGCGATTTAACCCTTTAACACTCACAAAATCTATATATCTATCATATTAATTACCTCAACCACAGAATTACAGGTAGTCGCACAACTTAAGAATAAAAATGCTGAAAATATTTCTGGAAGTCTAGAAGTTCGACAAATTGCCGAAACAAACTGAGATCTTCGCTAACAGCTATTCTGTTTTTCGAGCGACCTATCTACTGTGGAGTCTATGAGCGAGAATGAAATTAAAGTTTCAAACTTGGCCAATATCTTAAAATCAGACAAAGGGCCCAAACTTATTTCGCCAAGCGAAATTATCTCCCCTACTCCCAACATTTACGTCCGCTTAACGCGTGTCGTAACTGTCACCTACTGACCACGATGTACGCGTGTCAGTTTCAAATCCCAGACAGCCTGACTCCATTGCCCAAGTGAGCGCCGTGTCAGTTTGGGATTTTCCAGCCAAATGTCTGGATACTGCCCGGTGCAGATGTAAAGTATCACACCTCACCGGGACTAATGCCGAGAAGAAGCTCGCGCGCTCGGTGAGAATGTAGACGATTTGCTACGTCCTGTGTTCAGCGAACCGACTTATCACGCCTTATGACGCCCTGCAGCCCTGACATCTACGTAATATCGTCCTAGCGCGATTCTCAGTTTAAGAGAAAGGAAAACAGGTAAAGTTTGCGAATTATATGAAAATAATATACGCAAAACGAATGGATGAAAAAAATATACAGGAAAAAAAAATACAGAGATAATAAAAGAGAGAATTTTTGGGTGAAAGAATAGGAAGAAGTTGTAGGAAATTAAATGAATATAAACCCTACGTGACAGAGCCTCCCCCCTTTAAGATATGGAAGCACTCCATGTCTACGTTATGGAGTTTAATTTCCTATAACCGTAGCTTCGGGGTGTCTGTCCTCTTCCCTCTCATCTTCCCCCTCCATCTCTGTCCAATTCCTACTCAAGTCCACTCCTCAAAGTTTCCTTCCCCTGGAATGTCTCATATGCGCGCTTGAAAGAGCGTCGCCGCTTCTGACATTTTTGAAAGATTTCCTGTGATAGCGGTGGAATATCCCTGCCACTATCATCATCTTCGTCAGTTTTGGCGATCGTCAGGAGATGGTCGGAGGTTGGCACTGGTTTTTCCAAGTATCTCTTTAAGAGATTTAAATGGAAAACCTTCTCCTTTCCTTCAATAGAGATCTGGTAGTTAGCCTTAGAAATCTTTTTCAGGACGGTAAACGGCCCTTGCCATCCGATCTTCAGTTGGTTGTTCTCAGTAGGGAGTAAAACCAAAACTTTCTCTCCTGCTTCCAGTTCTCTCTCTTCCGCGACTTTCCTGTATCGGTTAGCGTGCTTTGTGCGAGCTCGCTTAAAGTTAGTCGTTGCTAGGTCCCACCCTAGTTTCAACCTTTCCTTTAAAACCGACACATATTTACTGGCTGAGACAACTGTCTCATCAGCCTTCTCGTCTGTCAGAGACTGAAGTAAGGCTTCAAGCGGGCCCTTAATGGGTCTGCCGAATAAGAGTGTAGCTGGCGGAAATCCTGTGGAAGTATGAGGAGATTCTCTGTAGCCAAATAATGCTGCAGGAATACAGAGATCCCAATCTTCAGGTTTCACTTGTGCCAGCTTACTTAGCATCATGGTGAGGTTTCCATTAGCACGTTCCACGAGCCCATTTCCCGCCGGAGTATATGGCTTAGTGTGGATGTGCTGGGTCCTCAAGATCTTAACGATCTCATCCATCAACAGGTTTCGGTATGGAGATCCATTATCCGTCAACACTTGCTGAGGGAATCCCAACCGAGTGAAAATCTGCACGAGGGCTTCTGCGACATGCTTGGCATCTGCGCATGTTAGCGGGATAGCTTCTGCCCATAAAGTGCATGTATCGACTAAGGTCAGGATGAACCTGTTCCTTCTTTTAGTCCTTTCGAAAGGCCCTAAAATGTCGATCACAACCCGTTCGAATGGTGGCCCGTTGCTTGGGTGGCACACGTTGGCACTGGGCACAGGATTTGACATATCTGATAATATCAGTATTTACTCCTGGCCACCAATAATGAGTGGTTATACGTTGGTTTGTGGCGTTCTGTCCCATATGTCCGCTAAAGGGAAGAGAGTGCCCCATTTCTAGGATTTGGCTTCTGTACTGTTTCGGTACTAGGAGCTGGTTGTAACCTTGGTCAGGCTTGCCCGTTCTCCGATAAAGTACGCCATCCTTAGAAAAAATGTCCCCGTGCTGTTTGGGTTCCTTAGCCATGGGCAGTTTCCTAAAGCAGGGTGCCAAAGTAGGGTCCTTGTATTGCGCTTCTTTAAGTTCCATGGGTAACAAATTCGGCGCAGGCTCCCGTTCCTTCTTGGTTTGCCCTCTTGTAGTTACTGCTGCCACAATCGGCTCTTCCGGTTTCCCAATACACACGTATCTCCCGCCAAGTATGACTGGGTAGATGGGATCATCCATAACAGCCGCTTTGATCACACCTCTGACAAAGTCCGAGTGTATCTCCACCAATGCGATGGGAAGCGCTGTAGGTGCATCACTCTTACGAACTCCACAAAGTTGGACGGTCTCTGCTGTCTCTTGACCGGGTTTGACCAGGTTTCTGGCAACAATGCAATCATAAGAAAGCCCCGTGTCAAATAAGCAAGAAGTTTGAGAACCGTTCAAAGTAACAATACCTCGCGTTGAGGGTCTATCCCCAACAGGTTGGGAATCACTGTCAATAATTCCGCCTTGCGAGACTGTTAATAAGCATCCGATGCGTTTAGGCTCGGTGTGCTCGGTCTGATCATATGTCCCGTGCTCAGGGGTTCTCCCTTTGCCACCTTGTCCTTTCTGGCTACGCTGCCATGTAGGGCGGTCGGGTTGATCAGACTGTTTGGGGTGGTTGGGGTACTTGTTCTTGTAGAACTTGGATTTTTCAGGAGGGGGGTTTTGAGGTCCAGTTTGTCTGTGGTTGTTTTGGTTAGAAGCCTGAGAAGATTGCTCTAGGTTATGTTTTCGAAAATGCTCCTCTGTCGGTTTCCGCTTTGTGGCCGGTAGTTCAGCCAGCGCATTGTGATAACGCTCAGACTTTTCCAAAATGTCTTCAAGTTTTTCTGCCCCCTGCTCAGCGAGAAATCTCCGGGTATCAGCAGACAAAGTGTTCTTTATTTGTTCAGTTAGAACAAGTTCCAAGACCTTCATAGGTAGAGGGGAGCTGCGAAAGCTCAAGGCACTTTGTTAGATATCCCTTAAGACGAGATGAGAACTGGTGAAAAGTTTCAGAATTCTCTTTCCGGCTGTTGCGAAACAGTTGCAAAAACTTGCGAGCGTTCATTTCAAAGCGCTCCAGTAACGCTTTCTTCAACACATCGTAGTCGTCTTGTTGGCTACTTTCCAGCTTAGAATAAACGTCATAAGCAGAACCTTTTAGGGCCTGGGAAAGTTTCATATTCCAACGCGACCTCTCTAACCCGTACAGAGTTGCAATTTTCTCAAATTTTTCTAACCATGTGTCAATCTTCTCATTAGGACAAGGAAAAGATTCAAGAGTGAAAGACATAGCATTTAGTTGAAGAGATTGAGTGTTAGCAGGGTCAGTTAAGGAAGAATGAGGAGAAGACTCTCCATTGCTGGAGGTAGAGGCAGCACCACGGCTTTGGAACTCTAGAGTCTTAAGCGCCAGCTCATGCTGTCGTCGTTGCTCATTTTCTCTTTCCTCATGCTGTCTCTCCTCCCTCTCCTTCTCATGCTGTCTCTCCTCCCTCTCCTTCTCATGCTGTCTCTCCTTCTCTTTTTCTCTCTCCCTGCGGATTTCCATTTCCTCATCCATCTTCCTCTGCTGTAATAGCCGGTCTTCCGCTTCTTTCCTCCTAGCTTCTTCTTCTTTCCTCTCCGCATCATATCTCTCAAGTTCGTCCCTGACAAAAGCTTTCGCTTCTTCTCCTTCCAGTCCCTCCTCTCTCGCTTCGTCCCTGAGGAGTTGTCTAAGCTTTGCCCTCTCGGCCATATTAGGTCAGTGACTGAGACTATTGGAGAAAGAAAATAGGAAAAAGGATACACTGGTTCCTACCACTTACGAGAAAAAAAATTACCAAAAATCAAAAGATGATATATTTTACCCTGGGATACCTCCTCCAAAATAAAATCTAACTATCGCTGCTATTATCGGCAGTAAAGCACTCAATGCAAAACACGACTACGCCAAATAAATGGTAGTTAAGATTACAACTGAAAAATAAGTTGCTACAGTGGAAAAGCAAAAGAATATTGCAAAAATTAAAGAGAAAAATAATCCCTTAATTATTAAAAATCCACTATAAGTTCACCCCTGAAGTCAGATCGGGTAAGGGAGGGAATTAATCTGGACAAAAAGTCCGAAACACACTCCTTAACTTAGTTCAAACGCCGTTCTGCCTCAGTACCCAGTGAATGTTATACACTCACCACTTTACCAGCATTTAGTATTACAATCAGCAGTTAACATATATCCCGACAAAATCAACCTGTAACCAAAATGTATATTATTCAAAGATGCTGTGGAAAAAAAAACTTATTAGTTTGTGTGGTCAGCACGCCCGTAAACAGATCGCTAGTCTAGGGGGTAATTATTTAAAGATATAACAACTCACAAGACATCACACTCTTACTCTATATCAGAATACAGAATCTTAAGTTCAAAATACAGATAGACGAGTCCACGTTTGTCGTACTCGTCTTCCTATTCTAAGTTCAAAGACCGGAAACGAGTCCTCATTCATCGTACTCGTCTTCCTATTCTAAGTTCAAAAATCCTACGGACGAGAACCCATTTGTCGTAGATTTCCGATAGGAGAATTAAGACTAGGTTTGGTCCCTTCTGAATAGGTTTGAATAGGTGATAGACTCAGTGAGAGTTAGTGAAAGTAATAGAATTTCCACACACGTGAGATGATAGATTTGATATAGTGGCTGTCTCTGAAAGCGAAAAGAATTCTTCTCTCTCTCACCTATCTTCTACAACAGTTGTTACAGCGTCAGACAGACTACACCAATATACATATTACGTATATTTCTATCACTCACAGGCACGCACATACACGTGACGACAGGTAAACACACAGACGTGGGAAAACTATAACAATTGATATATATATTATCTAGAACGAGCTGACCAAACACGATTGTTTAGTTCAAGAGCGATTTTAATATCAGGAAAAAATCGGCTCACAACATCAAAGAAAGTACATCAAGGAAAATACATATACACATAGTCATAAAAAATCAAGGAATGTTGCAAGGATGATAGCCCCGTTATAGTGTTAACTCTAGGTTTAGCCCGGCCCCGTTAAGAGAACAGATTTTGGCGCCCGAGTCACAGATACATAGGGTTTGAGTCTAAGAGTTGTCTTTGTTTTATCTCGTAATTATATGCACAGAGTTTGAAAAAAAATCTGATTTAACCTAAGACAAAAACACAAGAACTCTAGCCTTAGCAACAAATTATGCAGATTGAAAAAAACAAATAGGACAGCAACAGGGTGTCAAAGATATAATAGTGAAAAATATCACTCAAACCAGCGTACACTCATTCATTCCGCCATGGCTTCTCACACTAGTACTCACGACTTTGCTTGCTGCCTCTTGGAACACATTGATTTTAGATTTTCACACAGACTCAAAAAAAATGCAGTCTACTGCCAAGAAGTCCCCAGTTCCAAAAGACCTGTTTAACTTGGAGTCTCCGGGAACGACTACTTGGGTATGCAAATTTGTTCAAATGTCTGATTAAGTCACCTAACAATTATTCCAGGCACGGGAGTTAACAGAGCACAGTGTCAATAGCGTAGGTTTCTAAAAAAAATGATGAATGTCAGGTCGGTGCCTTCCCTCAGTATAGGATTCACTTTAGTCACACCACAGATTTGTCCACAAGATATAATCTAGTCGGGAAATGATTGTTAATATTCACGCCGCCAGGCAGCAAATTATATAGAGTTTCTAGAAGAAATTAAGTGCTGGCTCCAAGGTCCAGTATTTATCATTACAGTCTTTGAAAACCCGTTATAGGGATATTAGTATTTCTGTCTAACTTGCACCGTCAGATCAGTGTTACTTGAGAAAACCCACGTGGTTCAAAATAAGGACTGTCTATTTCTTCACAAGTATGGAAACTACTACTAGGTGCTGGTAAAGTTAGGGTCACCCCAAAACTTTCACTGTGTGGAGGAAAAATAACACATATAATATAATAAACAGAATCTGTACTGGTTAAAACTTACATTTAAACTTGCAAGCAGAGAGCTTTGCTTATCATTTAAACTTCCCGTGACGTAAGTTATATTTAAAAATCAGCATTCCTCATAAATTAGGAACACGTGCGTATCCCGTCATCATTCATGAGGCTGGATTCTAGAGTTTATACGTTAGTTTAGAAAAATACACTCGACTGAGTATTAGCAGTTAAATTAAATTCATAAATAGCTACAATTGCCGTTATAAGCTAGAAATTTTAATTTTTAGTCTGCTTTCCACTGAATGCTTCCCTAGAAAATATAATAGCCTACCACTTTATTTCTCTTCTGCGCTAAAGAAATAGATTAAAATGAATTAAGCGATTTAACCTTTAACACTCACAAAATCTATATATCTATCATATTAATTACCACAACCACAGAATTACAGGTAGTCGCACAACTTAAGAATAAAAATGCTGAAAATATTTCTGGAAGTCTAGAAGTTCGACAAATTGCCGAAACAAACTGAGATCTTCGCTAACAGCTATTCTGTTTTTCGAGCGACCTATCTACTGTGGAGTCTATGAGCGAGAATGAAATTAAAGTTTCAAACTTGGCCAATATCTTAAAATCAGACAAAGGGCCCAAACTTATTTCGCCAAGCGAAATTATCTCCCCTACTCCCAACATTTACGTCCGCTTAACGCGTGTCGTAACTGTCACCTACTGACCACGATGTACGCGTGTCAGTTTCAAATCCCAGACAGCCTGACTCCATTGCCCAAGTGAGCGCCGTGTCAGTTTGGGATTTTCCAGCCAAATGTCTGGATACTGCCCGGTGCAGATGTAAAGTATCACACCTCACCGGGACTAATGCCGAGAAGAAGCTCGCGCGCTCGGTGAGAATGTAGACGATTTGCTACGTCCTGTGTTCAGCGAACCGACTTATCACGCCTTATGACGCCCTGCAGCCCTGACATCTACGTAATATCGTCCTAGCGCGATTCTTAGTTTAAGAGAAAGGAAAACAGGTAAAGTTTGCGAATTATATGAAAATAATATACGCAAAACGAATGGATGAAAAAAATATACAGGAAAAAAAATACAGAGATAATAAAAGAGAGAATTTTTGGGTGAAAGAATAGGAAGAAGTTGTAGGAAATTAAATGAATATAAACCCTACGTGACAGTGATCACGTGCAATTTGGTTTGCTGACCATAAATTCACATTTTTAATCTGTTTTTTCAAACTTCCGTACAACCAAACAGGTCAAAACGGTTAGTATTCAGGAGGATGCGCGTGACTTTTATATAAGGAAATACTCCGATCGATATCAGGAGGATGCGCGTCAGAAGATGAGCGTGACTTTTTATATAGCGATATATATTTGCCGGGGTGACTTCCTCTGACGATCAGCTTGCGTCCTATATTAATTCAAGTGTGTTGTTGTTTATACATATATTTAGACATATATTACAACAGGTAGACAATATTTAGTTACACATATATTACAATATATATTACAACAGGTAGTCAATATTTAGTTATACATATATTTAGACATATATTACAACAATTAGACAATATTTAGTTATACATATATGTTACAAACAGTTAGACTATATATATACATAGACATATCTACATAGGTAACAAAAGAATTTAGTTAATATATTTTATTTTTCAAATAACAATATCATATATTGGCATTGTACAATATTTATATTGGTAAGAGTCATGTACAGTATTTTTCAAATAACACATAGGAGTATAAATTAACATTGCACAGTATTTATATATTTATATTGGAAGACGGGAGGTGTGTACAGTATTTATAGGGTAACAAAAGGGGTACATATTGGAAAGAGGCGTATTCTTTATTGGTAACCAACAGTAGCAAAGGGTCTTTAATAAATATATCACAGTTATGTTCTAGGTTGCAGGCCAGATCAATTATAGAGGGAGGGGAGTCGTCATTGTCATCGTAAAAATAGGATAGAGAGGTGCGTGCACGTGTATTGTGTGTTGGGTGTGTGTACATAGTGGCAGAGAGATATTTTTTGGGTAGAGAGATGTGTTGTATTGTACTGGGTTTGTGTTGTATTGTGCGTGCGCGTGCATATACCTAGGTATCTGTGCGTGTGCACGTGTGTGGTATGGTTTTTGGGGTGGAAGAGAGATATTTTAGATGTTGAGGGGAGATGTGGTGACGTTGTCAGGATGCACCTGTCTCTTGATGTAGAAATAAGACAGGGAGTTGCGGTGTTGTTCGTACGTGTATATGGCGGAGTTCTGTGTTCTGAACCCGACATTTTTCCCGCCCTGTGCTTGTTGTGTGTTGAGGACCTCTAAGAATGTGTTTTTGTCTATTTTGTTGTGGTCTTTGTTGAGACCTTTTGTGGTAGTCTTTTCGTAATTACCAAAACAGTGGTACGTTTTGCAGCAGAGAGAAACCATCCCACTGCCTTCGTACTCTAATTTAAAAAGGCCCGGTGTCCGTTTGTCATATAATTTTTGCTCGCGACATTTTTGACAAACTAGGCGCGTCTTACCCTCACTAGCTACGAAAACGGAACGATGGTCGGGACACACTTCGGCGAGGAACCACTGGTCGTAGGAGCTATAAAATTCACGTCGCATAGCGGGCTTAACAACGTCCGCTAAGTTACTCGCGCTAAGGGCCAAGTAAAGACTGTCTGTGTCTGTCTCGCACAACTGAAAATCTGTCCTATCTACACATTTATCTAAACAGTCATAATAAAACTCTAACATTCTCAATTTGGCGTACTGGTAAACGAAAAAACCTATCTGCGTGGGCAGGTCCCAACTAATTTTCTTTTTAACCATTTCTACCTCGAATATGTCGTCAGTCACTAAAGTCATTTTTCTAAAGCAGGGGCAGTTTATTAATTTAGAAGTACCCTCTCCCGTCGTGTACGAGACATCTACGTGCTTCGCCTTATTGGTCAACGTCTTACCATAGGCGGCGTTACCTAACAGTTTCATGGTTTCGCTGGTTATCGCGTAGACACCATCGATATCTCCCTGGCGGCGCGCGTCCGAAACAGTGTCCCCAAACTGTTTGAAACACATCGAGGGCGTATATTCAATCACCTGATAAATACAGGTGACTTCTAAGCCTTTGGCCAGGTACCAGCAAAGCAAAGGCGTCGCTAACAGAACCTTTTTACCCACATAACTCCCGATCAACGTCCTTCTGGGGGAGTTTATATTTTTCGGCGTATTCCCGCATGATAGGCCCAATATCATCTCTCGTGACGTCAACGTTCTTGAAAATGGGCGTCATTTCCGAGAAATGCTCTTTCAAGTGGTCGGGTACATGAATGTCACACTCGACTAAACCAAACAAGGTCTCGACTATCACAGAGGCGAGAATCTGTTGCTCCGTTAGCGGGTACCGATATTTAGTATAAGACGGTTTCAGGGTCGGGAAGGTGGCGCTCAGAAAGCGACCGATTGATCGATCGATTTTCTTCAAGTTTTGCCACTCACATTCCCACATTTATACCAAGGTGACGTCACACTCGGCCTTCAAATAGGCACCAATTTCCCGCGTCTTTTCGTACAACTCAGCCAAAGATTTTTTATTGACTGGATTAACGTCACGACCGGTGGTTAGTGGGCAGTTAGGATGGCCGTGGAACAGACAGCCATAGAACTGGTAGACGGTGCGAGAGTCTTTGTCCCACCCATCTACCCTAATGTGTCTATGACCCAACGACATTTCACGGCCGTTAAACTGGGTTTTTAAAACCACGTTATTTTGGTGCGACACCCACGTCAACCAGTCGTGGCACTGCACGGTGTATTTATTGACCTTGTGGTACCTGAAACCATCCTCCCTGTTTCGTCTAACGGGAAAGTCAGTGGGCATTTTCTGCATAAGCGCCCACAAATAAAGGGCGTTGGCATCAAAACCTTTAATGCAATGCACCATTTTGCCACCTCTAATGCACGTTTTGCCTTGTTCGTTTTTATCAATGGCTAGAGTCAGAGATACATATGATAATTTAGAAATATTTATGAATGGCATGAAAGCTCAGATAGAGTCACTAAAAGATTTAGAGTGGGATGGTAAAAAAACTGTTGTTTTCTTATTCGGGGATTATGACTTTTTTATGAAAATGTTTGGTTTGTCTGGAGCTCAAGGAACATACCCATGTCTGTGGTGTCTCCAGCAAAACAAGGAAATAAAGACATCCTGAGAGCATACAACTTGCAAACCAAGAAGTTTGGCCATGTTGATAAGAGATTACAATAGATATATGAAATATGGGAAAGGGAATAAAAGGCAAGTGGCACGTTACCATAATTGTTTACACAAACCAATGTTAGAGATTGAAATTAAAAATGTAGCTCCTCCTTACCTTCATATTTTATTAGGCATTGTTTTGAAACACCACAGACTTCTAGAACAGGTAGCCGATACAATAAACGCAAAGATATTTGAGAATCCGCAAGAGATACATACAAACATTAGTACTATTAAGAACTTGAAGAGATTTGGTAGGAACTGGAAACAGGCAGAAGAATTAGAAGCTTAAATTGAATTTTTTTCAGGCAGGTATTCAACTTTGTGAGGATAAGGAGGAGACAGATAGTTTTAAAGTTAAACTTGAAAATGCACAAGATGCGCTGGCCAAACTTCAGTTTCAAGATCTGTGTGCTAGGTCTGGTCCAGTTTGCTCACACTTGGACAAGGTACTAGCCAAACACAAAATCATACCACAGGTTTATCATAGCAGAGCATTCATAGGGAATCACTGCCACAGATATCTCACACAAAAAGTTCATAAAGATATTACAAGAGCAATCATTACACAAACACTGAAAATTACAGACAAACAAGATATAACTAACATAGCTTTTATTGCCCAAGAACAATTCAACTCACTGAACGAAGCATTTGAGAAAGTACACAACAAAATATCACACAGTAAACCAATTAGTAAAGAATCAATAACAGCATCAATAGAGACTTATATGTCTTTGTTCAGAAAGCTATTCCCCAGTAAGACAATTCCTAAACAGCACATATTAGAAAAACATTGCGCAGACTGAATCAGAACTCATGGATTTGGAATGGGCATGCATGGAGAGCAAGGAGGAGAATTTGTACATTCCACTATTTCCAAAATTGAAAGACGCGCCAGCGGTATTAAAAATATAACTTCACAATTAAAATTTATAATGGAAACTCATTTGTTACAAATTTCTCCATCTGTGAATGTACAGATTCCTCCTATTAAAAAAAAAAAAGGAAGTGTGAATAATAACTGAGCGAAATTTTGGGGCTAGAACAAATTATAGGGCAGTTGTTGCGTGAGAGTGACAGAATTAACAGAGTGTGGAAATCTTTTAATAGATGTATGATTTATCTATTAAATTGAACATTTCGTTTTACTCATGACCATACTCATTTTTACATGACCATCGAGATGTATGATTGAGGTAATTGTTAGCTCTGTAGCGAAATCTGTGAGATAATCGCTTATTTCAGTAAGATTTTAGTCCTATAATAATAAATACACCAGCCCTCAGGTGTCTGACTATTTTCATCTTCAACGCCAGTAGAGCGCTGCCTTTGGTGCAGTGGGAATGCTTAAAAAATGACCCGCCATAAAAATCTAACACGCTTTTAGTTTCGGTTTTGAAACGTACAATGAACATTTTAACATCTCGCCGATCTGCTGCACGAAACGGTTGAAAAGCTTATAATTAACGAATTGCCAGAACTGTGTGACCAAACTGGCCTTTAAAATAAACGTAATATGTTAACTTTAACACTAAAATTTGTAATAATTCGGACATTTCTCAGCAGTAAGAACGAGACGATTGTAATAATTAACGCCAACACTACCAAAGTTTTGAAAAAACCCCTCTTCGCTCTGCTCGCGGTCTCTTTAATATATACACGCTGTGGGCAAAGCCAGCAGAGACAAACACACAGACAGTTTTCCATTTCCTCCTAGCGGTAAAATTCTGACGTCACTCAAACTAGTTGGTTATTTGAATAATGAAAGAAATGATAAGAGACAGGGGGGAAAATGGCCGACTTGTGTAAAAGTTATATTTGACGATTGACAGTGACAAAACTGAAAATCTAAACCATAAGGAAACTGACCATAAAAATCATATCGTAGGATAGCTTAGTGTCCCCTGAGCAAAAATATGTTTAAAAAAATATGGTATCCAAGTATTAGCCAAGTTATTGAGATAATACTAGATGTCTAAGAACGCTTGGACGGACAGACTGTTGTTCTTGCTCGTTACACATAACGTTATTGGGGACGCAAGTTTAAAAAAGAGGCATAGTAGTAATTCAAATTCTATTGGTTGGTATAAGAGTATAGGAGTAAAAGGGGGAGATAGGAAAAAGGTTAACTAAAACTAAACATCTTTTTCTATTGGCATAACTAACGCAGACTGACCAATGGACTACGAGGCACATAGTTTGTTTGGAGTTTTGGTTTTGTTTTTTCAAACTAAATTCAAAAAGATTTAGTAGTGCCTGCTTTCATTGGTCGGCTCTAATAGATATTGGCAAAAGGCATAGTGGTCTCGTGGCCATTTGACTAGAAAATTTTATACAAACAACTACGTTGAGAGCAGATGTGATAATTGTAAAATTAACTACTAAATTCACTATCTGGACGGGGCAGAGACAAACTGAGGCCATATTCTTTGCCAGTCAACGTTATTTGTGACATATTTCTTTGAATTAGTGGTAATAATGCTTTATGTATTTACATGCTTGATTTAAAACTGAAAAAGTTAGATACTGCTGTGGAAAAGTGTAGGACATGCCGGGAGCAAACATTATTGAGTCCTCACATTGAACTGCATTTGACTGTTGCATATTATTATGATTTTATATTAATAAGTTTGTATTGGAAGATGTTAGTAAGCCTCAGTGTTCTATGAACACTCTTCAACATGCCTAGAGCGTTTATAATTTAGAAAAGAAAAGAAAAATCATATAAAAGGAGATGTGGTTACTCCACGTTATTGAATTGAAGCAAACTATGTAAAAGTACAGTGGCGTATCTGCCATAGGGACCTGAGGTGTGGTCACAGAAAGGTGAGAGTCATAAATTAGGGGCTGATGCACATGAATGCACACGAGGCTGACCCCATACCTTCATGTATACATAGGGATAAGAAGATGTGATCAGATATGAAAAAGGCCAGGGTGTCTTTTTATTACAGGGTTTTTATTTCCTGTTACCATCCGGTGACAGGAAACCTGATGAGTGAGTGAGAAGAGAAAAGTCTCCATTATAAAGTTTATGCTGTCATCAGATAGCCTGAAGGAGCTTGTGTGTGTGTGTGTGCTGATCTATACTGACTTATGATCGTCATACCAAGAATCCCAGGTAACACGTTAACAGCTGGGACATCTGACACTTCATCCGAATAAACTGGTTCTTATCAAAATAAAACTGAATTATATGGGGCATGAAAAAACAACAGCTCCGCATAACCAATGACTATCACTAGCAACTATTAAAGTTTTAGTCTGTGAATACACCTACAGGAACTCTATATTAACATTATATATTCATAGGACCAAGAGTCCATACTTTTAGTTAAAGCATTATATGTAAATATATTTCCTCATTTTCAAAGACCTGTCCAAAAAAGATGGCGGGACAGGCAGATTAAATTGTACAAAGAAAAAACATTCCAATTTTAAAGAAAACTTTAACCACAGTCTTATTCATTTTCTTATAGTGAGTTAAAGTGTATTGTGTTGATGTACCATCGTTTTCATTTCACCCCTAGACACTAGAGACATCATACACCAGCCACTAGAATCAAAATACGGACTGTGTGAGATCTAGGGAGGTAGCGTTAGGTTCCCTGATATAATATATCATCATCATCATCCTTTTAGAGTCAGGGACCTACATGTGCTTGACCTCACACAGTTGACAAAGACACAACTATCTTTCTTATTAGGTATAACATCTTAACCTCCCCAGCAAATTACACTTGCTACATAAATTGGTAGGCTTGTCCGGGATTGGAACTTCCAGTACTACATATATTAGTGTCCTGTTTGGGATTTAGCTGTAACAACATTTCTATTTACCCAGGGAATCCCCATTATTAATATTGCCAGAGCGAACGGGGAAAACTGACGCAAGCAGCGAGCGAAGATACGAGAGGCCAGGGGCGGCTTCTCTCTTTGGTCTGACGGTCAGATCCCCAAAATCCTTTCGAGATCAAAAAAGCTGTCAAAGTTCTCATGTCCCACTCATCTTGCATTCCAGTTGTAGATATACAGATCACGTAGAAATACACTTCATCATTCGCTGGCCAGAACTTGATAGAAGCACTAGCGATATTTGAAATCTTGCTAGATTATCCCATGGATTTTCATTTTATTTGCAGTGAATTCTATTTCTGTGCAAAGCGATAATATATATATTGTGTAAAGTGATCAGTGGTCGAGTTCATTTATTATATTTCATTGGATTTTGTGTTAATTTAAACCTATTAAATTAAACCGTCTCAATAGTTCCAGTTGTAAACGTAATGATATACCTGCTATATTATTTCCAAAAGATAATAGATGTTAATGCTTAAATTAACTTTTAAAGTCGCGAAGGAATTTATAATTAATAAATTTAGTTAAGTCCTATATTTATAGATGTGTGATTTAACCACTAGAACTCGCGCAGTGTTTATTAAATACATAATTAAATACGGGAGCGTATATATAAAATAGTCTTAACGGGAAATTTATCGCGCGCTTAGAAGATTATTTGATTTTTAAAGTATGATTATGTTGTTATGGGTTTTCTATCTTTTTCTCTAGATTGATCACCTTTTGCAATCCCAGCAATAACGAAATCTTTCAGAGTTTCCATACTCGGTTCTTAAACTTCCAGACAGTTTGATGAGACATTTTTTTAAAGTAAATCTTGTGGTGGTCCGGTGCGGCCTAGCTAACATAATTACATGAAAGAAAGCCTACCCAAGATCATTTGATTATTATCATCAAATTAAATTACAATCTGTAAGATAAACTGGAAGATGAACAGTGCCAGTAGCGATAGTTTATATACTGCTCTATTGTGAGAGATTACCGATTTACCTGACTGTGACTGAGCCTAGTTTTTCCTCACTGGATTAAAAAAACTTTACCGGTCAGTTGCTGTCATCACGCAGTGAAAGAATATTGCCATCACCTCATTTTCACCCCTGTGTTGAATTGTGTCAGTGCCATCCCATAGACTCCTTTTTATATAATAAAACACAAGAACTCTTAGAACTTCAAGTCCGGCGATAAGCGGGAATATTTGCTCTCAGTGAAACCTCGCATTATCTGGGGCGGGACATAGAAGGACTGGACAGTTGACACGTAAAGAGTTTAAGTACTGTGTATATCATGCTATGGATTGTCTGATGCTGAAATCGGTAAGTGTGTGGTGTATATGAGTGTGGATCCGCACAGTGTGCATGAATGACAGGAGATTTAATTTTTTTGCAACAAACCATTTGTTAACTTGCCTACCGGGTAATACGTTTTCTGTATACCCGGCATTGTTCCTTTAGTGGGATAATTTGTTAACTCTGTTTCATCCCCCCCCCTTTTTTTTCTTTGCTTAGTAAAGGGAAGACACCAGTTGGGATAACAGTATTTTTTGTCTACCACCATAACTAATATTGTAACACCTCTTTCAGAGTAATTAAATTCACTGTTGGGTTAACTTTCCTATGCTCCTGATAACTATCTATCTTGAGACTGGGTTTATCTTTGTCTAATACAAGCGGGAAGGGCTTAGTCGATACCAATCTTCTTCACCCCCTCCCTACCTTGATATTTGCATTCTTCTGTACTTATGATAATTTTATGTAACACTTGATATTTTTTTTTTTTTTTTGTGATTTGATTTTTAAGGTAAATAAACATCATAAACTTATATCGGACTGTGTTGGAATACCCAAAAGCCCAAACATTCCCTATTTGTTTAATATAGCTGTATCCACGTCGTCTGAGTGTTTGAAGCAACAAATCGGTGTGAGCGCAGACGTGTGTCTGGAAAACTGGCAAATAATTGTTTGACCAGGAGAGTGGAAGAGAAGACTGAGAGAAACGATTTGTCGTAAATAAGTCTGTCTTTACTCTCCTCCAGCACTCTGTGGGGCATCATATTAAATCTATACATTTCTATCACTGAGTTTTCATCATCATTCTACACTCTAAACCGGACTACTATTTCTAGACTCTTTCTCTCAAAATAAATTTACGACAGTTACAAGAAGGGATTATTTCTCACAGTGAGTCTCCTTATAGTTCCTGTGTGGTTTTGTTGCGGAAACCATCGGGAGAACATAGACTGTGCATCGATTACAGGAAACTGAATGCTGTCACAGAAGATCAGGTGGATCCATTACCTAATACTACTCAAGTTTTTGCCAGGCTGAACAAGGCAAAATATTTTTCCAAGGTGGATCTTAGCAATGGCTATTATCAAATTCCAGTAAAGCCTGAGGTTCGACCTTACTTAGCATTTAGCACCTCGGAAGGTCATTATGAGTTCAACATGCTACCGTTTGGGTTGAAAAATGCCCCGAGTGTGTTTTCTAGGATGATGCGAAAATTGTTGGATCCCCTGAAAAATCCATGTATCTCGAATTTCATGGATGATATCCTCATTGCTACTGAAACTTTTGAGGAACATGTTAACTCTTTGAATATGCTGTTTGATAGACTCAGAGAGGCTAACTTGACTGCAAGACCAACAAAATGTTGTATTGGGTGTAAAGAGTTGGAATTCTTGGGACATACCGTACACCAGGGTAGCATGACCCCTGACCCCAAGAATCTGGAGAAACTGAAAAGAGCACCTAGGCCACAAACAAAGAAAGATGTGAGATCTTTTGTGTCGTTGTGTGGTTTCTACCAAAAGTACATTAAACATTTTAACTCTATATGTGCTCCTCTGACGGATTCAACTCGAAAGGGACAACCTGATACAATAAATTGGTCAGCACAGTGTGAATTTGCTTACCAGGAGTTAAAAGAAAAACTCACAAGCAGGCCAGCATTTCAATTGCCTGACTTGAATCAAGAATTTGTCGTGAGAAGTGACGCAAGCAATGTGGACCTGGCGCTTCAATGTTGCAAAGGTCCTCCTCACAAAATGGGGAATTGAACCCAGTCGCTTATGCAAGCCGCAAGTTGAACAAGGCGGAAAAAAATTATTCAACCAGTGAGAAAGAATGTTTGGCGTTAATATGGGCAATAAAAATATTTCAGATTTATCTATATGGTAGGACATTTGTGGTCCAAACAGATCATTTACCTCTCGTATTCCTATCACAAGCAAAGCATGAAAGTGCCAGATTATTAAGATGGTCATTATTATTACAGCCATATTCATTTCTGATTGAATATATTCCCGGCCCTCAGAACGTCGGTGCAGATTTTTTGAGTAGACATCCTTGTGATGAAAATCAGAAAAAAGAAATGTAGGACTTCATTTGCGCTAAGTTATCTCACATATTGTAACCTGCAATGGATGCATGTTTTAGGAAGGGAGGTGTGTAGCGAAATCTGTGAGATAATCACTTAATTTAGGAAGATTTTAGTCCTATAATAATAAATACACCAGCCCTCAGGTGTCTGACTATTTTCATCTTCAACGCCAGTAGAGCGCTGCCTTTGGTGCAGTCTTCTTCTTCTTCTTCTTCTTCCGTCCTTAGCCACCGACCATCAAAGCAGTCAGTGACCATTACGCCTAGTGGCGTCTTAGGGCAACAGCAGATAGGTTTTCTTTGCCATTGTTTCCCATCACGCCTATTGGCGTCTTTAGGGCAACGGCAAATCAATCCATTTGCTGTTGTTTCCGTAATCGAAGTGACTGGCAAACGGGTGATCAGCCCGTTGGTTTTTGGTGCAGTGGGAATGCTTAAAAAATGACCCGCCATAAAAATCTAACACGCTTTTAGTTTCGGTTTCGAAACGTACAATAAACATTTTAACATCTCGCCGATCTGCTGCACGAAACGGGGGAAAAAGCTTATAATTAACGAATTGCCAGAACTGTGTGACCAAACTGGCGTTTGAATTAACGTAATATGTTAACTTTAACACTAAAATTTGTAATAATTCGGACATTTCTCAGTAGTAAGAACGAGACGATTGTAATAATTAACGCCAACACTACCAAAGTTTTGAAAAAACACCTCTTCGCTCTGCTCGCGGTCTCTTTAATATATACACGCTGTGGGCAAAGCCAGCAGAGACAAACACACAGACAGTTTTCCATTTCCTCCTAGCGGTAAAATTCTGACGTCACTCAAACTAGTTGGTTATTTGAATAATGAAAGAAATGATAGAGACAGGGGGGAAAATGGCCGACTTGTGTAAAAGTTATATTTGACGATTGACAGTGACAAAACTGAAAATCTAAACCATAAGGAAACTGACCATAAAAATCATATCGTAGGATAGCTTAGTGTCCCCTGAGCAAAAATATGTTTTAAAAAATATGGTAGTCCAAGTATTAGCCAAGTTATTGAGATAATACTAGATGTCTAAGAACGCTTGGACGGACAGACTGTTGTTCTTGCTCGTTACACATAACGTTATTGGGGACGCAAGTTTAAAAAAGAGGCATAGTAGTAATTCAAATTCTATTGGTTGGTATAAGAGTATAGGAGTAAAAGGGGGAGATAGGAAAAAGGTTAACTAAAACTAAACATCTTTTTCTATTGGCATAACTAACGCAGACTGACCAATGGACTACGAGGCACATAGTTTGTTTGGAGTTTTGGTTTTGTTTTTTCAAACTAAATTCAAAAAGATTTAGTAGTGCCTGCTTTCATTGGTCGGCTCTAATAGATATTGGCAAAAGGCATAGTGGTCTCGTGGCCATTTGACTAGAAAATTTTATACAAACAACTACGTTGAGAGCAGATGTGATAATTGTAAAATTAACTACTAAATTCACTATCTGGACGGGGCAGAGACAAACTGAGGCCATATTCTTTGCCAGTCAACGTTATTTGTGACATATTTCTTTGAATTAGTGGTAATAATGCTTTATGTATTTACATGCTTGATTTAAAACTGAAAAAGTTAGATACTGCTGTGGAAAAGTGTAGGACATGCCGGGAGCAAACATTATTGAGTCCTCACATTGAACTGCATTTGACTGTTGCATATTATTATGATTTTATATTAATAAGTTTGTATTGGAAGATGTTAGTAAGCCTCAGTGTTCTATGAACACTCTTCAACATGCCTAGAGCGTTTATAATTTAGAAAAGAAAAGAAAAATCATATAAAAGGAGATGTGGTTACTCCACGTTATTGAATTGAAGCAAACTATGTAAAAGTACAGTGGCGTATCTGCCATAGGGACCTGAGGTGTGGTCACAGAAAGGTGAGAGTCATAAATTAGGGGCTGATGCACATGAATGCACACGAGGCTGACCCCATACCTTCATGTATACATAGGGATAAGAAGATGTGATCAGATATGAAAAAGGCCAGGGTGTCTTTTTATTACAGGGTTTTTATTTCCTGTTACCATCCGGTGACAGGAAACCTGATGAGTGAGTGAGAAGAGAAAAGTCTCCATTATAAAGTTTATGCTGTCATCAGATAGCTTGAAGGAGCTTGTGTGTGTGTGTGCTGATCTATACTGACTTATGATCGTCATACCAAGAATCCCAGGTAACACGTTAACAGCTGGGACATCTGACACTTCATCCGAATAAACTGGTTCTTATCAAAATAAAACTGAATTATATGGGGCATGAAAAAACAACAGCTCCGCATAACCAATGACTATCACTAGCAACTATTAAAGTTTTAGTCTGTGAATACACCTACAGGAACTCTATATTAACATTATATATTCATAGGACCAAGAGTCCATACTTTTAGTTAAAGCATTATATGTAAATATATTTCCTCATTTTCAAAGACCTGTCCAAAAAAGATGGCGGGACAGGCAGATTAAATTGTACAAAGAAAAAACATTCCAATTTTAAAGAAAACTTTAACCACAGTCTTATTCATTTTCTTATAGTGAGTTAAAGTGTATTGTGTTGATGTACCATCGTTTTCATTTCACCCCTAGACACTAGAGACATCATACACCAGCCACTAGAATCAAAATACGGACTGTGTGAGATCTAGGGAGGTAGCGTTAGGTTCCCTGATATAATATATCATCATCATCATCATCATCCTTTTAGAGTCAGGGACCTACATGTGCTTGACCTCACACAGTTGACAAAGACACAACTATCTTTCTTATTAGGTATAACATCTTAACCTCCCCAGCAAATTACACTTGCTACATAAATTGGTAGGCTTGTCCGGGATTGGAACTTCCAGTACTACATATATTAGTGTCCTGTTTGGGATTTAGCTGTAACAACATTTCTATTTACCCAGGGAATCCCCATTATTAATATTGCCAGAGCGAACGGGGAAAACTGACGCAAGCAGCGAGCGAAGATACGAGAGGCCAGGGGCGGCTTCTCTCTTTGGTCTGACGGTCAGATCCCCAAAATCCTTTCGAGATCAAAAAAGCTGTCAAAGTTCTCATGTCCCACTCATCTTGCATTCCAGTTGTAGATATACAGATCACGTAGAAATACACTTCATCATTCGCTGGCCAGAACTTGATAGAAGCACTAGCGATATTTGAAATCTTGCTAGATTATCCCATGGATTTTCATTTTATTTGCAGTGAATTCTATTTCTGTGCAAAGCGATAATATATATATTGTGTAAAGTGATCAGTGGTCGAGTTCATTTATTATATTTCATTGGATTTTGTGTTAATTTAAACCTATTAAATTAAACCGTCTCAATAGTTCCAGTTGTAAACGTAATGATATACCTGCTATATTATTTCCAAAAGATAATAGATGTTAATGCTTAAATTAACTTTTAAAGTCGCGAAGGAATTTATAATTAATAAATTTAGTTAAGTCCTATATTTATAGATGTGTGATTTAACCACTAGAACTCGCGCAGTGTTTATTAAATACATAATTAAATACGGGAGCGTATATATAAAATAGTCTTAACGGGAAATTTATCGCGCGCTTAGAAGATTATTTGATTTTTAAAGTATGATTATGTTGTTATGGGTTTTCTATCTTTTTCTCTAGATTGATCACCTTTTGCAATCCCAGCAATAACGAAATCTTTCAGAGTTTCCATACTCGGTTCTTAAACTTCCAGACAGTTTGATGAGACATTTTTTTAAAGTAAATCTTGTGGTGGTCCGGTGCGGTCTAGCTAACATAATTACATGAAAGAAAGCCTACCCAAGATCATTTGATTATTATCATCAAATTAAATTACAATCTGTAAGATAAACTGGAAGATGAACAGTGCCAGTAGCGATAGTTTATATACTGCTCTATTGTGAGAGATTACCGATTTACCTGACTGTGACTGAGCCTAGTTTTTCCTCACTGGATTAAAAAAACTTTACCGGTCAGTTGCTGTCATCACGCAGTGAAAGAATATTGCCATCACCTCATTTTCACCCCTGTGTTGAATTGTGTCAGTGCCATCCCATAGACTCCTTTTTATATAATAAAACACAAGAACTCTTAGAACTTCAAGTCCGGCGATAAGCGGGAATATTTGCTCTCAGTGAAACCTCGCATTATCTGGGGCGGGACATAGAAGGACTGGACAGTTGACACGTAAAGAGTTTAAGTACTGTGTATATCATGCTATGGATTGTCTGATGCTGAAATCGGTAAGTGTGTGGTGTATATGAGTGTGGATCCGCACAGTGTGCATGAATGACAGGAGATTTAATTTTTTTGCAACAAACCATTTGTTAACTTGCCTACCGGGTAATACGTTTTCTGTATACCCGGCATTGTTCCTTTAGTGGGATAATTTGTTAACTCTGTTTCCCCCCCCCCCCCCCCCCTTTTTTTTTCTTTGCTTAGTAAAGGGAAGACACCAGTTGGGATAACAGTATTTTTTGTCTACCACCATAACTAATATTGTAACACCTCTTTCAGAGTAATTAAATTCACTGTTGGGTTAACTTTCCTATGCTCCTGATAACTATCTATCTTGAGACTGGGTTTATCTTTGTCTAATACAAGCGGGAAGGGCTTAGTCGATACCAATCTTCTTCACCCCCTCCCTACCTTGATATTTGCATTCTTCTGTACTTATGATAATTTTATGTAACACTTGATATTGTTTTTTTTTGTGATTTGATTTTTAAGGTAAATAAACATCATAAACTTATATCGGACTGTGTTGGAATACCCAAAAGCCCAAAAATTCCCTATTTGTTTAATATAGCTGTATCCACGTCGTCTGAGTGTTTGAAGCAACAAATCGGTGTGAGCGCAGACGTGTGTCTGGAAAACTGGCAAATAATTGTTTGACCAGGAGAGTGGAAGAGAAGACTGAGAGAAACGATTTGTCGTAAATAAGTCTGTCTTTACTCTCCTCCAGCACTCTGTGGGGCATCATATTAAATCTATACATTTCTATCACTGAGTTTTCATCATCATTCTACACTCTAAACCGGACTACTATTTCTAGACTCTTTCTCTCAAAATAAATTTACGACAGTTACAAGAAGGGATTATTTCTCACAGTGAGTCTCCTTATAGTTCCTGTGTGGTTTTGTTGCGGAAACCATCGGGAGAACATAGACTGTGCATCGATTACAGGAAACTGAATGCTGTCACAGAAGATCAGGTGGATCCATTACCTAATACTACTCAAGTTTTTGCCAGGCTGAACAAGGCAAAATATTTTTCCAAGGTGGATCTTAGCAATGGCTATTATCAAATTCCAGTAAAGCCTGAGGTTCGACCTTACTTAGCATTTAGCACCTCGGAAGGTCATTATGAGTTCAACATGCTACCGTTTGGGTTGAAAAATGCCCCGAGTGTGTTTTCTAGGATGATGCGAAAATTGTTGGATCCCCTGAAAAATCCATGTATCTCGAATTTCATGGATGATATCCTCATTGCTACTGAAACTTTTGAGGAACATGTTAACTCTTTGAATATGCTGTTTGATAGACTCAGAGAGGCTAACTTGACTGCAAGACCAACAAAATGTTGTATTGGGTGTAAAGAGTTGGAATTCTTGGGACATACCGTACACCAGGGTAGCATGACCCCTGACCCCAAGAATCTGGAGAAACTGAAAAGAGCACCTAGGCCACAAACAAAGAAAGATGTGAGATCTTTTGTGTCGTTGTGTGGTTTCTACCAAAAGTACATTAAACATTTTAACTCTATATGTGCTCCTCTGACGGATTCAACTCGAAAGGGACAACCTGATACAATAAATTGGTCAGCACAGTGTGAATTTGCTTACCAGGAGTTAAAAGAAAAACTCACAAGCAGGCCAGCATTTCAATTGCCTGACTTGAATCAAGAATTTGTCGTGAGAAGTGACGCAAGCAATGTGGACCTGGGCGCTTCAATGTTGCAAAGGTCCTCCTCACAAAATGGGGAATTGAACCCAGTCGCTTATGCAAGCCGCAAGTTGAACAAGGCGGAAAAAAATTATTCAACCAGTGAGAAAGAATGTTTGGCGTTAATATGGGCAATAAAAATATTTCAGATTTATCTATATGGTAGGACATTTGTGGTCCAAACAGATCATTTACCTCTCGTATTCCTATCACAAGCAAAGCATGAAAGTGCCAGATTATTAAGATGGTCATTATTATTACAGCCATATTCATTTCTGATTGAATATATTCCCGGCCCTCAGAACGTCGGTGCAGATTTTTTGAGTAGACATCCTTGTGATGAAAATCAGAAAAAAGAAATGTAGGACTTCATTTGCGCTAAGTTATCTCACATATTGTAACCTGCAATTGATGCATGTTTTAGGAAGGGAGGTGTGTAGCGAAATCTGTGAGATAATCACTTAATTTAGGAAGATTTTAGTCCTATAATAATAAATACACCAGCCCTCAGGTGTCTGACTATTTTCATCTTCAACGCCAGTAGAGCGCTGCCTTTGGTGCAGTCTTCTTCTTCTTCTTCTTCCGTCCTTAGCCACCGACCGTCAAAGCAGTCAGTGACCATTACGCCTAGTGGCGTCTTAGGGCAACAGCAGATAGGTTTTCTTTGCCATTGTTTCCCATCACGCCTATTGGCGTCTTTAGGGCAACGGCAAATCAATCCACTTGCTGTTGTTTCCGTAATCGAAGTGACTGGCAAACGGGTGATCAGCCCGTTGGTTTTTGGTGCAGTGGGAATGCTTAAAAAATGACCCGCCATAAAAATCTAACACGCTTTTAGTTTCGGTTTCGAAACGTACAATAAACATTTTAACATCTCGCCGATCTGCTGCACGAAACGGGGGAAAAAGCTTATAATTAACGAATTGCCAGAACTGTGTGACCAAACTGGCGTTTGAATTAACGTAATATGTTAACTTTAACACTAAAATTTGTAATAATTCGGACATTTCTCAGTAGTAAGAACGAGACGATTGTAATAATTAACGCCAACACTACCAAAGTTTTGAAAAAACACCTCTTCGCTCTGCTCGCGGTCTCTTTAATATATACACGCTGTGGGCAAAGCCAGCAGAGACAAACACACAGACAGTTTTCCATTTCCTCCTAGCGGTAAAATTCTGACGTCACTCAAACTAGTTGGTTATTTGAATAATGAAAGAAATGATAGAGACAGGGGGGAAAATGGCCGACTGTGTAAAAGTTATATTTGACGATTGACAGTGACAAAACTGAAAATCTAAACCATAAGGAAACTGACCATAAAAATCATATCGTAGGATAGCTTAGTGTCCCCTGAGCAAAAATATGTTTTAAAAAATATGGTAGTCCAAGTATTAGCCAAGTTATTGAGATAATACTAGATGTCTAAGAACGCATGGACGGACAGACTGTTGTTCTTGCTCGTTACACATAACGTTATTGGGGACGCAAGTTTAAAAAAGAGGCATGGTAGTAATTCAAATTCTATTGGTTGGTATAAGAGTATAGGAGTAAAAGGGGGAGATAGGAAAAAGGTTAACTAAAACTAAACATCTTTTTCTATTGGCATAACTAGCGCAGACTGACCAATGGACTACGAGGCAAATAGTTTGTTTGGAGTTTTGGTTTTGTTTTTTCAAACTAAATTCAAAAAGATTTAGTAGTGCCTGCTTTCATTGGTCGGCTCTAATAGATATTGGCAAAAGGCATAGTGGTCTCGTGGCCATTTGACTAGAAAATTTTATACAAACAACTACGTTGAGAGCAGATGTGATAATTGTAAAATTAACTACTAAATTCACTATCTGGACAGGGCAGAGACAAACTGAGGCCATATTCTTTGCCAGTCAACGTTATTTGTGACATATTTCTTTGAATTAGTGGTAATAATGCTTTATGTATTTACATGCTTGATTTAAAACTGAAAAAGTTAGATACTGCTGTGGGAAAGTGAAGGACATGCCGTGAGCAAACATTATTGAGTCCTCACATTGAACTGCATTTGACTGTTGCATATTATTATGATTTTATATTAATAAGTTTGTATTGGAAGATGTTAGTAAGCCTCAGTGTTCTATGATGTAGTGGTGTTTGATGGTATTGTATGATGGTGATATTACTAAATGTAATTGTATGAGGCCAGCTGTGAAGGCTCCTGAGATAAAATGTAGTTGAGAATTGTCAGAAGGCCTTTCTTGCTACCACTACGACCTCACACTTAATTTTTTTTAATGAATGTGGCTACGTAAAGTGTCTAGGGTTATGATATGTAGTGTGGTGTAATAGGTTATAGATATACCCACAGATATTTAACAAGACTAATAATATTAATAAATGTTAAAATACACTGAACTAACTCACGTGTGTAAAATTTTTTGATAAAATTATATTACATTTATTTTGTTCTGGATCAATTTTTTAGGTTGACCAGAACTTAAAAGGATTTAGAGATTATGAAAGAAATGCATGGAATATTATATCATAAATGCAATAGTGTACATATATATGTACTATACTAGTTAGTTTTATTAAAATGTTCTAGTAGTCATCTACTTGGGAGGATAGTTAATGTTTGTGCTGTTGGGGTGGCCTCATCACACCTGTCTATATTGACTACACAGTGTCCAGAAAATGGTGGGAATTTTTATGGGGGTATTAGTAACTACACAGCGTTGGTGAATGTCCAGCAGACCAGAGGCTCACTCATCTTGTAGTTGTAGCTCTGGTGCTGAAATCTTGTGGTCCCACCTCTCCGTGCTGGCGGGCAATAATGGTGGTCTCTGTCACAAGAACTGCACAGATACACTCGAGTAAGTCACCAACTGAATAGACACTGCTTTGTGGACAACAGAAACTCACAGCTCTGCAATCAAAGTATGGGCCATGTGTCAAAATCTATTCTCTACCCACGTCTGGACACAACACTGACACAACAACCACATCATACAGACAGGTCAGATCTCTCTGACCAAACAGCACATTTACCATGGTGGTTTTACATCAGATAGATCCTCCCAGACTATAGATTCTGAAAAATATTTATTAGTTGTCTGCCCTAAAAGAGGATAGGTAATATGTTTCATTATTCTCAACACTTGATCTGTCTTGCCTAACCCTTGCTGGAGTTTATGTACATTGTTGGTCCCTAGACCCTGACTTGGGCGGGGGGTCTAGAGCAAATCCCTACTTGTTTGTAAGGCTAGATTTCGATATGGCAGTATCAAATCACTCGAACATGAAACAATATTCAAAATATATAAGGAAATAATTTCAATCTTACCAGATTATGAATAAATAACACAGAAATGCTAGCAAAACTCAGCTGAGCTGCTGGCTATAGTATGGCGTCCCTAAATTTATTTCACTCTCTTTCATATGGAAATCACCACACTTTAAAATCTGTGTCTATCACTGAACAACTATTGAGAAATGACCCCAAATCTGCGTCTAAGCGCCGACAATATGCTTGTCTGTGGCCAATCACTGCCTCGGTTTATTTGAATTCAAATTTCCTACACTAAAGTCATTTCAGTCATGCTTCAGTCAAGTATGGATGTTTATCTGTTAGTCTGTCCGTCTCTACTTGTGTTTCTACAAAATGTACTTGATTTTTGAACCAACCTTTCTCTCCCCTCCAAAATTTTGTCGTTAAAAGTTATTTTTAGACACAGCCACCACAATATCCCCTCTCCTCCATACCAAGTAGATTTGAACACCTGCGTCTCGAGGTCGTGTTTTTTTGTGCAAAATAGCGACACTTTTAGATTCAATACAGTCTGTCGATGATGTAAACTACACTGTCTTTTGTCATTATCTTCAATATTATCTATCCGTCTGTAAAATTAAGAACATATTAGTTCACTGCTCAGAATAGGCCATCCGGCCAACTAATTTTTATATTCCTAACATTAATATTAAGAAAAAAGTACTTTTTAATTTTTGTAATATTCCTAACATCTGCGTTTAGCCGCTGAATTCAAATCAAGGGCTTGGTATCGCAAAAGCGTCCAATAAATGACTGTGGCGTAACATATCTATGGTCCCTTCTGTCGAGTTGCTTACTTTTTATGTCAACTTGGGAAACGTGACTTTTCTCCGTTTCCCCCCCCCCCCCCCCCAATTGCGTCTCCTTAGCCTTTCTAGTCTCACGCAATCTTTCCAGTCATATTTTTCCTTTTTGATCCTCCGTTCCCCTCCTGTCTAGCAAGTCAATTTTTATGGAGGGTGATGACCCGCGGTCTAGGCGATCATGTACATCAGCAGCCTACGCATTATTTTTTTATCCTTAAATGTTATCTTTGGATGTATTTTACCGTTGTATCTCTGTCAATTTCACTACACATCTCCCCACTTGAAAACATGCCTATGGCAAGTTTCAAAACCAGCGATACACATAGGTAAAATTACTCCTCACGTCTGCCACTACTCTAATTTTGATCACAGGGGTGCCGACTGAGGAAATCTGCACCGACATTCAATTTGCCTGGGATATATTGGATACTAAACTGATAAGGTTGAAGCAATAAAGACCACCTCAGCAATCTTGCGTTTTCATGCTTAGCCTGAGACAAGAACACGAGAGGCTGATGGTCCGTCTCCACCACAAAAGTCCTACCATACAGATAGATTTGAAACTTCTTTATTGCCCAGATTAATGCTAAACATTCTTTTTCGCTTGTGGAGTATCCTTGTTCCGCCTTATTCAATTTGCGGCTTGCATAAGCGACTGGTTTAAGTTCCCCATCAGGTGAAGATGATCTTTGCAACAAAGCCCCTCCGAGTCCCACATTACTTGCATCGGTTCTTAAGACAAAGTCCTGTGTCAAATCAGGCAGTTTGAGAATAGGCTTGCTAGTGAGTTTTTCCTTTAACTCTTGGAACGCTAGTTCACATTGTGCAGTCCAAATAATTTTATCTGGAAGTCCCTTGCGAGTCAGATCAGTCAGAGGAGCACAAATAGCATTAAAATTTTTGATGTATTTCTGATAAAATCCGCATAACGACACGAATGATCGCACGTCCTTTTTTGTTTGTGGCCTAGGTGCTCTCTGCAGTTTTTCCAAGTTCTTAGGATCAGGGGTCATATTACCCTGATATATAGTGTGTCCCAAGAATTCCAACTCTTTGCATCCAATACAACATTTTGTTGGCCTAGCAGTTAAGTTCGCCTCCCGAAGTCTATCAAACAACATCTCCAGAGCTTCAATGTGTTCTTCAAATGTCTCGGTGGCGACGAGAATATCATCCATGAAATTTGTGATACATGGGTTATTCAGGGGATCCAACAATTTGCGCATCATCCTTGAAAACACACTCGGAGCATTTTTCAGTCCGAATGGTAGCATATTGAATTCATAATGTCCATCCGAAGTGCTAAAAGCCAAATAAGGTCTCACTTCAGGCTTCACTGGGATCTGGTAATAGCCTTTACTAAGATCCACTTACTTTTACCTGTGCTGCTGTTTCACAAGGATGTAATGGGTATTCATGTGAGGTGAGTGGTTCTTTTTGCATCTGGGTTGCAATAGCCAAGGTCAATAAGGGGGTGCTTTCCTGGAGTGGTCTGTCCAGATACTTCTTTAACAGGTTTACATGATAAACTTTTTCCTTCCCCTTTTTGTCAATTTTATAGTTTGTTCTAGACACCTTCTCTAGAACCGTATATGGACCTTGCCAACCAATTTGTAATTTATTCTGGCTTCCCGGTAGTAGAAGCAGCACCTTCTCTCCGACTGCCAGTTCCCTGTCCTTTGCCTTCCTATTAAAATATGCTGCATGTTTCTTCCTGGCTTGCTTCAAATTATCATTTGAAAGTTTCCATCCAGCTTTCAAACGAGTGGTCAGTTCGTTCACATATTGATAAGATGAGGTAACAGTCTCTTCCGCCTTCTCATCTGTCCAGGTCCTTAATAAAGCTTCTAATGGACCTTTTATGGGCCTCCCAAATAGCAGAGTTGCGGGAGCCATCCCGGTTGAACTATGTGGTACCTCCCGGTAAGCAATCAATGCGGCGGGCAGGAATTGATCCCACAGATCCGGTTTTTCGTGTGCCAGCTTTCTCAGGATAGAAATGAGAGTCCCGTTGAACCTCTCTACCTGGCCGTTCCCTTGTGGATGGTACGGACTACAATGAAAGTGCCTGGCTTGAAATAGCTTAAAAACGTCTTCCGTTAGTTTCCCCTTGAACTGAGAACCATTATCCGTCAAGATTTGATGCGGGAATCCTAATCGGGTAAATATTGTAAGTAGTGCCTCTGCTACATGTTTTGAATCAATTGATGGCAGGGCTACCGCCTCTCCCCACATAGAACAAGTGTCCACCAGAGTAAGGATGTAACTGTTCCTCCTCTTGGTCCGAGTGAGAGGTCCTACAATATCCACTGCAACCCTCTCAAAAGGTGTTCCCACTATGGGCATTTCCCCTAGAGTTGCAGGAGCAGTCCAGTGCTTTGGAGCTAACCTTTGACATTCTGGGCAGGATTTGACATATCTTTTTATATCCTCCGTTATCCCTGGCCAGAAGTAATGACAAGCTATACGCTGTCCTGTGGCGCTGATCCCCATGTGACCACTGAAGGGAATCGCATGCCCGAGTTCCATCACTTTATCTCTATATGAAGTGGGAAGAACCAGCTGGTTGTGACCATTTGTTCCAGTTCCGGCCTTCCTGTATAAGAGTTTGTTCTTCATGAAATATTCCCCCTTGCTCAGAGGTGTGTGGCATTTGGGCAATTTTTTAAAACAGGGCTTGAGTGTCCTATCCTCAGCCTGCGCCTTCCTCATCTCCTCTGGATGAGCATTTATAGGTTCACCTTCTTCCTCCTTCTTCTGTGACCTGGTCTGCACTGTCGCCATGATCACAGGTTTCTCGGGATTCCCCAAGAAGACGTATCTATACCCCAATATCAGAGGGTAGATTGGTTCATCTATCACTGCTGCTCTGATTTCTCCTTCCACATAGCGAGTTTTCACCGTTATCCTTGCGATGGGAAGTGTCATGAGTGGTATGTCCTTAGTCGCCCCTTGTATTTCCACTGTTTCTGTGGTATACTGACTTGGGTCCACTAGGCTAGACTTCACAACTGAATCATAATCCAAACCTGTATCATAAAGGCACCTTATGGTGACCCCATTACAAATAACATCCTCACAAACTGGGGGGTGATAAGGTTCCTGTTGCTCCTTAGGATTAACCTTTAATCTTTGCGTCCCCGACTTCATTGCAGCAATGTTTGAAGGTTTCCTTCTACAAAATTCGGTGTTATGGTTATCCTTCTTGCACCATTTACACCATCTTTTTCCTTGGTTCAACGGTTTTCTTTCATTGAACTTTTGGTCATTGAACTGTGAGTTTCTGTCGCGATAGTCATTTCTTGGCCGCTCAAAGTTTGTCCTTCCTTTATTTCCCTGCTCTCTATTATCAAATTTATTAAATTGCTGTGGAGCTTTAAAATTGTCTATGTGCTTCTTCTTAGCACCACTTACCTCTGCCTGGGCTGCCTGATACCTCTCAGCAACATTTAAAATTTCCCCCAACTTCTCTGCACCTTGTTCCATGAGAAATTTTCTCATGTCTGGAGCCATGGACTCTCTCAATTGCTCAATCATGATCATTTCCTTAAGATCTTGGGTCTTCCCCAGAGCCGTCCATTTCTCCAAATAGGTTTCTAGTCTAGCAGAGAATTGGTGGTATGTCTCCCCAGACAACAGTTTGGCATTTCTAAATTTCTTACGATAAAATTCACCATTCTTCTCGTACCTTAATAACAAAGCCTGTTTTAACATGTCATAATTGTCTTGGTCTTCCCTGTTCATTTTGGCAAATACTTCATAAGAAGTACCTCTCAATCCCTGTGATAGCTTTAAGCTCCACCTCTCTCTCTCTAACCCATATGTAGTAGCTAATAACTCAAAACGTCCTAGGTACCCCTCTATGTCATCGTCTTTTTCAACAAAATGGTCTAAATGAAACCCCATAGCTGAGTTTGAGGCTCCCATACTGGGCGTAGCATCTGAGGCAAAAGGGCTGGCACCATTTTCAGGAGCCAGGCCTTGTAATTCCAGCTCCCTTAGTCGTAATTCGTGCTCCCTTTGCAACCTTCTATCTTCTGCCTCCCTTTCGGCAGTCAACCTTTTTTCTTCTGCCTCCCTTTGCTGTCGTTTTTCTTCTGCCTCCCTTTGCTGTCGTTTTTCTTCTGCCTCAATCTGCAGCCTCTTAATTTCTCTATCAGCCTCAATTTGTAACCTCTTCTCTTCAGCTACCTTTCTATCTTCCCTTTCAATATATCTATCACATTCAGCCGTTACGTATTGAATTAAAATCTGACCATCCATTCCCATCTCCTTCGCGGTGAGCACAGCAGCTGATCTAAATTTTGCCAGCTCCGCCATACTTTTTAGACAATATAATAATATACAAGATAAATCTCTAACCAGTAAATACACTAAGTACTTCTTATGACTATAGTCTAACTAATTCTAACTAACCAGTTAACTAATTAATTATTACTGGCTGTGAAGATTCACCAACTTTTATCTGCAGGGACACTTTTAATTTTAAAGGAAATTTTACAATTTATTTCCCTACTTTTATTTCTCCCACCAGGAGATCCTAATATTACTGTTGGGCTAATTATCCCTGGACAAGACCCCAATTTATGTAGTGGTGTTTGGAAATGCATGGAATATTATATCATAAATGCAATAGTGTACATATATATGTACTATACTAGTTAGTTTTATTAAAATGTTCTAGTAGTCATCTACTTGGGAGGATAGTTAATGTTTGTGCTGTTGGGGTGGCCTCATCACACCTGTCTATATTGACTACACAGTGTCCAGAAAATGGTGGGAATTTTTATGGGGGTATTAGTAACTACACAGCGTTGGTGAATGTCCAGCAGACCAGAGGCTCACTCATCTTGTAGTTGTAGCTCTGGTGCTGAAATCTTGTGGTCCCACCTCTCCGTGCTGGCGGGCAATAATGGTGGTCTCTGTCACAAGAACTGCACAGATACACTCGAGTAAGTCACCAACTGAATAGACACTGCTTTGTTGACAACAGAAACTCACAGCTCTGCAATCAAAGTATGGGCCATGTGTCAAAATCTATTCTCTACCCACGTCTGGACACAACACTGACACAACAACCACATCATACAGACAGGTCAGATCTCTCTGACCAAACAGCACATTTACCATGGTGGTTTTACATCAGATAGATCCTCCCAGACTATAGATTCTGAAAAATATTTATTAGTTGTCTGCCCTAAAAGAGGATAGGTAATATGTTTCATTATTCTCAACACTTGATCTGTCTTGCCTAACCCTTGCTGGAGTTTATGTACATTGTTGGTCCCTAGACCCTGACTTGGGCGGGGGGTCTAGAGCAAATCCCTACTTGTTTGTAAGGCTAGATTTCGATATGGCAGTATCAAATCACTCGAACATGTAACAATATTCAAAATATATAAGGAATTAATTTCAATCTTACCAGATTATGAATAAATAACACAGAAATGCTAGCAAAACTCAGCTGAGCTGCTGGCTATAGTATGGCGTCCCTAAATTTATTTCACTCTCTTTCATATGGAAATCACCACACTTTAAAATCTGTGTCTATCACTGAACAACTATTGAGAAATGACCCCAAATCCGCGTCTAAGCGCCGACAATATGCTTGTCTGTGGCCAATCACTGCCTAGGTTTATTTGAATTCAAATTTCCTACACTAAAGTCATTTCAGTCATGCTTCAGTCAAGTATGGATGTTTATCTGTTAGTCTGTCCGTCTCTACTTGTGTTTCTACAAAATGTACTTGATTTTTGAACCAACCTTTCTCTCCCCTCCAAAATTTTGTCGTTAAAAGTTATTTTTAGACACAGCCACCACAATATCCCCTCTCCTCCATACCAAGTAGATTTGAACACCTGCGTCTCGAGGTCGTGTTTTTTTGTGCAAAATAGCGACACTTTTAGATTCAATACAGTCTGTCGATGATGTAAACTACACTGTCTTTTGTCATTATCTTCAATATTATCTATCCGTCTGTAAAATTAAGAACATATTAGTTCACTGCTCAGAATAGGCCATCCGGCCAACTAATTTTTATATTCCTAACATTAATATTAAGAAAAAAGTACTTTTTAATTTTTGTAATATTCCTAACATCTGCGTTTAGCCGCTGAATTCAAATCAAGGGCTTGGTATCGCAAAAGCGTCCAATAAATGACTGTGGCGTAACATATCTATGGTCCCTTCTGTCGAGTTGCTTACTTTTTATGTCAACTTGGGAAACGTGACTTTTCTCCGTTCCCCCCCCCCCCCCCAATTGCGTCTCCTTAGCCTTTCTAGTCTCACGCAATCTTTCCAGTCATATTTTTCCTTTTTGATCCTCCGTTCCCCTCCTGTCTAGCAAGTCAATTTTTATGGAGGGTGATGACCCGCGGTCTAGGCGATCATGTACATCAGCAGCCTACGCATTATGTTTTTATCCTTAAATGTTATCTTTGGATGTATTTTACCGTTGTATCTCTGTCAATTTCACTACATATGAACACTCTTCAACATGCCTAGAGCGTTTATAATTTAGAAAAAAAGTTAGTTGCTTATCCTTTACAGGACGTGGCAATCAACCCCAGCTTTTATTGGCTGTTTGTGATTTTTCTAGGCAATTTTTTTCATTCAGTAATTTGCCATTGCTTTCTGAACGGTACGGCGCTTATACCATTGTTAAAAATCCACACAAAGCGATCTGCTACCAAACCGCCTGCAGCAGGTTTCGAACCTGGTATATCTGGATTATGAAACTGCGTTCATATCCATTAGGCCACAGACGCCGACATAATTTAGAAAAGAAAAGAAAAATCATATAAAAGGAGATGTGGTTACTCCACGTTATTGGATTGAAGCAAACTATGTAAAAGTACAGTGGCGTATCTGCCATAGGGACCTGAGGTGTAGTCACAGAAAGGTGAGCGTCATAAATTAGGGGCTGATGCACATGAATGCACACGAGGCTGACCCCATACCTTCATGTATACATAGGGATAAGAAGATGTGATCAGATATGAAAAGGCCAGGGTGTCTTTTTATTACAGGGTTTTTATTTCATGTTACCATCCGGTGACAGGAAACCTGATGAGTGAATGAGAAGAGAAAAGTCTCCATTATAAAGTTTATGCTGTCATCAGATAGCCTGAAGGAGCTTGTGTGTGTGTGCTGATCTATACTGACTTACGATCGTCATACCAAGAATCCCAGGTAACACGTTAACAGCTGGGACATCTGACACTTCATCCGAATAAACTGGTTCTTATCAAAATAAAACCGAATTATATGGGGCATGACGAAAACAACAGCTCCGCATAACCAATGACTATCACTAGCAACTATTAAAGTTTTATTCTGTGAATACACCTACAGGAACTATATATTAACATTATATATTCATAGGACCAAGAGTCCATACTTTTAGTTAAAGCATTATATGTAAATATATTTCCTCATTTTCAAAGACCTGTCCAAAAGAGATGGCGGGACAGGCAGATTAAATTGTACAAAGAAAAAACATTCCAATTTTAAAGAAAACTTTAACCACAGTCTTATTCATTTTCTTATAGTGAGTTAAAGTGTATTGTGTTGATGTACCATCGTTTTCATTTCACCCCTAGACACTAGAGACATCATACACCAGCCACTAGAATCAAAATACGGACTGTGTGAGATCTAGGGAGGTAGCGTTAGGTTCCCTGATATAATATATTATCATCATCCTTTTAGAGTCAGGGACCTACATGTGCTTGACCTCACACAGTTGACACAGACACAACTATCTTTCTTGTTAGGTATAACATCTTAACCTCCCCAGCAAATTACACTTGCTACAAGCTCTCATGTTTTGGGGACATTTGGGTGTGTTATTTTAAGGTAATAAATGTGGACTTGCAATTTAATGTTTCAATAATTAATGTTTGACGCATGAAACCAAAACAAAACTATGATATCCATTTTCTGCAGGTTTTCTACTTATGATTTCTGTAATTTGTTATGCATGTTGATTGTGATCGTTTTAGTGTAAATTGCATTAGAAACAAACCATAGCAAAATGTAAAAAAAAAAAACGTAAATTTTACACTATTTCAGACTATTATATCTTCTGTTCTAATTGTGATAAAATGTTTGTTCTTGTTCTAACATTTACTCTAACATTTCTAGTCTAGCTTTTACGCAAAATTAAAGCCAGTATTTATAATAATAAAGTAGCCTAAAAGCATTAATTAAGCCCTATCAAAAGTAAACACCGCCACATTTTTTTCCCGTTAGGAAGTTGACCAGTGAAATCTGTCAAGATAGCTATAAATAGCGCGGTCAGGGAAAAAAGGATAAAAAACTAAAGCGTCGCTGGCAAACAGCCGTGTGAAACGTTTAGATTCATTCAAACTGATTTTCTAAGGGACGTAATTTTTATTTCAAGGGGGGGTAATATATGCAAGAAAGCTAGTTATAACTTTTAAAACTTTAAATGGTTATTTTATATATTTTTTTTGCAAAGACTTGTGTAGCTAAGAAGATAACGGCAATTTACTTCAAAGTCCTTAAGAGAGTTTTCTTACTGCTTGTCACTATTGTAGAAATATGCACTTATATTTTATATGGGATAAATAAATGCACGCTAGGCTAAATACACGTCATCAAATATGTATAAGACGAATATCTCTTGATGTACATCTCATAATACTGATTATCAATTGTATTTTTGACCGGCACATAGTGCTGCCTAAATTAAGTTGAGATCAGTGTTACCATTCCTTGGAATTTTCCAAGATATTGTCTTTTTCCTACTAAACTTGGGATCTTGGCTTTTTTCCCGAGGACCTTGGCATTTTTTCTGAGGACCTTGGCTTTTATTGGAAATTTTGAGCGTGTCAGTCAGTCAATATTTTTTAAATACTTTAAATGATGGAAAATATCCCTTTCAACCTCTGACAGGTTACAATTAGGGTATCCAAATAAGATGAATAACTGCCGATACCGGATGTATCAAATTAGCTAACTATTTGTAACAAAATTTATGCTACTGCACAGTACATTCAATACGTGAAATTGTCACTGCCTTTGACTGCGTTTATAACTTCCGGACCTGGTATATATTTTATAAAATGTTAAAATCATAATTGTACTCATCGTGTGCTTGTTAATCTCAGTCGTGCTCAATGGAAGGAAATAGGATATGCTGATTCAACATCCCCATCTAGGCCTTGTAAAAAACGTAAGACAAAGACGTGGGACAATCAACCATTAAATAATGATTTGCTACATGATGCAGATCTAAAGGATTGGATAGAATGAAATACTAAGGAATCACTTTGGAAATTGATGAGGCATTATGTAGTTCCATGAAGATCATTAACTTAATAAGGAAGACCTAAGAAGACATGACATGCAGAGTTCTTCATGAAGGAAAACTTACAGAACTGTTTAGGATTAGGACGGGAGTGAGACAGGGATGCCTCTTGTCTCCATTTCTTTTCTTACTAGCAAGTGATTGGGTTTTGAAAACATCGACGTCACACAACAGAAATATAATCCAATGGAATCTGAGTAAACAGCTTGATGATCTGGACTTTGCAGATGACTTGGCTATTCTGTCCCATAACCATAATCAAATGCAAGAGAAAATGAAAATCTCGATGAGAGGTCACCACAAGTGGGCCTGCAAATGCGCAGGGAAAAGACAAAGATTATGAGAATAAATGCAAGAAATGATAACAAGGTTTAACTTGAAGAAACATCACTAAAGGATGTGGAATCTTACACATATCTTGGCAATAATATAGACAAAGTTGGAGGGACAGACTATGATATCAAAATAAGAGTACAAAAAGCAAGAGGAGCTTTCATTGCATTGGGAAACATATGGAGAACAAAAGAAATCAAATCCAACACGAAAATAAGAATCTTCAATTAAAATGTCAAGTCAGTCCTATTGTATGGCTCTGAGACATGGAGAACAACAAAAACAACAACCAAAACGCTACAGGCTTTTATAAACGGGTGCTTGCGTAGAATAGAAGGACTGAAATGGTATGACATAGTCACAAATGTGGAATTGATGACAAGAACCAGACAAGTGCCAGTGGAACAAGAGTTGAGAAGAAGACACTGGCGATAGATAGGACACACATTGAGGAAACCTGTTGATAGCATTACAAGGCAGTCCTTGTTCTGAAACCCACAGAGAAAGAGAGGTAGACCAAAAAACACATGCCAAGTCTTCCTGTCCCGTGTCATCCACTCAAGTTCTTTCCATGTTTTCCTCATCATTTTCACGTCTGCAGTTCTCTTTATGTGTTTTTTGGTCTACCTCTGCCAAGATGATAACGCTCGACCCCATCGAGCTCGTGTGTGAATGAGTTTATTCAGCAACATGGGATCATCAGGATGGCGTGGCCAGCTCATTCACCTGACCTTTCTCCGATTGAGCACCTCTGGGATGTCTTTGGTCGAAGATTGTCAACAAATCACCCCCTGCCAATGGATGTTGCACAGCTGACTGCATTTCTGCTTTAGGAATGGCAAGCTGTTCCTCGGGATGCTCTTCGGACCCTTGTGGACTCGATGCGTCTACGCTGTCTTGAATGCCTTACTGCAAACGGTGGTCATACCCGATTTTGAAATGTCTATTTGTCCAATATCTATTGTGTGACTTTTGAAAAGGTGGGTGACACATTTCACAGATTCATTGCGGTTGAATGTGTGTTTCCATTTCTTTACGTGACATGTCAATTTGGTATTCAATAAATGCCGTTTTGACTGATACCAATTACGTTTATATCAGATTTGTTTTATGGTTTCAACCAAGGTTTTTCTAAGTGGCCCTTGACTGTTGACGAGTAGTATATATATATATATATATATATATATATATATATATATATATATATATATATATATATATATATATATATATATATATATATATATATATATATATATATATATATATATATATATATATATATATATATATATATATATATATATATATATATATATATATATATATATATATATATATATATATATATATATACCTGTCACAAAAAGTAGGGGATATTTTAAGATGGTTTGTATTATTTTACAAAAGAGGGGATTTCGTATTTTAATGGTTGTATGGACATATCGAGCACGCTCTTCTCCACTCTCACGTGCAATATCATGTTGACCTGGTGACTCGTGATGAGTAAGCCAATCCCAAGAACAGAGGTGGGGCCCATTCGTAAAGTTCACACATTATTCTTTTTCACAAAAATGCGTGTATCTCGGGTTTGATGAACACTATTCACCATGGACAGGTATAAAAAGACTCTGCAACAGATAAAATTTCTTTTCTTCGTCATGGAACGTTTGACAGAACAGCAGAGATGGATAGGCATAGGCATGCTGCAAACCGGAAGTCGGCAAGTTGATGTTGCTCGGAACCTCAATGTTTCACAGTCAGTTGTCAGCAGACTGTGGAACAGGTATCAAAATTTCCGCACAGTGGCTGATCTGCCTCGGACTGGCCGCTCAAGAGTCACTACACACCACCAAGATCAACTTCTTGTTACTCAGGCCCTCAGAACTCGGACTCTAAATGCTACTCAACTTCAGCAACACCTTCAACAGACCACTGGGATTCGGGTCTCAACTCAGACAGTACGAAACCGTTTGCACCAAGTGCAACTGGCCTCACGCAGACCGTTTGTAGCTTTACCATGTCACTACAATACAGGCGAGCAAGAATGGATTGGTGCCAACGTCATCATCGGTGGACCAATCAACAGTGGGCATCAGTGATGTTTTTTTATTAGTCCCGTTTCGTTTTGGATTTTCATGATCGCCGAATACGTGTCTGCCGACGGCGAGGTAAGCGTTACCAGCCTCCTGCAACTGTTGCACACAACCGTTATGGAGGTGGCAGTGTAATGGTGTGGGCAGGCATCTGTATGAATGACAGGACCGACCTTCACATATGCCAGGTCAATATCACAGGGCTCTACTACCGTGACAACATCATCGAGCCTATCGTTGTGCCATTTGCTTAACAGCACGGATCAGATTTCATCTTCCAGGATGACAATGCACGTCCTCACCGTGCTCGCGTCGTCCAAGATCATCTTCAGGTGCAGCATATCCGAAATTTACCGTGGCCACCGATGTCCCCCGACCTGTCTCCTATTAAGCATTTGTGGGACCTCCTGATTAGACGCGTCCAACAACGTCCAGCCGCTCCACAGACTCTTCAGCAGTTGGCGCAGGCCCTTCAGCAGGAGTGGCAGAGAATTCCTCAAGACAACATCAGAAGGCTTACTTGCAGTATGAGACGTCGTTGCAATGCCTGTTTAGCTGCAAACGGGGGCCCTACACGTTTTAAAAAATATTGGAATATTTTTGTGAAAATGAAGTACCTACCCCACCTTGGTTGCCAGTGCGACTAAAATCGTGTGAATAAAGCCATAACACTTCTTATACCGCAAATGTCTTGTTATGATGCTCAAGTTTACTTGTACGAGTCTTTGGATAACTTTTAAATTCAATATCCCCTACTTTTTGTGACAGGTATATATATATAAGGTAAAGGTATTACCAATATTATTATTGGTACCCAATTCATGAGGCTGGGTCGACCCCGGAGCCGTTTGCGGTCTAAAAAACTCCCACCTCAACTAGGGATCGAACCATGGACCACAGAGCTAGGAAGCCAGTGCACTAACCACTGACCTACCGCGGCTCCTAATATATATATATTTACATACGAAGCAGGCCCACTTGCAGGGAGCATGCACCAAAAGCAAACATGTGCCGTCTTGCAGTTATGGTTTCTATAGGAATTTGTTTTACACGCTGAGGTTACCAGTCCCACCAACAACCCCTTATTTGTCGCCTGTTACAAAATGCTTCTCAACTGTTATGCTATTATTCGGTCGCAACACGGACATGATCTTAGAACAGCAAGCAGTCCTCTAAATGTCTTCATTATTTATTTATTTCCACTACCTGTACACAGATATGAATACATGGACATTTTTGCAAAGATAAAAGCACGCACTAGCAAATAGTGCATCAACGGGCGATGTTGCAGTAGTGGATTAGGATTCTATTAATCCGGCAAATCCTCTTGTCAGATAAGCAAAGTAACTGGTTTCCGGGTTCGAAATCTGGTAGCGTCACGCTCCATTCAACCAATCTGTTAAAGTGTACCTGACTGTTCTTGATTTCGGGAAGGCAAAGGAGTGTGATAGGGAACAGGTCGCACCATCTCACAAAACTGGGCCTAGTAGAGTGCTGTCTCTGCTATGAGACTACCTTCACCTTTTTACCTCTAATCAGATAACGAGTTGGGTGCATTCAGCATCAAATACTTTATTCAAATTCAAATATTCTGGAAAAAAGTCTTTCTAAATACAGTGAGCTAGGATCATCCTTCACTCATGTTTGTGTTTCCCCAACTTCTATAGCCCATTTGTCCCAAAATTTGTATTTTGTTTTGTAGTGGAGCATTTCTTATTTAAATTTGGATTTTTAATTTTTCCGTCATGATTAGACCTTTGTGACTTGCCAGGTGCACTGTTGCGTCACAATATCGATTGTATTTTAAAATAAATTAGAAAATAAGCATCTTAGACTCCCGCAGCGCGTAAATGTGTTTTTGTATTTTCAAATGCATGTTGAAAAAATACACAGCAAGACTTCTGGGCACACTCATTAAGTTACCTTAATGCTGTCTTGATGGAGGAAGAAGCTCAAAAGAAGTATGTTAACCCGATATCAGATAATGGGTGGTTTGTGGGTGTCTTACATTTCTTGTCACTGTGATTACAAATTGTGGAGTAGTCTTATTTTTTTGGGCGTTTCTTGCATTAAAGGATTTAGGATTTCTGCACATTCTCTGTTCACTTCTTTCTGTGAATCATATTGTCTAACTATTAAATAAATAATGAAGGAAGCATGACACATGTGAGTAATAAATAAATAAATAGGTATATAGCGGACACTCGGAAGACAGAAAGGAGAAGGCACCAGACAACAGAAAAGAAATGTAGGTGATGGGCTCGCCGGTAAGCCTGTCACTTATAGACAACTCTCCGTCCGATATGGTCTTGGGGTTTCCTTCTCTTTTGCTTGTTTTGATATTCTTTATCATCATCATCATCTTCTTCAGTGTCATCATCACCATCGCCGCCATTGTGATCATCATTATCTTCATTATCACCACCATCATCATTATTAATAATATTCATCATCATCATTAATTTCCTTTTTTGCTCCTTATGAAGCCATCACTGCGGCTGGTCTCCTTGAAGGAATCATCGAAGCATTCTTGTGCTCTTGCTGCGGTTCTTTCTGTAACAATGACTTTTACACGATGAGGTTCCCAGATCCTTGAAGAACCTCATATTAATCTCCACTTATGACATGGCTGAAGGAGTAGTAGTCACATTCTTTCTTTATCTCCTCAGAAACTCCCGGGAACGGCACTTTATAGCAAACAATTTTAGTAACAGAGTTTACAGCAAGCCAAAAAGTTCTTCCAGGTTTTCCTTGTCTTTCAGTTTTCATCAAGTCCTTCCTTCGACATTAACGACTTTGTTGTTTATTTCTCTAAGTGTTCAAGGTCTTCAGGGTTATAATGTGTTTCTTTGTTTCTGCAGAAAGTAGATTTTTTTTTCGGCGTATTATTTTCGGCCTGATGTCAAACTATTCTTAAGCGTTCATTGTACCAGGGCCAGTGGAAATGTGTCTTGATTTGAATGGAATTTCTGTCACTTTTAGCCGAGTGATCTTGTTCTCTATTTATGTCTACGCCAAAGTTTCTGCCTTATAGCTCCTAATAGTGCATTTCTGGCATTGACCATATCAATCTTACGTTGGACAGGCTAAATTCCACCCCTTTACACGTGGACATTGGCATCTAACTAAGGTCCTTTTATTATGCCTTTCTTGTAGATGGCGGCTAAGTTTCCAAATTCTTTGATTTACAGAGAATTCGTGGACACGGGGAAGTAACTCTAACTTGTCATCCTTCAGCCTGCGTCTAGAATCGCTCGTAAGACTGCCTAGTGCTGCTTCAGATTACGTCTTTTTCCTGTATCTAAAGTCGCCAGGGAAACATTTCCCTAGACCATTATGTCTTGTTACGTTAGATTCTTGCACGTTAAATTTGTATAATTACAAATAACAAAATTTAATAATCACTTTAGGTTTAACAGTAAAAAAATGTGAATAATTGTGGATCAAAAAAAAGTTATCATCACGGTTGTGATGGGGTGTAAATTGTAAAAAAGAGAAGTTCAAGTGGCAGCATATAGATTTAACTTAGCTGCAAATGACGGTTCCGCTCCTTCTGATGGGTTGGTTTTTGTTACACTGCTCACACTCGTCGCTGGTCAAGTTTAAAGGCGCCGCACGTTCCCAGAACGTCAAGCAGTAACGGCCAAGCTGGTCCTGCGTCTGTCTATAAGACCCTCTTATGATGGCGTCTCGCACAATGTCAGTCCACTTCTACCTTCACTTGGTTCCAGAGAAAGTACTTTCTGCTAGTACCACTAATAACTATGATGAAAGAATAGAAGCGAAACGCTCTCCTAGGTATTGCGTTGTCCGACACATAGTTATGTCCCCCGCCCGCCCCCTATTTATATTTCACCATCCCATTTAACTCAGAATTACTCTCGATGAGTATTAAATATAAGCCCTCGAGATAAACCTTTCTTTACATTTAAATTGAACAGTTATAAATATTAATTTTACATTTAAATGAAAAGGTAATAATACAGATAGAATATGTTTACATTTATATTTCCACTGATTGACAAATGTTCACAATATAAATTGAATATGTTTTGATTTATATTTACACTGATTGAAAAGTTTGAAACTTCTATTAATTTTAAAGTGAATATGTTTTCGTTTACATTTACACTGATTGAAAATGTAGATATTATGCTTAGAATGTACTTCATTTCTTTCATCTGTCCCTCCTTGCTCCATATGGAACCTGGGACTATTTATGCGTTTAGTTCTCTTTAAGAAACTAGCAATAAAGCATTCACCAGTCCCTTGCAGTGGTGGTTCATGAAATCATCATTCTATATGCTGAGGTTGCCAGCCACAAATGATTTGGACATTCCTAGCACTTTTCACACATTAAAATTTACATGGTAATATATACATATATGTTAGTTCACATGTTAGTAATGAAATGTAGAATGTAAAATCCCAACTTAAGCCAATTTTGGCTCACAGACATTTTTGCTCAGATGAATAAGTTAAGGGTTAAGCCAATTACACGTGTACTTGGGGTCGTTAATTTAGCACAAAAACTCCCTCTTTGACTTTGTGAGTTCAGTTTCCTCAGAGTCCGGTTCCTTATAAAAATGGATTTCCTGCGCTGTATTAAGTCTTACAAGGTGTTCCAATAAAATTCCGGCTTGATAAATGGAAATACTGAATTTTCTTCTGGCAAGTCTGGTTGTTCTTGGCAAGCGATTCCTCAGAGTAAATTTTCACAGTGAAGGAACACTTAACAAACGCCAGGTTATATTCACGGTCCTACCCCGCTCTGTTTGTTATGGAGCCCAAATGATCAGCCAATCTGATTTGAATATTTTGCATGACTCATCTAGTGCACAATTTCAAACATTACTTTTCTGAAAATGGGCTGTAAACATCCGATTGCCCTGTTTACGAACTCACAAACATGTCGTTAAACTCATACGACGACGTGTGCCAGATGTAACACTTATTACTTTCTTATAAAGTAATGTCGTGGACAGGAAATGATTATATCATACGAGTCCATCCCAAATGTGTCGCACAGACGGGTAATCTTGTTATCTGTTACCTGAGCAAACGAAAACCAACTATGGGCGAGTAATTTTATCACCCGGCCCAGCTTGAGCAAACAGAATCATGCAAAACTGAGCAAACCCACATTGATTTTCACCTGCTCTAATCTCAGCAAATCTGTGCCGCATCAAGCAAAATGAGATTGTTATCACCTACAAAGAGTGTCAAAATGATTTGGCAATATCAAATATCTGCTACTTAGCAGAGAAAGTAAAGAAAGAAAGTACGACGGGTGTTGGTGGTTTGGAGGGAAACGTTTTGCCTGAGAGATTGAGTTAAGTATTTTCCTGTGATTGTGACATATAATCACTAGCCCATCTGAGCTAGTGGAGTTATTATTTTTGTTGTCATCGTAGTTTCTTTAACAAATATATTTATATGTTCTAAGCGATCAGAATTCATTCTATTCTAACTGTCACTTGATGTTTGCTGTTGTAGTCCTTACTGTAATGGATCTTCCTATTTTGCATGAGACGACGGAGAAGGGTATGACATATTAAAACAAAGTCTCGAGTATGGCTGGGAAGTAGACCTTAGATATTTGATTATATCTCTCTTCTCTCCAGACGTCATATCTCTCTCCATATTTTCATTAGTTACTTTACTTTTCTCTACTTTCACATTATTCATTCATATTCTGTCTAAACTCAGACATCCTCTATTTTCATACTCGCGACATGTAGCTTAAAAGAAATGCATATTTCCTTCAATATTTTCATCACATGTTTGTCATTAGGCTCCATCTCTTCTGCGTGTACTTTCCTGGACTCTAATGTAGACAGCGGGAAAGAAAGGATAAGCGCGCTGTTTCTCAAAACGAAGAGCAAACTAAAGACTGCAGGAGGTAAGGATGCACAATTACACCGATTAGAAACAAATTAAGAAGGACGGCACAATTAGAAACCTAAACAATTCTGCCCAGGACCGCTCTTAATAGGAAGTTTTTGTTTCTGCCTTATCCACACCTGGGAATGACGAGAACTGACGATAATTGTATTATAATGACGATACAAGTGTGATAATGTTTTAAAGACTCAGTGTCATTTAGAGTTTTAAAATTAAAAATTGTTGAGTAGTCTTAGTTTGTTTTCCAGGAATAGAAAAATGAGACCAGAACTCGCAAATTAATTATGGTACAGTCAATTTTGTTACTGTATAAAACTGTCGAATGTCCGATTGACAGAATGTCCGATTGACAGAATGGTTAGAGCGCTGACCTCTCGTGGCAAAAGTGCCGGGTTCGAAACACGGTAGCTCCACGCTCAAGTCTACCCTGCTGTAAATGGGTACCTGGCTTTGCTCTTGAGTTAGGGAAGAAAAAATTCACCGAGGAATGGAACTGGTTACGTAACCTCTCGATGAAGGACCTAGATTGCGAAGTCTCTAACACTTCACTTTCCCTACGGCTGTGGGATTTACCTATTATAAAACTGTGACCTGCATTTCTATTCCCACTTTATTTTTCTTTCTGCTTCTTTGTCTGTTAACCTACCTGTGGTGCTGAGGCTTTAGTTAATTGTCTTGAAGCGTAAACTTTTCTTGTTAGTAACTGCGCGCTCAAGCTTTTTGGTCGCCTTCCACTGAAGTGCTCAACAACCAGCGTTGTGGGCTGCAGGTGTCTGGCGGGTGTGCCGTTTACTGTAATGTTACTGTAAAATATTACGAAATAATAATATACGTACAATTTAAAAAAATAATACATTGAGTTATCGTCATCTACCAATCCATAACACACACACATGCGCGCGCACGCACACACACACACACACACACGTGCGATTTAGGCACCGTTGTCTTATGATTGCAGCGAATTTTAAAATATTAATCATACCCACCTACAAAAATATTATAGAGTACAATGGAAATTTGAAGGGTGCTTATGTGTGCCATAAAGGAGGAAAAGATTACGGAGCACTGTTCTACCAGATCCCATTCTTTTCTTCAAGTGTTTTAAACTCTATGTTTCCTGTCCTGTCTAAACGTTTCTGATGCTGTTAAAAACATGTTAAAATGTTTTAACTGTATGCATTTTTTTTAAGCACTAAGTTACTATGTTTTTGTGCCTTTCTTTCTTCATACATGATGGCCGCGCTGTTTTCGCACTGTCTAACCGTTTAGCTTATCTTTCCTCTTCCCTGACTTGATGCCGTATTTTCACTTGTTTGCCCATTCTACCAAGATTTATTGTATCCGCGAAAGATAAACATTATTCTTGTAATGTTATCGATATATATTTTTTCTCCGAACAATGTAATTTTACTACATATTTTGTTCCGTTCTACTTAAGATCGTTTACTTACGAGAGTGCGGTAGACCAAATATAACAGAAGAGATATTTCTGGCAAATACTTACTTATGCTCTAGAGCAGGGGTCGGCAAATCCAGTCGATCCTGTCTACCGTAGACTCCACAGTCCTCCGCCAAGTTGTTTTTGGTCGGCCTCTCTTTAGTTTTCCTTCAGGGGTCCATAGCATAGCTGTTCTTGTGATGGCATCGGGGTCTCTCTCTCTCTATATATATATATATATATGAAAAGAGACAGACAGACAGGGGGAGAGAGAGAGAGAGAGAGAGAGAGAGAGAGAGAGTACATCTTTAGAGGACTCAGTGTTGCTAAAGTAGATCCCAAAAGCTCATGGATTTCCGACCCTAGCTCTAGATGATGTTCTGTTCTAATAGCTTGGATACACCTTCACATACTGGGTATAGAAAGAAATGAAACGGCGGATAAACAAGCTAAGAAAAGCTAATAGCTTGGATACCTTCACATACTGGGTATAGAAAGAAATGAAACGGCGGATAAACAAGCTAAGAAAAGCTAATAGCTTGGATACCTTCACATACTGGGTATAGAAAGAAATGAAACGGCGGATAAACAAGCTAAGAAAAGTAGATCTAATAAAAACCAAATAAATGTGGGGATGGGTAAAAACAGAAATCAAAAACTTAATTAAAAGAATAATAACTGACGAATGAACAGTGGCGTGGGATGGAAACCTGCAGGGCAATCATGCACATAAAATGTTCAGGGCTCCAACAATAACATGTCAAGTATCTAGAGAATTAAAAATTCCTAGCAATAAGAAACTACTGAGATTGCAACTAAGATTGGGCTATTTTAGAATAGAAGAACCTTACTGTGCAGAGTGTCTGGAAGAAAATAATATAGAGCATTTCCTACTAACATGTAGGATGTATGAACAACAGAGAAAACCAATATTAGATTATTTGCGGGCATGCGATTAATCCATTACTTGTATAGCAGGTGTTGAGAATAGACAGACCTAGATAAACTGCACAATATATTTGTTGTTGTTGTTGTTGTTGTTTAACTAAGGCTGCTGAGCTTCTCGCTCTTTAGCAGCCAATACTAAGTTGAAGACTCCTTGGTATTATCTACAATGAAGATCAAGGCTTCGGGAGCCGCGCTGGTGTAATGGTTACCACATTGCGCTGGCGATCAGGTGTTCAAGGTTCAAGCCCGGGCGTGGGCATTTGAAGAGGTGTCGTCGACCGGGATTTTGACTGAATAACCTGACGGCTCCTGAGATAAACCCTCTGTGGGAAGGAGCGAAGCTAGTTCCTGACCGGGTTGGAAGGAAAGTCCACAGGCTCCCCAGCCTCGCAATGACATGTCATTGGGCCGAAGGGCTGAAAGCCCAAGTGCCGCTGGTTAAGAAAAAAACAAGATGAAGTCTTTTCCTGTGGCTATTGTGCCATTCCGAAACATGTTGAGTTGAAGTCACGAGCTCCAGTTTCTCCAGCTTCGCTTGCATTCAAAGGATCGTCACATCTGGTCCCAGCCTAGGAGTAAGAAGTGCATGGCATATTGTGCATTCCTTGCCATCCAACTATGCAGAGCTAAAATACTGTAATCTGGTTCTGGGCTCTCTCAAGGAGTTATCACGTCCTGCACAGAGCCACATCTCAGCTTCCCCTGCCTATCACTGGGTCCATAGTGAGATCCTTCTGCATGCCGTCAACCAAGTCAAAGCCAAAGAATTATGCCTGGGGCTAAAGTGTGCAATGCTGAGTTCTCCAAGCTTAGTGTGCAATGCTGGGTTCTCAACAAGTTTCACCACAGAGGGAATCCCTGGAAGTGTGTGGTTGATTTCAAGAGTCAATGAGGATGTAATTAGCCTCACAGACATAGGTTCACTTCCACGTACATATAATGTAGCATTGTGCATAGCTGGTGGTCATATAAGGATGACTCCAGATATGCCTCCATGCATGCACAATATAGTAAAATAGTATATAACACGAACAAAAGTAAATTTATTAGAATCATAAATGGTGTGAAGAAAGTGGGTCTCATCATGCTTGTTGATGATGGAAGATGATTGGGCGACTAAGTGTCATCCCTGACACACCAGCTTTCCCGCCCTTCTTCCTCTCGTTGACAACGTGGCAGTTGTGAATTTTGTGTAATTTCTTTTGTTTTGTTTATTGTTTTTTTTTAATGGAAAGGTTGCCTCAGATAGTTGACATGTATGATAAGGAATGGATAATTCAATAATATCTTCAGAAATTCCTCTTAATATAAGTTTGCCTCGTCAACGAAGGAGTCCAAGAGGTAAAAATGAATAAATGATCTGTTTCAAGATCTGGGTCTCGTCACTTTTCCTTCAGAAATATTCAGAGACCACAGGAAAAAATAGATGGCTCGATAGAGGACTAATACGAATTGGCTCAGAACGATGCCCACACCTGACGATTGGTCGAGGAATAATGGATATGAGATCCGAGGAGTAGACACTAATAGTACTAGTAGATAAAAGATTGTGGATATGAATCTTAAGCAGGATAGCAACTAAATGAAGCAGGAAAGTGTGTAGCATCAGAAATCGAGTTTTTTTTTCGACGAAGTAGACATTTTATTCAAATATTTTGAGTTTTCGCTAAGACAGCGAGTTAAGTAAACGTCTAAATTAATTCTGCTTTGTGAAAGAAATGTTAAAGTTTATTTCTAAATGGACTAACATGAAGGTAGAGTCTCTTTTGCAGTAACTTTTTATCTATGAGAAATTGCAAAAACATAAACCTAGATAAGTCTGGAAAACGATCCACTGCCTGGCGGTTTGGCCAGTATGTTATAACCAGCAATGAGACATAAATAATTGGAAATGAGATTAAATATAACAGTATGTGTATTGAGAGACTATATATAATTATATCTTGAAGAGATATGTCATATTAAGAAGCAATCTTGAATAGTAATCTAAGAGGGAAGATAGCTTATAGAATTTAACCGAGACCAGAGGAAAAATGTGTTGATTCGTATCCACTAACTGATGTTTGTAAAAACATTTAAATGTGAAAGCCTCTTTTTTAAGATATTAAGATAACTTTGCTTGAATTGGAAACCGAATGCCTTTTTGGTTAGCTGATTAAAAAGCGTCCATTTTATTTAAAGTGTGGTAGAAGAGATCACGCCGGATGACATGTACAAAGATTGTAGAATATCGTCATCATAGCTTTTATAGCCCCGTCAGCGAATGTCAGCAGTTCTTGGTATGAGTAATAATACTTACTTGGGTTAGTAAAAAGGAAATGAATTAAAAAGTCTCTCACATTTGATAATTTATGTTAAGCAGGCCTGGTGACCTGCTGATCTTAAACGTTTCCGTTTTTTATAAGCTCATCTCCATGTTGTATCATCCACAGGTTAAGAGCATATGTATGATTTTATAATTTGTTCTCATCTTCATACATTAGATTTTGGTCATCTGCAAAAAGTAACTCATTCAGTGTACGGTACTGCATTCTTAACTTTCTGGATTTACTTCGTTTTCTAGGTTAGATTCTGATGTTAATCAGTCATTATAAATGTTTAACAGCAGTGGTGTTAGCACACCGCCCTGTAGAACTCCTGTGGTTATATCAAAATGCATAAGTGAGCCCATCAATTGTTCTTATTGAGGCGGTATTCCCCCCCTGCTCTGCAAATGTGGTCCAGTAATAGCCAAACGTAGAGTATAATGATGAAGGTCTTCAAAGGTATCAACCTTCGCTCAAGATTACTAGCGGCAGAGATATTAATACAAGAATGATGCTTCTATTTTAGGGAGCCTTACTTGATTTTAGAGGAAAGCAAGTATAACAACTGATTATATAGATATATATATATATATATATATATATATATATATATATATATATATATATATATATATATATATATATATATATATATATATATATATATATATATATATATATATATATCTGAAAATCACTAGAGTGCTTGTATAGTAAATATGTAGCGCTGGTCTCTCGCGGCAAAGGTGTCGGATTTGATTCACGGTATCGACACGCTTCAGTATACCCAGCTGTGAATGGGCATCGTCATTTGAGTTAGGGAAGGAAAAGCAGCTAGGAAAGGAACTGGTCACCCCACCTGTCGATGCTGTACCTATTATACTGAAGTTTATAACACTCCCCTACGGCAGTATCTACTATGGGACTACCTATTTAACCCCTTGATATAACTATACACTCCCTGCTCTCTGTGGAGCCAGGGGCAAACTCTGTTGTTGGTTTCTTGTGAGGATGCCGGCACGAATCAGTCACCAGCTCTTGCAGTGTAAATTCACTGTCAAGTTATTTGCAGTGAAGAGGTTGCCAGCCGCATATGCCATTGTACATCCACAAGCAGATTATACATGTCAAAATCCAAATATAAAATGATAAAATATACATATTACAACTTACCCCGAGTTTTTTCGGGGCGAGCACAGACGTTTAGCTCAGGCAAGATCCGAATATTGTCGGGCAACTGTTTAAGATACTGTACTTTTCAGGTGTGTTAGGTGTCTAACTGGATGCACTTAAAATAGGATCCTAGAGCTTAAGACACAAAGTTATGTGTCTGGAGTTACTGTCGTCAATTCTTAGAATTCACTTCCAGTCCTAAGGCATGTCCTGTTTTTGGGTCCTAATATTCCATGTTCCTGGCTCTCTATGACTTCACCATGACGAAATTGGTGAGTCAGTGAAGTAGTCTTACAACGCTGTATAATATAAGCGAAACTTTCGCGTTGTGACGGTATCGCCTCCCCTGCTTTGCAGTAGTGGTCCAACAGTGGCCAACACAAGAGTATCTATTATAGGCTTCAATGGAGTCAATTTTTACACAAGATTACTCTTGGCAGAAATGTAGATAGAAGAGTAGTAAAGCTTCTATCACATGGGAGTCTTCACAAGATATTCAGATAAGCGAAAACAATGCTGGCTGTCGCTAAGCACGTTAATTCTATAATCTTCCGACACGTTTATGAAGAATTTAGCAATGGTTTATTCTAGCTCGTTAAGCCCTCACCGCTGAGTTAATCAGTGGAATTATTATAATAATATATATAGCTCTGTTTAGAGTGTGTGTTTAGTAACTTTGACTGAGACAAACATATAGTACATTTAAAAGGATTGAATCGAAGTTAAATTTGTAACATTACAAATAATAAAATTTAATAATCACTTTAAGTTTTTAACAGTTGGAAAATAAATTGAATAGTTATGGAAAAGGTTTCATCACTTGATTGGGATTTAACTGAATAAAGGAGGTCACTTTTGGCAGCGGATATTTTCACTTAGCTGCCAATGGTAGTTTCTTCTCCCGCTGGGTCAGTTCCTTTCCCTCTGCTCTCGCTCGTCTCTGATCAAAGTTCAGTTGCCGCACGTTCCCAGAACGTTCAAGGAGTAAAAGGTTCTGCGTCTGTCTATAAGACGCTCTTATGATGGCGTCTCGCAAAACGTCAGTCCACTTCTACCTTCACTTAGTTCCAGAGATAGTACTTTCTGCTGGTACCACCAATAACTGGTAATAGAAATAGAAACAAAACGCTCTTCTGAGTATGTTATGTGCCCCCCCCCCCCCTCTTCTATTCTACCATCCCATGTCAGAATTTACCCTCGACGAGAATTAAATTTAATCCCTCGGGATAAAACTTCCTTTAAATTTAAACTGAATAGCTTTAGCTTTACATTACATTTAAATGAAAAGGTTAAACGTACAGATATAATATGTTTTACATTTACATCTCCACTGTTTGAAAAGTGTTCACAATATAAATTCATTTATGTTTCATTTATATATACACTTATGGAAAAGTTTGAAACTTCTATTAATGTAAAATGAAAATTGTCACATAGACATTTACACTGGTTTAAAGCTTGAAAACTTACATTAATCTTAAAGTGAATACGTTTATAGGGACATTTACATTGCTTTGAAAATGTAAGTATTATACTTAGAATGTACATCATTTCTTTCATCTTTCCCTCCCTGCTCCATAGGGAACCTGGAACTACTTTATGCTTTTAGTTCTCTTTAAGAAACTATCAATAAAACAATCACCAGCCCTTGCAGTGGTGGTTCATGAATCATCATTCTAGATACGGAGGTTGCCAGCCCCAAATGACTTTGACATCCAATAGCGAGTTTCACACATTAAACTTTGTCGTGGTTGAGTTAGAGTGTAGAGTATTTGTCGAGTTGGACAACTGTAGTGAAATGGACAAGGGATAGTGGACTGAAAGAGTTATAGATTACACTTTAGATAAGGTGTAAATAGGAGATGGACTTGAGACAACCTGGAAGAAGATTTATTCAAATGATCTCTCTCTCCAAGCCTCAACTCACTTATGTCTGTCTAAGCATCTCCTGCTCTCTCTCTTTTCTCTTATCATACATAGAGATTATAGTAAAGAGCTAAAAATACAAATATGGATGGAAAGGTCGTGAACAGCGCATTAATAAATGTGTAAAATTTATTAAAGAAGAAAAGCATGAAAATAATGCATATCATCACAACAACATAAAATTACATCAATAATCATCAATAACCAAAATATGCAAAATACACCAACAACCACACACACACCACTATTCATAAAACCTGTAGAACACAGAGAGATGAAATAACTGAGTGTCAGTCCGTCCGCTTTCGGGACCATATGAAATAGCTCCAGTAAGTGGTTTTTTCGTACATATCCTCCATGGGTGATGGAATTAACCTGAATAAAATCACTGTATAGGCGCTATCATTGGTGATTCCTCCCTAATTGCGCGAGGTGGTCTGGAAGACTCTATTTATCTCCTGCTGATCGAATAAACAAACTGAACGACAGCCTGTCCATAGATGGCTGCTCATACGTGCGAGGTTTTAAGTATCCAGAAAATACACCAGAAGAAGTCACTTGAGGACAAAGAGTCCCAGGCGCGCTTATCCGGCGCTAGGCTCTGCTTGGCTGTAAATCCTGTTTAAACTGGTTTGGCTGTGGTTTGCTGAGTGCCCCGTTTAGGCACAAAAAGGCGGGTGATATGGAATTCTGCTATAGGCATGCTGGGCGGGTTTGATATTCTGGAAGCCGCGATGCTCTGGCTGGTAATCCAATAGGCGAGTAGAGAGCTACTACTGCATTTGGCGATTCCAGATTTTGCGTTGGCTCCGTTGCACTGCGTGAGCTTAACTTGGCGTTGACAAAAAGGGGTTTTGATTCAGGAACGGGGTTGACGATTCGTTGCTAGATGTATACAGAAACCCTCTAGATCGAAGAGTATATGACTTTCTTCGCCTGACTGAAGTCTGCTCTAGCGATTCGGTCTTCCTGAAACCCGAAAAATGACTAGAACATAGGCAAACACATTCTAGTACTGTGTTAAAGTTTGCCTTATCTCATGATGGTCATCTACGGGCCAGGAAAATTTACGAATGTCTTTGTCTATTAAAACCAGTCTACTCTTATAGATCACAAGGGACGCTCCCCCCGGCCTGCATATTTCTACAGAAGTTCGGCGAAAGACGTAATCTAGAGTAAGACAAAAGAAATCATGCGAAAGTTCCCCAGGCAGAGAAATGCATAACATTATGCTCTATCTTGTCTAAGGGGCGAAAACCCAAAGACTGACCGCGATTGTTATCTTCCCCTGAAACAGATCACACTCGTTACCCAGGCCTCAAAGGGTACCAGCCGCTTGTCATCAAACGTTTTAAAGCGACCAGAGAAATTCCCCTGTTGGGACCACAGAGGGTACCCGCCGCTAACGAACCGTTTCTTTCACAGAAACCGTCTTTGGCTCGTTCTAACACTTAAAGCGGACCCGAGAAATGTTTCTCTGGTCGAACAGGTGCGTTTAGATAACATTACGTCTAGCGTTAGCTGACCGCAGCTGGCCAGCGTAAACAACCTTGGGTGGGGTTGAGAAGGTGAAAAAATGTAGATAGAATATGAAAGAAACGAAAATACAAAATGACTCGGAAAACAGAACATTTAAGGGAGTAATCAAATTATGGACAAGATGGTAAAATAAATTATCTTTCACGTGACAAACTTCACATGGTAATATATACATATATATGTTAGTTCACATGTTAGTAATAAAATATGAAATGTAAATCACAACTTACGCCAATCCTGGCTACAGACTTGTTTGCTCAAATGAATAAAAGAGACGAATTGTTCTCTTACACGCGTCTAGGATGTCTTTAATTTTACAATAGATTGCCCCTTCTGACTCCGTGTTTTTTCAGTTTCCTAGTCCCAGTGTTCCTTATTAAGATTTGAAAGAGATTTCCTGTGCTTTGTACGTCTTATCTGGTTCTCCAATAAAAGGTCCGGTTAACAAATAGGAATTATGAATCTAGTCTTCACTCCGGCGAGGTCTGAAGTCTTGGCGAGCTTGAAATTCACAGTGAGATAAAACTGCGAAATGGTCAGCCTATATTCCTCCTCAATGTTGTTATGAATCTAATCAGAAAGATCCAATCATTTCAAACATGTCGGGTGTGGCACTTTCAAAATATTTCCTACATGTAAAAATTTTGCAAAAGGTCGCGTCTCCCATATATGGTAATATGATGTCCTGCATACACTCTCACAAACACATTTGTAGACTCATATTGTCTAAATGTAATAAATCCATGATTACTTTTAACCAAGTGACCGGAAACGATTATATCACACTTGTCTGCCCACAGGTGTAACACAGACAGTAATCTCGTTATCTGTCGTATGAGTACGCAAACTCCGTGTCTTATCGGAGATTTAAGCCGATAGCGCTGACCGATGTCCGTGTTAATCTGCAGCGCCTATAACCACAAATCTGGGTAGCACTCCTTGCAAATGTGGTATTTATCACCTACAGGGTGATTTGATAAAATCAAATATCTGCTACTTAGCAGAAAAATAAAGAAAGAAAGAAAAGTGCGATAATTGACAGCACCTAATAAAAATCAGTACCACAAATGTACCGATACTGCCGGAGAGAACCAAAGATCGATAGAGGTCGTCCATTTCGTCACAGATACCCCCTCTCCTAAGAGATTTGTAGAATATCTAGCTATGGACGGACACTTCTCGATGCGTTCTACTGTCTACCGGGTTCTCTCTCTCATATTGTCCTCTCTTCCTTTATCTCGGTGGTGAGTGACTGCGTTTCTTGCTTGGCAGTGTGTGCAGTTTTCAATGTACTCAGGCACAGCTGCCCACCGTCTAGGCCAGAAATAATCCTCTTTAAGGTTACTCATGGTATTTCCTACTGAAGCATGTTCTCCTGATGATGATACATGAGCCGCTTTCATGACGGAGGCTCTTAAGGGGAGAGGCACCATGAGTTGCTTCCCTTGCCTCGTCCGTCGAAAAATAATCCCATCCTCGTTGTGGAAATTTCCAGCTGAAGTATGGTTTATTTTGAGCTGACTATGTTCAGAGTATGGCGCTAAAGTAATGTCTTCCATCTGCGCTCGTCGTAACTCTGCTTTACTACACAGAAATGTCGAGTTGAGGTACGAGTTATCCAACTTTGGTTGTTGGTTACTCTGCTCAGACTCATTCTTCGTAGTTTCATCCTTCTGGTTGTCCGGGCTATGGCTAACAGAGCAATCTCGCACAAACTGTTGAACATCATGTCACAAGCCTGGCCAGAAGTAATTCAGGGAAATATGCCTTACCAGGGCATACGAACCTTTAATGGGGTGGGGTAGTGTTAAATGCATTTCTTGCATGAGGTGGGTGCGAAAGGGGAGTGGGACAACTAACTGCCTCTTATTCCCCACCCGTCTATAGACCAAACCTTTCTCCCGGTAAAATGCTCCCTGAGGGGTATGGGAGTAATTACCATACAACTTGGAAAAGCAATGCCTTAGGGTTTGATCAGCCCTTTGTGCCTGCTTCAGCTCTAAAATATTCTGGCTGTGTAAAAATGACAACTCAGGGGCCGCTGTGTTCTCTATCGTTTGTGTCGGCCTGGAGTTACCTGAGGGATGTCCAAGGAACACATATTTCCTCCTTAAAATGAGAGGATAGACTAACTCGTCTACCACTGCGGCATTGATTTTCCCCCGGACATATCGGGTTGAGACATCTATTTCCGTGACCGGAAGTAGCACTGGCTTTATACTCTTCCGAGGCCCCTGTATTTCTACAGTTTCACCAGTGTATTGGTGGGCCTTCACCAAAGATGGACAAACTAAAGCTGAATATTCTAAGCCCGAATCATACAGGCACCGTATGGTCTGGTTGCCAACGGTTACTTGCTCAGTAATGGAAGGGTAACTAGAATTTTGTTCGTAGGCCTGGGGGTCATGTTTCCCTATAGGCCCCCTGATCAGGCAAGCGACACTATAAGGGCCGGATTTCGGCCTCTTACAATCCGATGTAAAATGCGTGTCAGTTTTGCACGATGTACAATGTCGTCGTCCAGTTCCCTGGGCTGAATTGCCCTGTTTCTGCCTCTGGTGATCTTGTGGTTGTTGTTGCTGTTGGTGGGCTGTTTTGGGTTTTGTGTTGTCCGTACTTTTGGAGCTATCATCTGGGTGATCCTTCTGTTTGGGGTGACTATCGTGGTAGCGCCTCTTAAGCGGATTCACTTCCGACTGGGCGCTCTGGTACCTATCAGCAAATAGTACCACCTGCTCAAGAGTTTCGGCCCCATGCTCAGCCAGGAACCTTCTCATGTCAGGGGTGAGCGAGTCCTTGAACTGCTCCACGAGAATCATCCCCTTTAGCCCTTCAAAAGATTCATCAAAGGTGCTGAGAGATCCCCACTTCTCCAAGTACGTTTCTAGACATGTAGCAAACTGTCGAAAAGATTAATCTTTCTGTCTTTTAGCCTCACGGAGTTTACAACGGAAGGTCTCTGCGTTAAGCACGAAACGCTGAAGCAGAGCTTTCTTCAACTTATCGTAGTTGTTCTGTTTTTCCGTGGGCATCTTGAGAAACACATCATAAGCAGATCCCCTAAGACTCTGGGATAGCTTCATGTTGTATCTCTCCCTCTCCAAGCCATATGTAGCTGCTAAGGATTCAAACCTAGAGAGTTAGATGTCAATTTCTTCTGAAGCCTCATGATAAACATCTAGTTGGAAGGATACTGCACTAGGTGCCACCATCTGAGTGGTGTTTCCTCCCTCGCTATTTTGAGAACTGCCAGACCCGCCATTGTTAGAACTAGAATTCACTCTCCTTCCTTCGATTTCCAATTCCTTCATTCTAATAGCGTGGGCTCTGTCGTCCTGTTCCTTCTTTTCTTGGAATGCCCTCTCCTGTTCCTTTTCCGCTCTTTCAGCCTGTTCCTTCTTTTCTTGGAATGCCCTCTCGGCCTGTTCCTTCTCCTTAGCGAATGCCCTCTCCTTTTCTCTCTCTGCGGCTTCGTGTTCTGCTTTGGGTTGTTCGTGCTCTCTGGCCAGTTTTATTTCCTGGCGTTCCACGGCTCTCTCTTCACGGAGTGCGGCCTTCTCTGCCTCCATCCTGTCTTTTTCCTCTTTATCTAGTAAGGACGAAGTCAGAAAGTTATTTGCCTGAAAACACGAGTTCGCGGCCTAGATTAAGATAAATAGCATAGAGGTTTTGGGACTCTACCATTCTGAGCGAACAGTCTGTTTACAAAGCTACACAAAATTACAACAGCAATTTAACTAGAAAATCACAAATGTACAACACTGATTAGCCGCACCAAGTGAACTTCTTATTTCTTTAACTTTTAACTTTAGTTTACAAGAAATTTTGTTTCTTTCATTTATTAAATTATTCTTTACAAAGTTATTTTTACTGTTATTTATACATACAATGAATGCTCAGTTTTACCATAACACACTCTCTTGACGATATTATTTCAGTCAATCTGAAATGTATGTCAGTCGTCAAGGGAATTACTAGACAGGTTCTATAATCCGGGGCAAGTCACCCAATTGTGACGGTATTGCCTCCCCTGCTTTGCAGTAGTGGTCCAACAGTGGCCAACACTCAAGAGTATCGATTATAGGCTTCAATGGAGTCTATCTTTACACCAGATTACTCTTGGCAGAAATGTAGATAGAAGAGTAGTAAAGCTTTTATCACATGGGAGTCTTCACAAGATATTCAGATAAGCGAAGACAAAGCTGGCTGTCGCTAAGCACGTTAATTCTATAATCTGCCGACACGTTTATGAAGAATTTAGCAATGGTTTATTCTAGCTCGTTAAGCCCTCACCGCTGAGTTAATCAGTGGAATTATTATTATAATATATATAGCTCTGTTTAGAGTGTGTGTTTAGTAACTTTGACTGAGACACACATATAGTACATTTAAAAGGATTGAATCGAAGTTAAATTTGTAACATTACAAATAACAAAATTTAATAATCACTTTAAGTTTTAACATCTCAAACGGTAAACCAATTGCAAATAAGTGTCTGATTCGGTAGCCCCCTTTCCCCCCCCCCCCCCCCCCACTACTCTCATGTAGAACATAACTATATGACAATGTGGTGAAGTGGGATGTTATAAATATTTATAGGGAACTTAGTGTACTGACTGAGATCAGCTGTGAAGGTATCTATATCTATTAAGAGTAGTGTATTATAGATAACCTTACTTGCTACCACATATCTATATATCTCAGTCAGAATTATTCTGGAATAGTGTGATGCTACGTTATGTGTCTAGGGTATGTGTATGGTGAAGTGTAAGTCACAACAACAGACAGATAAACAATTTAATTTAATCCACTACTCTTAACAACACTGTGACACTCACATACATATAACACTCTATGAGAATAGCTTAAAGAAGTCACTCGTAACGGTTCAAATAACAATATGTATTCATTACTAGCATGAATGAATATGTGTCCTGATTCAACTACAAGGGAACCAGGAATCACAATCAATTTAAATTACAAGTTATGTACAGAATGTATTTAATATGAATATTGTAGTGACATATATTATTACCAATGTTCTATGTGTGTCAATTGTGTAGTGGTAAAATGAGGTAATACTGGTTTTGTTTTGTTCAAGCTCTGTTGGTATTTGTCATCATGACTTCAATAGTTTGTCTTTAGGGACCATTATTGTAGATGTTCACAGTTCCTGATTTTAAGACAAGTAAATTCCCCTCTTAATGTTAATTTTTAAAAAATCAGTTCAAGATGAGGGGACATAATGTTGAGCTCAGCTGGCCAACTCTGCTTATCTTTAGTGATGGCGGCAGGAAAGGACTCCTCTGCTCGAATTCTCCTCTGGGCTCAGGAGACACCTCACTGATAGCTAAAAAGACCAAGGAGTATGCTGTCCGACTCTGGATTCAGCAAATCTCTGACCAGATGCTGCTCACTACCATCAAGACCACTGTCCCTGAAATCAAGAAGGATGTACCTTCTACTTCATAACTAATTTATATTCTCTTTTACACTGATCACAATACAGCACAAACATTGCGTTCAGAGCGTTAGGCCAACAGTCAGCTTCATTTGAAATACTTTATTCCAGTATTACCCTTCTTAATGGTTACTACGCCTCTGCACTTCCAGCATTATTTCTTTCTAGTCCATCATCCAGGTGTCAGTGTACTATTTGGCCATTCCATGCCGTTTTACTTCTCTCCGACACCCTCTGTTCAGGCTGGAGCATTATAGGCTTTACCTCACGTTTGCCACTGAACTACACATATATATACAGGCATAAATCAACAATTCACATTCAATTTTTCATTAAAAGATACTGAATGGTTCAAGCTTACCACAATTTCATGGAAATAAACACAGATACGTTGATTAGCAATGAATTCTGGCACAAACTGGCACAAATTCCGTTCTGCCTATGTTCCAGGCTTTTATTTTAGCAAAAATGTGAGCTGGCTTCAACGTACTGTCGCTTTATCAAGCTTATTTGAATTAGTGGTCTCGAACTAACGCTCCCAAGTGTGTATATCAGCGAGACTGGCCAATGAGCCACGTTTCGACAAGTGTTTGAAAAAATGTTATCTTTTCCCGTCTCCCCCAACAACCAAGATAGTATTTATAGCCCGACCAATCGTGGTTAGGCTTTCATTTGTTGCGCTCCAATCAATTTGGAGTTTACATGGTAGGCTATTTATGTAACGTAAGGTTTTTTTCAAACACGTTATAAAAAAAATTTTATGAGCAGAAATGATTTTATGCTGTCAGGCACCCCCAATATTTTATTTTGGGTATAATTTATTAATTCCTGGACTATTTGCGTAACGTTTTACATATTATTTGTCAGCAAACCCTAAGGAACCCAAAAATACTAATTTAAAGGAGCTACGTGGCTGCGTTCAAAATATGCAATTTCTTCTATCTCCTGTTTAGAAGATGTGCTGTCTGGGTACTGTTATGTGTTCAAACGTAAACCCATATAATGTTGTCTTTTCTAATAAGAGTCTGTTATGATTTATAAACCTAACTCTGGGAAAGGGTAGTGTATTTTATCACTGTCCGTCTGAAAAAAAATTAGTGCATGTAGACTTACACGCGTGATGGTAGTAATTGTGTATCGCGCGAAGCGGGTTTAGTGTTCGGCTTTCTGCCTCTCCCTTCTCTTTTTATCCCTTTAGTCCATCTGTTCGTTCGTTTTGGTAACGCAGTATAATTAATGTTAGGGTTAATTTAGGTCATTACGCAGTACGTCTCAATGCTTTTCCAAGAAATACAGCACACGTTTCATTGAAGAAGGCGGGTAATAATACAGTAAGCTTTACTATCAACGTGAAAGCGTTACAATTTGCAGACGAAGCAGAAAACAAGGGGGATTTCGAGTACATTCTTTGTGACAGCACTGTCATTTTCCCATTGCTCTTCTCTTTATTAATTTTATTTGTTAGGCTTTATATTTACCTAATAATTTATATATGTGGATTAGGATATTCCATGACACCTCCCCTCTTAAAACAGACATTATATGTCAGTCCTTTATTCCATATACACATATAGAAATTTATTATTATTTCTGGGGTTTACGGTGATTCTCATCACACGGATGGCGGCTTAAAAAATCCGCTCCCAGATTGGTTTTTCCAGATATATATTCAATGCTAAAATTATATGGAGCCAGAAGCAAAGACCATCGGAGTAACCTAGAGTTCTCATGCTTAGCCTGTGCTAAAAACGATAAAGGTTTGTGGTCAGTTTGCAACTTAAATGCCTTCCCATATAGATAAATATTGAATTTCTTTATTGCCCATATTACTGCAAGACATTCTTTTTCGCTAGTTGAGTAGTTGATTTCAGCTTTATTCAACTTTCTGCTAGCATATGCCACTGGGCTTAATTCCCCATCCAATGCATCTGATTTCTGTAGTAAAGTTGCACCTAGCCCAATATTACTTGCATCCGTCCTTACTATGAATTCTTGACTTAAGTCAGGTAATTTCAAAATGGGTTTACTTGTGAGCTTTTCCTTCAATTCTTGGTAAGTCATTTCACATTGTGGTGTCCATGTAATGCGATCTGGAAGTCCTTTACGTGTCAATTCCGTTAAAGGTGCACATATGGAATTAAAGTTTTTGATATACTTCTGGTAGAAACCACATAATGAGACAAAGGATCTCACGTCCTTCTTGGTTTGTGGTCTCGGGGCTTTCTGTAGTTTCTCTAAATTCTTTGGGTCAGGGGTCATGTTTCCCTGATAAACTGTGTGTCCCAAAAATTCCAATTCTTTACATCCAACGCAACATTTGTTTGGTCGGGCTGTTAAATTTGCCTCCCTAAGTCGATCAAACAGCATGTTCAGAGAGTCAATGTGTTCCTCAAATGTTTCTGTTGCTATAAGGATATCATCCATAAAATTTGTTATACAGGGATTATTCAGAGGATCCAATAATTTTCTCATCATTCTAGAGAAGACACTAGGTGCATTCTTCAATCCAAATGGCAATCTATTAAACTCATAGTGTCCTTCTGAGGTACTAAAAGCTAGGTATGGTCTAACCTCAGGCTTCACCGGAATCTGATAGTATCCTTTACTCAGATCCACTTTTGAGAAATATTTAGCTTTATTTAGTCTGGCAAACAGCTGATTTGTATCCGGCAATGGATCCACCTGTCCTTCTGTAATAGCATTCAGTCTCCTGTAATCTATACAGAGTCTATGTTCTCCAGAGGGCTTCCTTAAATACAACACCGGAACTATACGAAGACTCACTGTGCGAAATAATTCCTTCCTTCAACAGATAGTCTATCTCTTCCTTCAAAGCTTTTTCCTTAGCAAACGGAATCGAATATGGTTTCATACAGACAGGTGTGGAGTCTATTAATTTCATATCATATTCCAATAGGTTTGTATGCCCTGGTCGGTCTGTTAACACCTCTGCATGATTATTTAGAACCTGTTGCACTCTCTCTTTCTGAGTTTTCGTTAAATGTGTACTGATTTTCACCTGTGCTGCTGTCTCACAGGGGTGTAATGGATATTCAAATGATGAAAGTGGTTCCTTTTTCATCTCCATGGCGATGGACAAGGTCAACAAGTGTGTCTCTTCCTGATGTTCTCTTTCCAAATATTTCTTCAGGAGATTCACATGATAGATTTTTTCTTTCCCCTTCTTATCTATCTTATAATTTGTTCTAGACACCTTCTCTAGAACTGTATATGGACCCTGCCATCCAATTTGTAACTTATTCTGACTCCCGGGCAAAAGAAGCAGTACCTTCTCTCCCACAGCCAAATTTCTGTCTTTCGCCTTCCTGTTATAATAGGCAGCATGTTTCTTCCTGGCTTGTTTCAAATTTTCATTGGCAAGTTTCCAGCCAGTTTTTAACCGAGTGGTCAGCTCATTCACATATTGGTATGAAGATGTAATGTTTTCCTCTGCCTTTTCATCAGTCCACGTTCTTAACAAAGCTACATATGGACCTTTAATTGTGTGGACCTATTTGTCCATGCACCGGTATGGTCTCTTCCACTTGAAGCTTTATAGTGATGATTTTTCCTCCCAGAATTATCATTCACAAAACGACCGCTACCAATTTTTCTTTTGGGGCTTTCTCCCCACTTAAAATTCTTGATGAGAGATTTCCTCTCTACATCCTCTTCCTCCAGTTTGTTTAAGTCCGACTGAGGGATTTTCGGCTTATCCTGGGGTAAGACATCTTTTTGCACTCTCCGCATAGTGGCCATTGTAAAACAGTTAAGTGAAGCTTGTCCGTGAAAAGGGGCTTCCCATTCCATTTGGTCCACTTTATCAAATCTATTTTTCTTTTTATTATCAGGCCTAATTTTGCCCCGAGGCGTGTCCAGGTCCTGATCCATGTTCCCACTTGTGGGTGTTCCCTCATGTGCTATGCTACACCTTTCTACAAAATTCTCAATGTCCCATCTTGCTTTGGGCCAATAATAATTGTGAGCCACCTTTTGAATGATGGTACCTATCTTCTCATGGTCCCCATCTGGTTTCACATGTAGGCTCCTTATTAATTCTGTCCTGTATCTTTTTGGAAGAACCAGCTGTCCGTGACCATGGGATCTAGTTCCGGCCTTCCTATACATCAACTTGTTTTTCATGTAAAAATCTCCCTTGCCTGGAGTTGTATGACAAGTTGACAATTTTCTGAAACAAGGCTTGAGTGTTTTATCCCCAGCCTGTGCCTTCCTCATCTCTTCTGGAGTGGTATCTAACATAATATCCTCCTCCTGTCTTGAGGTCGACCTGACCTGAAGGGTTGCCATATACACAGGTTTCCTTCTGCAACGGTCAGTGTCATGATTGTCCATCTGACAATTCTTACACCACCTTTTTCCTTGGTTGAAAGATTTTCTTTCATCATATTTCCTTTCATCGAATTGTGGGAATTTATTTTTATTTTCATACCGTGGCCTATCAAATTGGTGCTTACCTTTATTTTGATCCCTAGGATCAAATTTATTAAAGTTCTGTGGTGCCCTAAAGTTGTCCACCTGTTTCTTTTTATTACCTGTTACCTCTGCTTGAGCTGCTTGATACCTTTCAGCAACATTTAGCAACTCACCCAGCCTCTCTGCACCTTGTTCCATGAGAAACTTTCTCAGGTCTGGAGCCATGGACTCTCTTAATTGCTCTATAAGGACCATTTCCTTAAGATCTTGGGTTTTCCCCAGAGAAGTCCATTTCTCCAAGTATGTCTATTCGTGCAGAGAACTGGTGATAGGTTTCACCTGACAGTAGTTTAGCATTCCTAAATTTTTTCCTGTAAAACTCTGCATTCTTTTCATACCTTAACAAAAGAGCCTGCTTTAGCATGTCATAATTTTCCTGATCACCTCTGCTCATTTTTGCAAAAACTTCATAAGCTGCCCCACGAAGTCCCTGAGATAACTTTAAGCTCCACCTTTCTCTCTCTAACCCATACGTGGTAGCTAATAGTTCATACCTATTTATATAGCTCTCAATATCATCGTCTTTCTCAACAAAATGATCTAAATGAAAGTTCATAGCTGAGATTGAGGCTCCCTGAGTAACCGTAGCATCAGAGGCAAAGGGACTGGCACCATTTTCAGGAGCATGGCCTTGAAACTCAAACTCCCTTAGTCGTAATTCATGTTCCCTTTGTAATCTTTTATCTTCTGCTTCCCTTTCTGCAGCTAATTTCCTCTCTTCCCTTTCTGCAGCTAATTTCTTCTCTTCTCTTTCTGCAGCTAATTTCTTCTCTTCTGCTTCCAATTTCTTAGCCTCTTTGTCAGCCTCAATCTGCAACCTCTTAGTCTCAGCCTCAGCTTGCAACCTCTTAGTCTCAGCCTCAGCTTGCAACCTCTTAGTCTCAGCCTCAATCTGCAACCTCTTAGTCTCAGCCTCAGCTTCAAATTGTAACTTCTTAATTTCCCTGTCAGCCTCTAACTTTCTTTCGGCTTCAAACCTTCTTTCTTCGCGTTCAATAAATTTGTCACATTCCGTTGTGACATAGGCAACCATAACTTGCCCATCTAATCCTAACTCTTTTGCAGTCTGAACCGCAGCAGATCGAAATTTGGCCAGGTCCGCCATTGTCTATAATGTAAATTTATACAATGTCTAACCAACAATTCAATCTCTAATGGACAACACAGGCACCGTGAGCTCAACCTTATTTAATTCCACCCAAGGATACCTTTTAATTCTTATATTCCCTGAAGTGAATTACCCCCAATATTTTTAATAGTTAAAGATTCAAAATCCCAAGAGCGAGACCCCAATATATGTGGTGAAGTGGGATGTTATAAATATTTATAGGGACTTAGTGTACTGACTGAGATCAGCTGTGAAGGTATCTATATCTATTAAGAGTAGTGTATTATAGATAACCTTACTTGCTACCACATATCTATATATCTCAGTCAGAATTATTCTGGAATAGTGTGATGCTACGTTATGTGTCTAGGGTATGTGTATGGTGAAGTGTAAGTCACAACAACAGACAGATAAACAATTTAATTTAATCCACTACTCTTAACAACACTGTGACACTCACATACATATAACACTCTATGAGAATAGCTTAAAGAAGTCACTCGTAACGTTTCAAATAACAATATGTATTCATTACTAGCATGAATGAATATGTGTCCTGATTCAACTACAAGGGAACCAGGAATCACAATCAATTTAAATTACAAGTTATGTACAGAATGTATTTAATATGAATATTGTAGTGACATATATTATTACCAATGTTCTATGTGTGTCAATTGTGTAGTGGTAAAATGAGGTAATACTGGTTTTGTTTTGTTCAAGCTCTGTTGGTATTTGTCATCATGACTTCAATAGTTTGTCTTTAGGGACCATTATTGTAGATGTTCACAGTTCCTGATTTTAAGACAAGTAAATTCCCCTCTTAATGTTATTTTTTAAAAAATCAGTTCAAGATGAGGGGACATAATGTTGAGCTCAGCTGGCCAACTCTGCTTATCTTTAGTGATGGCGGCAGGAAAGGACTCCTCTGCTCGAATTCTCCTCTGGGCTCAGGAGACACCTCACTGATAGCTAAAAAGACCAAGGAGTATGCTGTCCGACTCTGGATTCAGCAAATCTCTGACCAGATGCTGCTCACTACCATCAAGACCACTGTCCCTGAAATCAAGAAGGATGTACCTTCTACTTCATAACTAATTTATATTCTCTTTTACACTGATCACAATACAGCACAAACATTGCGTTCAGAGCGTTAGGCCAACAGTCAGCTTCATTTGAAATACTTTATTCCAGTATTACCCTTCTTAATGGTTACTACGCCTCTGCACTTCCAGCATTATTTCTTTCTAGTCCATCATCCAGGTGTCAGTGTACTATTTGGCCATTCCATGCCGTTTTACTTCTCTCCGACACCCTCTGTTCAGGCTGGAGCATTATAGGCTTTACCTCACGTTTGCCACTGAACTACACATATATATACAGGCATAAATCAACAATTCACATTCAATTTTTCATTAAAAGATACTGAATGGTTCAAGCTTACCACAATTTCATGGAAATAAACACAGATACGTTGATTAGCAATGAATTCTGGCACAAACTGGCACAAATTCCGTTCTGCCTATGTTCCAGGCTTTTATTTTAGCAAAAATGTGAGCTGGCTTCAACGTACTGTCGCTTTATCAAGCTTATTTGAATTAGTGGTCTCGAACTAACGCTCCCAAGTGTGTATATCAGCGAGACTGGCCAATGAGCCACGTTTCGACAAGTGTTTGAAAAAATGTTATCTTTTCCCGTCTCCCCCAACAACCAAGATAGTATTTATAGCCCGACCAATCGTGGTTAGGCTTTCATTTGTTGCGCTCCAATCAATTTGGAGTTTACATGGTAGGCTATTTATGTAACGTAAGGTTTTTTCAAACACGTTATAAAAAAAATTTTATGAGCAGAAATGATTTTATGCTGTCAGGCACCCCCAATATTTTATTTTGGGTATAATTTATTAATTCCTGGACTATTTGCGTAACGTTTTACATATTATTTGTCAGCAAACCCTAAGGAACCCAAAAATACTAATTTAAAGGAGCTACGTGGCTGCGTTCAAAATATGCAATTTCTTCTATCTCCTGTTTAGAAGATGTGCTGTCTGGGTACTGTTATGTGTTCAAACGTAAACCCATATAATGTTGTCTTTTCTAATAAGAGTCTGTTATGATTTATAAACCTAACTCTGGGAAAGGGTAGTGTATTTTATCACTGTCCGTCTGAAAAAAAATTAGTGCATGTAGACTTACACGCGTGATGGTAGTAATTGTGTATCGCGCGAAGCGGGTTTAGTGTTCGGCTTTCTGCCTCTCCCTTCTCTTTTTATCCCTTTAGTCCATCTGTTCGTTCGTTTTGGTAACGCAGTATAATTAATGTTAGGGTTAATTTAGGTCATTACGCAGTACGTCTCAATGCTTTTCCAAGAAATACAGCACACGTTTCATTGAAGAAGGCGGGTAATAATACAGTAAGCTTTACTATCAACGTGAAAGCGTTACAATTTGCAGACGAAGCAGAAAACAAGGGGGATTTCGAGTACATTCTTTGTGACAGCACTGTCATTTTCCCATTGCTCTTCTCTTTATTAATTTTATTTGTTAGGCTTTATATTTACCTAATGTTGCCTCTTTACATGTGATTTTCAAGCTTCATGACCATATAAGGTCTTGCTACTTCCGTTGTTACTTATCACGTTTATAACTCACTACTTCACAGATCTAACATTATAATCTCCTCAAAGATGTTACTTTCTTGTAATGGTTTATTACAACAAAGTTAATCTGCCAGGAAATGTGTTCTCACTTTTTGTGTCTTAATATAATATATAACAACATTGTAATTTAAGGGTTTTACAGGCAGCGTGGTACAACAAGACCATACCAAAGGATTGGGAGATTGCCATCATAACACCAATTTTCAAAAAGGGTGACAATCGACAGTGTGGAAACCATAGAGGCATATCCCTTCTCAGTGTCCCTGGTAAAATCTACTCTAGAATCCTAGAGCAGAGACTCCGACGCCTAGCTGAGCCACAACTGGATGAGGTCCAGTGCGGATTCCGAGCAAACCGAAGTACTCAAGACCTAATCTTCACACTCAGACAGCTGAGTGAAAAGGCCCTTGAGTATAAGAGTGAGATGCATCTTTGTTTCATAGATCTGAAAAAGGCGTTTGACAGGGTCCCCTGGAGCAAACTTTGGGACTGTTTGGCAAGGAAGAATATTCCAACACCTCTGATTCATGCTATACAGAGCTTCTACAAGTCTTGCAGAAATTATGTGAGGACAGCAAACCATAAGTCAGAAGAGTTCAGGACCACCACTGGTGTAAGACAAGGTGATATCCTATCACCTTACCTCTTCATACTCCTTATGGACGATGTCATCAAGACATGTAAGGAGAGAACAAGAAAGTATTCAGTGGGGTACTGGAAGATGAGACAGGTCTATATTTCGGAGCTGGCATTTGCTGATGATGTTGCCCTGATTGCTAAATCAGAGGCACATCTCCAATCCAACCTGCAAGTCTGGAAGGAAGAGCTGGAGAAGAGGGGGATGGTCATAAGCAGCTCTAAAACAAAATCCATGGTGATATCACGAGAAGAAAGAAAACATCAGATTAAGCTGGGAGAACAGGTCCTGGAGCAGGTCGACCACTTTAAATACCTCGGAGCTATTATAGACCGAAAGGGAGGCATCAAAGAAGAGTTGGCCACTCGAAAAGCAGCAGCTGGGAGACTTTTTCAGGCCATAAATCGAGGATTCCTCAGCAAGAGAGAGGTTGGTAAGAAAACGAAGATGGCTGTATACCGCTCCACCTATGTCCCAGTCTTGACATACGGATGCGAGTCATGGGCAATGACTACAACCCATAAAAGCCAGATCCAAACCTCAGAAATGAGGTATCTGAGGAAGGTGGTTGAAATAACAAGAAGAGACATGGTACGCAACCAGACGATACGTCAAGGCCTTAAATCCTACCCCCTGCAGACCCAAGTAGAACAGTCCCAACTAAGATGGTTTGGCCATGTCTGCAGAATGGGAGAAGATCGGATACCACGACAAGCATGGGAAACAAAGAGCCAAGGATCCAGACCCCGAGGACGACCCAGAGTCCGCTGGGAGGACAACATTAGACAATCTTTGAAGGATCGAGGACTAGAATGGAACCAGGCCAGGAGGAAGACAGCCGATAGGATAGTCTGGCGCTCTCTCTTCCAAACCTCTACACCTCACGGTAGAAGGGGAACGACTAAGTAAGTAAGTAATTTTCCGACATCCCATTAAAATGGAACGTATATTTGGGCACGTCATGTTTGCGAACTGACACTTTATTTCTCAATTACCGTCTGTCATCTATATTGGAAAACCTGAACCACATGGTTTGTGGTAATTATCTGCTACCAATGCCCCCCTATCAAACTTTTTTTTCAATCAACCCGTCTCGCTACTTATGGTCACCTTTCCTGTCGACCTGAAGTTGTTACATAATTTAATACACAAACAAATTCCTCTGCACAAATAGGAGTCAATGTTCTTTCAGAAACAGGTCAAGTGGATAGAAAATAGTAAGGGAGTGACAAGACATGATAAGAAAACATTTAACGATGAAAGCGACAACAACGAATACTGGAAGAATAAGCATGTAAAAGGAATGTTAGAGTAATAATGCCGAAGAGGATTGAAGACTAGAAAAAGAGAACGAAAGTATTTCGTGGCACTTACTACACTTTTGAATGCATGATATTTAGCTCTTATGTTATGTAAAAGCTGCCCTTGTATTCCGTAGTCTTCTAATACTGACCACAGTTTATTTGTATCCACTCTATCGAAAGTGTTTTCCTGTTCTATAAATACTATATTTAGTTGACTGTCATATTAGATGGGGTTTTTTTTTACTTTTTGCATCAGCACATCATATTCCTTTCCTGATCCCAAATTAGACCCTACTTAATTGTGGTTCAACGCTGTGTCTTATTCTTTGCTCAAGTATTTTGGCATTTATACTATAACATTATACTTCACATTAACATCCAACTGCGACACCATCCATCACTCTCACAGATTTGTATGTTCTCTTTTTTTTCTGGATCTTCTCTTCTCTCTGCCATTATTAATCTGCCTCTCATTCTACGTGCTAAATAAATTCTACGATTCATTGTTTACACTTCTTCCTTTAGTTCTTGTCAGAGAAGTTGTACATTTTATAATTCTATATTTTGCATATGAACATGTGAAAATTGCTGATGAATGTCCAAGTTCATACGAGACTAGCAACCTCAGCATATGGAATGATAGTTTCATGAACCACCACTGCAAGAGCTGGTGACTGCTTCATGCGGGTTTCTCATAGAAAACCAAAAGCAGAGGTAGTCTCAAGTTCCATATGGAGAAGGGAATGGATGATGACAGAAATATTATATACAATTGTTATATTAACATTAATGCTCAGACAGGGTAACGTTTTGAGGCAGATGGGATGGTGGAGGAACACCTGATTTTCTTGTCAGGAGACCCAATACTCATGAGGGATATTTGTTTCTCTCTCATTTCATTATATTAGTCTGTGGTACTAGTTTGTGGAACAAGTGTGTGGTACAAGTTGCCATCAGTCAAAGCTAGAACCAACATCAGACGAGTCTTGACGAAGCTGGACCATCTTCGTACTTACCCCACGATACTGCATGGGGCGTGTTACAACCACCCGACTTGACCAGTGACGAGATGAACCAGTCTACAACCTGCAAAGAACGAACATCGGCTGGAACAGAAGCCAACCGACACCATATTGGCAGCTAAGTACCCATACAGAGCTGCCAAATGCACTCTTATAATTTTGTTTTTAAATCAACACCTTTATTTATTTTAACCTTGTTAACTATAATTGATTATTAAATTTGTTATCCGTATATACATGTACAGTTGATTTAATAATTGTGAGTGCACTGTACCCGTTTGTCTCAGTTATTTTAAGTACACATAAACAGAACTATTGAAGTAATAATTTACTGAAGTATTCAGTTGGGGGCTCACCAAACTTGCAAAGTTCTCTTTTCCTCATAGAAGATCTGGGAAGACAATGAGTTCAAAAAGCAGCTTAAATGATCTCATCTGTGATGCTTGATTTCTTAAATTCCTATGAAGCTCATGGTTCTTCTATTTACATCTCTGGCAAGAGTAATCTTGAGCAAAAGGTAAATAGATTTGAAGACCTTCAGTAGATACTCTGAATTTTGACCATTGGTTGGCCATCACTGTGGAGCAGGGGAGACAATTCCGTGACAATACATTAACAGCAAACTGCAACATCATCCTTCCCATTAACAGCAAACTGCAACACCATACTTCACGTCACAGCAAAATGTGACATAATCCTTCAAATTAGCAGCAAACTGCGACATTATGTTTTACATTAACAGCAAACAATGACATTATCCTTCACATTAACATCAAACTGCGAAATTATCCTTCACATTAACAGCAAACTGTGACATTATCCTTCCCATTAACAGCAAACTGTGACATTATCCTTCACATTAACAGCAAACTGTGACATTATCCTTCACATTAACATCAATTTTAATTTGCATTAATGTTCTTCTTTTTTGTAAGTGTCTTCTATGTAACTTTTTGTTTAAAATATGTATCTCCTCTTGTCTGATGTTGTCTGATGTTGCAATTAAGTTTTTTGTTTTTGTTTTTACTGGTTTCTCTTTCACTCTGTAATGAGCTAGGAACCACTACTGCAATTGGCCTAATGCACGAAGCCTGATACAACGCACTGTATGGGATCTTGCAGTACTGGTTTTAAAAAAAAAATAATTCTTTCACATGATGAAGCTGCTAATCCGAATCAAAGGTTACAATTAAATTTGAATAACTATGACATAATGAACTTTATTAAACGTTTGTAATACAAATGTAAAGAAAACATTTGCGCCAAAATATAAATTTTATTTCATATTCATATTACAGAGTTTTTAAGTCTTGCTAAAACTTCAAAACGGGGCATGATGCTGAAATGTTTAGGAACCACTGACCTAGTTTCAAAACCACATTGTCTGACTCTCGGTGTATACAACAAAACGTGACTCTCGTACTAACCTACATCTCAGTAACCACTCCCTAACATTCGATTAAGCCGTTAATTACGTATAATATTCCTTCAGTGCTCTATTGTCACATCAATGAGTAACTGTAGATAAGTGCTGCTGCTTGTATGTAATTTGTATTTAGAATTACAGTAACAAGCAGATTATAAGCAAAACCCATTTGAGCGAATCTCATTCGTCCTTGGCCTCATGCAGAATCAAATGTATTATATGAATTTTTCTGCAATTAATTTCTGCCGAGTCCGTCTGCTACAATTGATTCAATGATAATTTCTAGCCTTTTAAAGTGACTTAAAATTTATCATTGAAGGAACTGTCTCATAGCCTCGCTGGAATCTGCTGAGTTACTTTGTTTCACATAGTTTTATACATTTTGTACCAGCATGTGGTGATTAGAAACTAGAAGTGTCAACTCGGAAGACACCTGCAGTCGTTAGCTTTTATAAATAAGGGATGGTAAACGTTTAAAAAAAAACCAGTAGGCTACAGTAATAAGACCGGCACACCATCAGATGAGCTTCATTTGCCTCCGCTCTCCTACCATCTCAGGAGTCAAACCCAAATCAACCTAATTGTTGGTTACGAATAGGCTATTTATTGCAACTTTATTTATCATTTTGTGTTTCATTTACAGACATACAGTGTTACTTTCAGTTTATGGTACTGCTTGTGTGGTGTAGTTCCCGGGGACGATCAGGACTACCTCAAGCATGACACAAGGGGCGACTAATGTGAGGTTATGCATGGAGCTGGTAACCTCATAATGTAAAACGGGTTGCTATGGAACCCGCTCTGCCATCAATGGTACCTATACCTTGTAGCGGTATGGCAGCTTGCGTACCCTGACAATCCCCAGAGCTATGCCAGTGGGAGTTTTACTCCTGGTAGGTTCAACCAAGCTGGACTGGTCTGTGTGGGTAGGGGTCAGACAAAAGCTGGTACCCTGGTCCTCCAGGTTGGGGGTTTTAGCATCGGGCTGACACCCCTGTCTGTGTAAAAAAAACAATGAAGTTACGGAAACAACAATAAATGAACAAACTTTGCTGCGGGATGGACATTCGGAGTCTGTGGCTCGTATGACTGTCAGTGGTGAAAGCCGAAAGGAAGCCACTGACATGAAAACGGATGTCCTGACCGCAAAACAGGATACAAGAATAGGTTTTTGGAATGTCAGGACAATGTACGAGACAGGTAAACTAAGACAGGTCACGGCAGAAATGAGAAACTATAGGTTACACATTCTAGGGATAAGCGAGAGCAGATGGACAGGGGCAGGAAAAGTTAAAACAGCAACAGGAGAAACAGTACTTTACTCTGGAAGAGAGGATGGACAGCACAATGAAGGCGTAGCCATTATTCTACAGAAAGGAATAGAAAGGACATTACTGGAATGGAAACCCATCAACAACAGACTGATAAGATTAAGATTGAGAGGGAGATTCACGAACACTACAATAATACAATGCTACGCACCAACGAATGATAGCGATGAGGAGGTCAAGGATGAATTCTATCAACAACTGACGAAAGAAATGGAAGACACACCTAGATATGATCTTGTTTTAGTAATGGGAGACCTCAATGCGAAAGTTGGTACACACAATACATATAATGAAAGAACAATGGGGAAATGCGGCAGCGGAACAGCAAACGAAAATGGGGATAAACTAATAAGTTTCTGTAGCATTAACAACCTGGTCATTGGAGGAACACTCTTCCCACATAAAGAAATTCACAAATTAACATGGGAATCACCAAATGGTCGGGACAGAAACCAGATAGACCACATCATGGTTAACGGTAGATGGAGACATGCATTACAAGATGTGAAGGTAAGAAGAGGTGCAGATGTGGGAAGTGATCACCATTTAGTAGTAGCAAAACTGAAAGTGAAACTAAGAAGGGCTGCACCAACTGTAACTACACAGAAAAGGTTTGACATCAGCAAATTGAAGGACTCCCTTACCAGAAAAGCTTTTGCGGCCGACATAAAGAAACGATATCAATTTGCCAAAAGTCAGGAAAAGACATTGACTGATGATATAGAACAGAATTTCAACACCATTTCAACAATATGCAAAGAAAGCAGCAAATCATGCTTGGGATTCCAGGAAAGGAAGAAGCAAGACTGGATAACACCAGAAACATTAAACACCATAACGATGAGAAAGGAAATGAAAAGAAAGAAAACAGAAGCGAAGTCCCCCCAGGTTAAAGCAACTATATAGCGAACAGTACAGTCAGCTGGACAAGGAAGTTAAACGCCAAACCCGAGCCAACAAAAGGAATTTCCTAGACGATCTTGCAAGGCAGGCAGAGGAGGCAGCACTGAGAAATGAACAAAGCACAGTATACAAAATAACTAAATTCATCAGCAGAAAACGAGGTGCAAACAATATTACATTGGTAAGAGATAAGCAAGGTAATCTCATCACGACAGCAGAGGGACAGGAAACAAGATGGGCAGAGCACTTCAGAGAAACTCTGAACAAGGAACCACCAGAGACACAATTGAATGTTCCTGAAGCGGAAAACGATCTAGATGTGAATACAAACATTCCACGCAAAGAAGAAATCATCACAGCAATCAAAGGGTTAAAGAACGGCAAAGCTCCAGGCCATTATAACTTAAATGCAGAGCTATTTAAGACAGACCCTGAGCTAGCAGCAGAACTATTAGAACCACTATTTGCACAAGTCTGGAAAACAGGGACAACACCATCAGAGTTGAACAAAGGAATAATTGTCAAATTGCCCAAGAAGGGAGATCTTGCAGACTGCAATAATTGGAGAGGAATCACTCTTCTCTCAGTTCCCAGCAAAATACTAGGCAGGATAATTATACAGAGAATTTCAAAGGCAGTAGACCACAAACTGAGGAAAGAACAAGCAGGATTTAGAAAGAACAGGAGATGTGTAGATCATATATTCACTCTCAGAAACATTATAGAGCAGTGCTCAGAATGGCAAAGACAGCTTTACATAAATTTTGTTGATTTTGAAAAGGCTTTCGACAGCATACATAGGAACAGTTTATGGAAAATACTGAGGGCTTATGGAATTCCAAGCTGCATATTGTCAATCATAAAAAGCCTCTATGCCAACTTTACGTGTAGTGTTGGGCAGAGCAACCTAACCTTTGAGGTGAAGACAGGAGTACGACAGGGATGCCCCTTATCAACCACTCTATTTTTAACAGTCATAGACTGGGTGATGCGCCAGACAACAGAGGGCAGTCCAAGAGGAGTAAGATGGACTACATTTTCTACATTGGAAGATCTGGAATATGCAGATGACATTGCACTACTAGCACATTCACATCAACACATCCAGGAAAAAACGGATAGACTTAATAAGTTTAGCCAGCAGGTGGGCTTGAATATCAATTTAAAGAAGTCTGAGGTCATGACGCTCAATGTGAGCAACCCTGAGCCCATATCAGTAAGGAATCAGCAATTGGTACAGACAGATACCTTCACATACCTAGGAAGCATAGTAACACCAGACGGCGGGGCAGGCAGAGACATCAATGTCAGAATGAATAAGGCAAGAACAGCCTTCTTTAACCTAAACAACATCTGGAAGTCCTCCCAATACAGCACAAGCACAAAATTAAGATTATATCAGAGCTGTGTGCTTTCTGTGCCTCTCTATGGTGCGGAATGCTGGAGAGTTACAGAGAAGGAAATGTCGAAATTGTCCTCTTTTCACACAACATGCCTAAGAAATATTTACCGAATCTTTTGGCCAAATACCATCACTAACCAAGATCTGCTTACTCGTAGCAAGCAAGAGGACATGCACACCATCATAGCTGGCAGACGCTGGAGCTGGGTTGGTCATGTCCTCAGAAGAGACCCCGATGCTATCACAAGAACAGCTATGCTTTGGACCCCTGAAGGAAAACGAAAGAGAGGCCGACCAAAAACAACCTGGCGGAGGACTGTGGAGGCTGAGATGCAAAGAATGAACCAGAGTTGGGGCATTGTACGAAGGATGGCCACCGACCGAGCAAAGTGGAATCAATTTGTTGTTGCTCTACAAGACGCCACTAGGCGTGATGGCCACTGACTGCTTTGACGGTCGGCGGCTAAGGATCAAAGAAGAAGAAGAAGAAAGATGGAACCCGCTGCTGCAATGCAAGAGAACGTGGATGCTTTATTGCTGGTTTCCTATTGGAGGACGGAAAAGGGGGGGGGGGGGCATGCAGTGGTAGCTCAATGGGCAGCAGAAGGGAAAACGAACGATGATGTGGTTTGTTAGTTTATGAGTGGCAGAAGGGTTAGAGCTCTTACTTCTGGGGGTAAATGGACCTGGTTCGAAACCAAGTCGCATCAGGATCAGGTCTACCGAACTGTAAAAGTGGGCATCTGACGCTGTAGCGAGAAAGGACACTGGTCACCCCATTTCTTAAAGCTGAGACCTAATATAAGTGAACTGTCTAACACTGTATCTGCTATCGGACCGTTGTTATCTTTTCTTGTGTGTGTCTGTGAATGTTTGTTTTTACTGCTTGTTTATGTAGAGGGTAGTTATTGTGTTATTGTCAGTCATGTTATTGATATTGTGACGATGAAACGCAGCTGACCATGAAATGTTAGATGATATGGTAGAATCCTCGTAGCATCAGTACCCCCGAATAATGTTATAATTTTATCGTCAACGGGAATTCTTCCACCTGGTCTCATTAGCAATGTACAACAGAAACGTGGAACTCCACCTGGTCTCATTAATATGCGTCAAAGCAGAGTGGACTTGCCACCACGTTTGCTAATTAATATGGAGACTGTTATCTTCTGTGAATTCTGGGCAATTGCATGGCCTAAAGGGGAGGTTAAACCACGCCCACGACTATCTCTAGAGAAATTGATAGCAGCGAGTTTCCTTCGTCTGTGTATCCAGCAGAGCGCATCGTCTAAAGGAGCGGTTAAGCCACGCCTCTTGCTTGACCTCAGAGCGGTCTGAATCAACTACCACCTCACCTTTCTTTCGTACCTGCCTTAAAGGCGTTGCCTAAATCAAACGGAGGAAAGCGGCACGATCTAAGGCAAGACGATCCCAAAACAGACGACGCTAGTCTCTCGCAGGAATTTCACATCTCTGTGTCAACCAGAGAACCGCTGTAAAGACGGAACGAACGGGAAACCCGAGCGGTCAGGAGTTGAATAATCAGACGAGGAGCGGGCGGCTAGAATCTCGATTTTTACCTGAGTTCTGAAAAGGTGTGACATTTTCACATGTCCCCCCAATCTTTCATTCCATTCCATATATATACAGACCCTGAAGAATGCCATTTTATCACTCGTTTGCCAGAGATTTACAGAAGCACTAGCTATAGTAAAATCTTGTTAGATTTCCCCTGGATTTTGGGCTATATTTGCAGTGAATACTATTCTGTGCTAAACGGTATAATATATATTAGTTTCTAGTGATCAGTGGTCTAGTTCATTCATTTTTATTTCACTGGATTTTGTGTTGATTTAAATCTATTAAATTAAACCTATCTCAATAGTTTCCAGTTGAAAATTTAATGATATATCTATTATAGTATTTCCAAAGATAATAGATGCTTAAACGATTAAATTAACTTTTAAAGTCGCGAAGGAATTTATAACTAATTAAATAAGTTAAGTCCTATATATAGATGTGTGTTTTAACCATTAGACTCGCGTAGTGTTTTCTTAATATATAATTAAATACGCGAGTGTGTATAATAGTCTTAACGGTAATTTTATCGCGCTTTAGAACGTTATTTGATTTTTCGGTATGATTACATGTTTTCTATCTTTCATATAGGGTGATCATAACCTTTGCATTCCAGCAAAAACATTGTATTAGAGTCCTCCAGACTCGGTTCTTAAAACCCTCCAGAATTTGATGAGACTGTTTAAATTTTAATCTCTGTGGCGATCCTCTGTTGGGATTCCGCTATCTAAATTTTTTGCAAGAAAGAAAGCAACCCCAAAGAACAATCTAACACAGCATCAATTAAATTAAGATTAAACTGGAGAAGAACATTGCCAGATCTATTTATATTATCTTATTGCTCTACTGCGAAAGAAAATAGAAAATCTTCTGAACACTGACTGTGCATATTTTCTTCACTGGATTTTAAAACCCTAGAAGTAAACCATACCTCAACGGTCAGTTGTTATCTTCACGCATTAAGAAGTATTACCATCAGCGGCGAAACCAATGAGACCACGCCATATTCACCACCTGTATCTAAGACTGTGCCATCCCATAGAACCTTCCTTTTAACATAACAAAAACAAAGTACATTCAGGCTTCACCTTCCAGCGATTTCGGGACTGTACTAACGCATAAACCTGATAATCTGGGGCTGGACACAGTAGAAAAGACATTACCTACGTCGAGTGTTTAATTGATGTTTTTGTATTTTCTATGGAGTGCCAGATTCTACGATCGGTAAGTGTGCGTGAGCGTATGAGTGTTGGCCATCACGAGCGCGCATGAATGACAGGAGATTTATTTTGCAACCATTTTTAATTTGCCTACCTGGTAAATACTTTTACTGTATTCCCTGTATTGTTCCTTTTAAGTGGGATGTTATAACTCTGTTTATTCCCCACCCCCTTACATTTGCATAGTAAAAGGGAAAACAATTGAGAATAACAGGACTTTTTCTACCACCCATACCTAGTACTGTAACACCTCTTTTTTCAGAGTAATTAAATTTACTGTTGGGTTACATTATCTAATAACTACCTATCTTTGGACTGGGTTTATCCTTGTCTATTACAAGCGGGAAGGGCATATTAGATACCAATCTTCATACACCCCCCCCCCCCCTTGTTACTTGTATTTCTGTACCTATGATTTTTTCCTGTAACAAATGATACATGTTGTGACTGATTTTAATGATAAATAAACATAATAAAACTTCTAGTACTGTGTTGGAAGGCCCAAGCACAAATTACCCATATTTGTTTAACATAGTTTGTATTCACGTAGCGTCCGTGTGTTTGAAGCACCAAATTGGTGTGAGCACAGGTGTGTTTGGAAACTGGCAAATAATTGTTTAGCCAGGAGAGTTTAAGGAGTAGATTGAGAGGAACAGATTGTCGTAAAAGAGTCTGTCCTTACTCTCCCCAGCACTCTGTGAAGCAACTATTTACTTTCTAACCCTTATTATCACAGAGCCTTCACCATCATTCTTCACTCTAAACGGGACCACTATTTCTAAGACTCTTTCTCTCAAAATAAATTTACGGCAGATATATGTGCTTATGTATTTTTAAGCGCGTGGTAAACTATGCTTCGTGTCTGAGGATACGCAGAAAGAATGGAGCTACTGCTACCTCAGGCGTGTCGTAAACGGCAACTAATATGAGACTGTGCATGTGACTGGCAACCTCATTTTCAATATATATAAAATCCCATTTTTCTGTCACTAACGCTAAGGGATGCAACTTTGGTTGATAGTTAGACATTAATTGTATTGTTTCCCTTATACGTACTCTCTCGAAAATAGTAACACTTACCAAAGAAGAATGCGCAAATGACGGTGTGTACAAAAATATATTTATAGAATGTGTGATCCCGTATACACACATTGGGATCCTCGCTGCTGCTACGTAGTTCGTGTACTGTGGTGATGCATAGTGGTTTCAAAAAATGCATTTGAATAAGTAAAATTGTCGTTAGGTATTAGTGCTTTTCAATGTAATTCCCGTCTTATGACGGGCTTTTACACTAGTGTAAAATAACTTGCCACAGAAATTATCACTGGTTTTAAAAAATACTTTTGAATAAGTAAAATTGCCGTTAGGTATTGGTGCTTTTGAATGTAATTCCTGTCTTATGACGGGCTTTTACACTAGTGTAAAATAACTTGCCACAGAAATTATCACTGGTTTTTAAAAATGCTTTTGAATAAGTAAAATTGTCGTTAGGTATTGGTGCTTTTGAATGTAATTCCTGTCTTATGACGGGCTTTTACACTAGTGTAAAATAACTTGCCACAGAAATTATCACTGGTTTTTAAAAATGCTTTTGAATAAGTAAAATTGTCGTTAGGTATTGGTGCTTTTGAATGTAATTCCTGTCTTATGACGGGCTTTTACACTAGTGTAAAATAACTTGCCACAGAAATTATCACTCTAAGAGCACATATGAATGTACTATGAAGGGACCAGCTTCAGTGGTGGCTTCATACTCCATAATGATGATGATGATTATGACGACGATGATTATGATGATGAATTAGGATATCTTTAGAAGTCCTGGTTTTTCACTAAAATGTGGTTTAGAGCTTGTAGCTTCTTCTTCTTCTTCTTTCGTTCGCTTGAAATATATTGTCTATATCTGCAATGTTGTTTCTTGTATAAACTTCACTGTCTTTTGTAGTTCATACAGAGGTCCGTATAGCTTGTAGCTTATTGTTAACCTTATTATTTTTAGTTCTTCTATGTTACTATTTATAGTCACTCTTATTCGTTCACAATTTTCGGTGTTTAATTATTAACAGTCAGCTTTTTTAAAAACATTTTCTTCAACAGGGATGCTACTCCACTTCCTTTATTATGTATTCAGTCATTTATAAGTGTGATGTTTGTATTGTTGTTCACTCTGCTTCTAGGAGAGAGATGGGTCTCTTTAATAGCAAACATAACTTTTGAGTTTCAATGCTGACCTATTAATGAAATAATGTTCTTTTTTAACACCTCTGCTATTCCGCTGCATTATTTTGTTGCTCTTATTTGTCAGTTTTATTTAGTTATTTTTCTGTATGGTTTAATGTAAGATTTTTTTTTTTTTTTTTTAAGTTCAGCAAGTTTGGCAATATCTTTTGTTAATACAAGTTGAGCCATTTTGAAATCCACCAACCTTTCTTCTACTTTTAAAAAAAATTTCATTTTCTATGTCTATTGTTGCGTTTTATTTCATAATGTTTCACGTGCATTTTCCCTCCTGTTCTCTTAGCTTTAATTCCTTATCATCTTTACCTGTTGTTGGTTTTGTTAGTTGTTTTCAGATTTTTGAAATCATTTGGTATGTTCTTATTCCATTTTGTTCCTTTAATATTGTATTAAATGGTATATTATGACCCCCTTTGCAGGGTAGAGAACCATCCTTCTCGTGGCATTGCACATACGCCAATTAGTGGGTCTGGTGTGACCTCCACCAGTTATAGCCCGCTGAGTCGGGGAAGTTCTCTGGGGTTGCAAGAAAGCCCAAAACCAATACCCCAAATTTTGTTGCAAGGGTAAAAGGGTGGATAACTCGAACCCTATGGGATCGTTACGAACCAACGAACGAAATGGTAAATTGGTTTCAGCTGCTTGCTTGAGCACTAATTCTGCAGCGTGGTATGCTGGGCATCATAGGCATCTTGCACTGTAGTTTGAACATTTTCTATTCGGGTTTACTTTCTCGTTTTTCATGTAATACTCTGATATTATTTACAGTGGGATTTTCTGATATGTTTTCGAAGTCTTACCTTCAAAGCAACAGATAAGTAATATTTTCCAGCCTATTTCAGTTCTGTTTTACTTCTGCGGTTCATTATCTCAGGTTTTCCACTTTTGTTGTGAAACATTCCTACCAATATGAATAGTATTTGCATTTTTAATAATATTAACACATTGTAACAACAACAACAAGAAACGCACAAGAAATAAACATTGCATACAACTTATTTTATTCTTCAAGATTTAGAAGAAACATCACAAAATAGTTGGCACTTCAAAATCAAATTAACGAATGCCAATACTGAAACTGCGCTTACAATTCAGAACAAAAACAAGTGAATAAGTATTTTTGTGTTGTAAAAAGGAAAAAAAGAAAGGATTTTTGTTTAACATGAGTTATCAGGCACAGTGGGCTGATCACCTGCTTGCCAACCAATCTGATTACGGAAACAATGATAGATTGTTTGGTCTGTTTTTGTTCCACAAAGACGCCACTAGGCGTGGTGGAAACAGCGATAGATTGATCAATTTGTTGTTGCCCTAAGACGCCACTAGGCGTACTGGCCACATACTGCTTTGCCGGTTGATGGCTAAGGATGGAAGAAGAAGAAGAAGATGAGTTATCAACAACTGCTGAACATTAGCTAAAGTGATCTGAAATGAAAAAAAAAAAGCAAGTTAAATAAACATTTATCAACGCAATCAGTAAAATAACAAGCACAAATGCTTACAGACATGTAAAGTTCATCCGGCTTTAATTTGTTCTGATCTCTGAAAAATGACAATCACATTTTATCTGATATATGAACAAAATTTTTTTTTCTAAAAATAAAAATAAAAAAGTACAAAATAGAGTAAGGTCAGAGGAAAGGAACACAATGTGAAATAAAAATAAAATGTAGCAATATAATAACGTAAAATATTTAATCAAGACCTCATTAATACAACTGTAAATACTGACTAAACAAAATACTCGAGACCAGAGAATGCAGTTAACATTACTAAACTTCAGTTGCAGTGGACAAAATAGAACTTAAACAAAAAAAACTGTTACTTGTAATAACCAAATGGTATAAAACTGAACACTGATCACCTTTTGTATTTATTTCAAAACATGAATTAATCTTGAGGAAAATGCAAATGTGACATTTAAGGAATGATATGATATTAATTCTGACTTTCGACAAGATAAAACAGGAAAGGGAGAGAGAGGGGGGGGGGGGGGGGGGGGGGTGGGGGGGGGGGACGGGCGGGGGGGGGGGGGGGGGGGGGGGGGGGGGGGGGGGGGGGGGGGGGGGGGGGGGGGGGGGGGCGCGGGGGGGGGGGGGGGGGGGGGGGGGGGGGGGTGGGGGGGGGGGGAGGGGGGGGAGGGGGGGGGGGGGGGGAGGGGGGGGGGGGGGGGGGGGGGGGGGGGGGGGTGGGGGGGGGAGTGGGGGGGGGAGAAGGGAGAGAATAAATGTAAAACTGACTGCATGGAAAATAGTTTCGAAATATACTTTCTTCGTCTGGTTCCAAAGTAATAAATTCATTGCATATAAATGAGTTCTTTATGCAACAATGAGGAAAAACAAAGAAAAATTAATAATAATGAACACTGCTTGTGAAAATACGAAGAATTAACCATAAAAAATGTTCTTCCGGTGCAAAATAATGTTACACTTTCGTTCTAGGCTATGTGATATTTACTGCTGCTAAAAAATATTTGTATCCTGTCTTTAAAAAATGGTGGAATGAACAGGAAATCTTATTTTCTGGTTAACCTTAACCTCCATTAAACTGATCCAAATATTTCTGTTACGTGAAATATGAATTTACTGACTGTTATTGAACGAAATATATTTTATCTACAAGAAAGACAAGATTATATAAAAAATTAAAACTCGGATTATAATATGGCAACAAAATTAAATTTTATCCAGAAAATAATGTTGATAATTGTTTCGTTAATCTAGGAACATAGTGAAAGAGAATGGTGTAAGCATTTTAGATTACTGTTAAAGTATAGAATTTCAGGACACAGATGTCTTTAGTTATGCAATTTAAAAAAACACACAACAAGAAGAAAATTGAGACAGAAAACTGCCGAAAAAAAATTATACAAATATACACAATCGAAAAAGATCTGTGATGGATTTGCTGGTGTTCAGAGTTGTTGCAATTACCCCTTTCTGCCGGAGTTTTCTCGGTCTCAACTTTATATAGGATTGCTGTCAGTAATTCTAACTGTGGTATATCACTGTTATTTATTTAAATTTTCTGTCTACTTGTTAAAACTGCGCATAACTTGTTAATTTGAATTCTTGAGGTTATCAAACTATCTTTCTGTTCAGGTAACTGTCTTTTTTCCTCTGCCAGCCTTCAAATGTCACGATGCATGGTCTACCACATATTCCATGTGTCTGTGAGCTGTTCAATGTTTAGAATTGTTTGGTAATATCAAGGGATCATTTTCTCAGAAATGTTTCTGATCATCTGGTCATATCCTTCTTTTTAAATCATGTCTTTTGGGTAGAAACACTGGCCAATCCTCGTGGAGAGAAATCATCAACAACTTTCAAATAACAAGCTAAAAAAGGGAATTAACAGGAAAACACTTCATCCAGGTTTCTGAAAACCTCCTGCTATAGCACGTGATATAGCCCGTTCTCTCAGAAGGCAGTGAGTATAAGACAGCGTTCAACTACTTATTGTTCCTATGTGTGCTGTTAAATTTCAAATAATATATTCATTATCAGAATCATTTGTTACATATAAAAAAAAATGGTCTCGAGATGCTGACTAATTCGTTATATGCTGATGGTGAAGCCAAAAAAGTAATCATCATCATCATCATTTTCCTGTTCGTTCCTTAGGGAGCATAGAACAATCACTTCATTCAGTCTTCCTTGCAGGAAACATACACAAAACATTCACGTGCTCTTGCAGCATGTTTCCGTAGCTATTTGTTTTACATAATGATGTTGCCAGTCTCATGATCATCTCATACTAGTCGCCTAGTACGACATGCCTGAGGGAGTAATAGTTCTTTTCTTTCTTTGTTTCATCAGAGATCCCCGGGGTAGAAGACGTAGCCCAAAAGAGTAATGCCCCTGGTTTAATGCAGTCATCTTTCTGTATGTACTAAAACACTATTACGTTAAGTCAACTGTCACAAACAACAATAGAGTATGACTGCGGTGAGATATTACTACAATGCAGGCAAAGAAAAGTGAACAAAATTCTAGAACAGTTTAAATTAAATTAACAATGGTACAATCTGATTGTTAAATGACAGATTCGTTACTTAACATAAAGGGAATTGAATAGTCACTCTACTTTTTAAATCTATATACCTTCACTTATATCTACTGGGGAGCCGCGGTTGCGCAGTGGTTAGTGCACTGGCTTCCTAGCTCTGTGGTCCATGGTTCAAATCCCAGTTGAGGTGGGACCGCAAACGGTCGACCCAGCCTCACCAGAGCAACTCTGGTAAGGTTAAGGCGGTCGACGTGATGACCACATCACCACTAGTGTGCCGATGGTCAAGAAAATATGGGTCTAACACCATATTCCCATTATGCCTCATGGGTGTGTAACAGGATCCTTTTACCATGTATCTAGTGGATACACATGAAACACAAGTCAAAACAAGTCACGATTAACTGCCATTTGATGAATATGTTTTGTAAGTTTTACTTCCAGAAATAAAGTAAAATCTAAAATAGCAAATTAGTTAAGAGAGAGCAAGAAAAGCAGCCTACTGTTAGTCTTGTTGAACAGGTCGGATCTCACGTTCAGCAGTTAAGTTAATGTGTCACGTCACTTTATCTAGTAAAATAACATTTAATTTTCTTTATTTTGACGTTTGTTTTATATAAAATTAGTTGGATAGGAGTGAGGAAATAACATTTAAAAATAAGTAGTGACTTTTCGATCACCTCGTTGATATTCTATGCAGATGTCAAATGGGACACTACCACCTTTGTATTCACACAAGGAAAGCTAACCACATTCGCTCAGTTTCACATGTCCAGGAACATCAACTATGTGCAAAAGTCACAATTTACTCAACAAAATTGTTGATAAAAAGTAAATAAAATAAGGCCTTCAGTTGTGGTAGCAAAAAAAAAAAAAACACACACAATACAAAGAAAGTAAAGCGACCAAGTGAAACCAAAAATCTGATCATCACATAACATATTGCAGAATACAAATCAATATATACAACATGTTTCATACTTTGAACAATGGTGAACTATAGAATGCTTTGGTGTGTGCGTATTATATTCGCAATGACTTTTATGAAAGACAATTAGGTTTGCTGAGCAAAAAAAAAAAAAATTATTATCTTCCCCTTTCCTAGTCTCCCTTCACATCCCAAAAGTTGATGTAAGTTGTACTGGGAGTGCCATGCGGTACTCAAAATGCATTTAGTGGGAGTGCTATGCGGTACTCAAAATGCATTTAGTGGGAGTGCTATGCGGTACTCAAAATGCATTTAGTGGGAGTGCTATGCGGTACTCAAAATGCATTTAGTGGGAGTGCTATGCGGTACTCAAAATGCATTTAGTGGGAGTGCTATGCGGTACTCAAAATGCATTTAGTGGGAGTGCTATGCGGTACTCAAACTGCATTTAGTGGGAGTGCTATGCTGTACTCAAAATGCATTTAGTGGGAGTGCTATGCGGTACTCAATATGCATTTAGTGGGAGTGCTATGCGGTACTCAAACTGCATTTAGTGGCAGTGCTATGCGGTACTCAAAATGCATTTAGTGGGAGTGCTATGCGGTACAACACCAAAAAATTAATTGAAGTTTAAAGCACCGCAGAGCGACTCCCAACACAACTTCATTAATTCGTTTCTCTTTTCACTCCGTGTGGAGCAAGGTCCTCTTGCAGGAAGCCAGCCTCAAAACATGAATGTGCTCTTGTCACAGCGGTTCCTGAAGCAACTTGTTTTACAAGCCGACTCAAGTCACAACCTCATTTTAGTTCCTTCTTATGACAGGCTTGAGGGAGCCCTTGTATTCTTTCTGTATCTCCTTAGAGACCCCCATTATATTCTAACTTCTGCCAGATATATTATAACATAAACTCTGTTTAACATCTATATTTCAGGATACATTTCCTCCTCTAAAAGAATCTCAAAGACAAAGTTCAGTTTTAATGTTGTTTATCAGGCACACAAACAATTTTTAAAAAGTGCCGAGCATGTCACATAGGAATAATACAAAGCAGACAAAAATTCTGTACAGAAAATATTTGGACTGACTCTGAAGGAGCCATCACTTCAGGCATTATCATTTATAATATACATTATGAATGCAAATAATAACAACCAGATATGGCTATTATTGTAAAACAAATCAGGTAAGGCAATAATGTATTTTTGTCAAGCAAATACAAACTGAAAGTCATTGATGAGTAATAGAATAATTAATCAACAGATTCATAAACAAACCCATTAGCCAAAAAAATTTAGCTGTGTCCATAATTGTAAGCACTTGGCTCTAACTAACTGGTCCAATGGTGGACAAATAATTATGTCAAAAGAAAATGGTTATCAGATATCACATACGCAATCACATGACTCATTTATTCAAGTGACAGGATGGAAGTAAGGCATGTGGACAGAAAAGGTACTGCAAAAATCTGTCATTCGTGTCTTCGGTTTTTTTCTATTTCTTGGTGAAAGTATTTATAAGCATAATTTACAATATAGGGTGAACAGTGATTTATTGTGAAATGATCATATCCGCTGCGAATTAATTATGCTCAGAGAAGATATTGTCTTAGCGTATTTGGCGCATGGGGCAAGCTTCTTTGACATGCGCACCCTCACTCACACTTTTTCCCGCGAAAGTTAATTAAACTATACTGGACCAATTAAGTGAGATTCTTAAATCAGTTCACAGATCAGTTTTGGTTAGTTATTACTGACAAAACAAAAATCGCGACAAAAGTTAAAAAAAAAAAAAACATAATGTTAAACATGTCACATTTTGATGTTTTTTTTTTTTTTGTTGTTTTGTTTCTTATAAAAAAAAAAGCTTACTTAGCCTGGACAAATTGTGTCAGAGCTGAAGAAAAGTCGGGCTTGTAGATGAAAAAACTACTTTATCTTTCTCTCCCGCTCCGGCGCACCCTTGAATTAGCGCCAAGGGCGGTCGCCCCGGTTGCCCTACCCTAAGGCCGGCTTTGATTATGCTTCACCCTCAAGAAGAGACTTGAATGGTTGCATAGTGTTACTTCCAAATCATTATGCATAATGCCCTCTTCAACGTATTGTAGATAACTGAGGTCAGTAGGTATGTGTCAGGTTTCTAGTCTTTGGCAGTCAAATGATGGTTTATCTCAGACAATAATAATTATTTCACACATCAGAAATGTAATTAGTCATCAAAAAACACAAAAGTACAACGAAGAAGTTACGAACTTTCATAAACGAATGCCTGCCACAGAACAGAAGCAATCTACGGGACCGGCGAAACGGAGACAGGCTGAAAAAACACAAGGAGAAGGAAACTGGAGACAGGCAAGAAAGAGATCATGAAAATATGGAAAGACTGTATGGATAGCACAGAGCAGAAATGCTTGACTTGAATTTGTTAACGGCTTTTGTCCCACAGGAAAATGAAAGCAAATAAATGAAATGCTGAAATATAGTTTTACGTAACAAGTATACCACATTGCTGAATATCATTTACGTGTTCCACTCATTTTTTTTTTTTTTTTTGGACTGAAAGATGCAAGTACAGGTGTAGTCGCGAGCACAATCTTTAACATACATACACCAATTTCTGGGGTCTTCAGTATAAAGATGGCTCCGACTATGATATTGGAAGATATTGTCTTAGTTCGTCTCAGGTGGTGACTATCGTCAACAGTTGTTCTACTGTCTTACAAAATACAAAGATTCTGCTATAAATAAACATGGTTTAAGTTTCTATTGTAACACTGAAAGATATATCATTTCTTGGGTCATGTGTTATAAAAACAACACAAATTATGTTCTTCTTTGACCCTTAGCCACCGGCTGTCAAAGCCGTCAGTGGCCATCACGCCTGGTGGCGTCTTGTAGGGCAGCAACAAACTGCTGCCACTTTGTTCGGATGGCGGCCATCCTTCGTGCAGTGCCCCAGCTCTGGTTCATTCTTGGCATCTCGGCCTCCACAGTTCAACGCCAAGTTGGTTTTGGTCGGCATCTCTTTCACTTTCCTTCAGGTGTCCATGGCATAGCTGTTCGTGTGATGGCATCGGGGTTATTTTGAGAACGTGGCCAACCTAGCTTTATCGTCTGTCAGCTATGATAGTGTGCATGTCCTCTTGGTTGCTCAAAGTAAGTAGTTCTTAGTTGGTGATGGTATTCGGCCAAAAGATTTGGAGAATTTTCCTGTGGCAGATTGTGTGGAAAGAGGACAATCTCCTTCTCTGGTACTCTCCAGCATTCCGCACCATAGAGAAACACAGAAAGAACACAGCTCTCGTATAATTTTAATTTGGTGTTTGTGCTATACAGATTATGTTACAAGTGAAATATTTATTTAAGCCATAACAGATATTAACAAACCAAATATTTAGACATGGCTGCAAAGGTAAAATTACAGCTTAATGTTAACAACGATTAGGCTTGCCTGACAAGGTCAGTTATAGTTAATATTAACAAAGAAAAAGGCTTTGCTGCCCAAGTTAGCTTCAACATTATTAACAAACCAAATATTTAGGCATGGCTGCCAAGGTTAATGTGTAGCTTAGCGTAAATAATTAGACCTGGCTAACAAGGGTCAGTTATTGTTAAATACTAACAAACTTAAAAAAAGGCTTTGCTGCCCAAGTTAGTTTTTAACATTATTAACAAATTAAACAACTAGGTATGACTGCCAAGGTGAAATCGTAATGTTAACACTTAGGCCTATTTGCTCTAGTCATTTTTACCATAATAGAAATTAAAAAAAAAACTGACACGCATCGATCAACAACAAATTAGTCACACTACTTCCATGTGAGGTCTTTTTTAAACTCACCAAATTTGTATCATGTAGATAACATAACTATATAAATGACCCCATACATCTACATGTGTGTTATAAGAGAAAACTCACCAAATTTGTATCATGCAGATAACATAACTATATCAATGACCGCATATATCTACATACATGTGTGTTATCAGAGATAACTCCCACATTTGTATCATGCAGATAACATGACTATATCAATGACCGTACACATCTACACGTGTGTTATCAGAGAAAACTCACCAAATTTGTATCATTCAGATAACATAACTATATAAATGACCGTATACATCTACATGTGTGTTATCATTGAAAACTCACCAGATTTATATTGTGTAGATAATATAACTTTATCAATGACCGTACACTTCTACATGTGTGTTATCAGTGAAAACTCACCAGATTTGTATCGTGTAGATAACATAACTATATCAATGGCCGTATATATCTACATGTGTGTTATCAGTGACACTTTCTCATCAACTTTCTAGACATGTAGTTCTCGAAGGTCTCTGATGAGACAAAGAAAGAACAGGCCCACCAGGTGTGTCGTAAGAGTCGACGACGATGGCAACCCCACCATTTAAAACAAATTGCTATAGAAACCCTGGGCACAATGGACTAATCACCTGTTTGTCAAACATTTTGATTACATGTTTTGCCCAGGAGCCTTGTGCTCTTTGGGTCACCTCTACACTTCGTTTTACGGGGTAGAAGAGGTTCCGATTATGAGATGAGATGAGCTATAGAAACCGCCACTGTAAGAACCCATCATCATCAAGTGCCATGGCTAGTGGCGTAGGAGATCATGTCTCTCCACAACTTCCTATCTCCAGTACGTTGTTGACCTCCTTCCATGCCACGATGTCAAACTGTCCAGTATTAGCTTTCTATGTCTATCTCTTTTTCCTTCAACCTTACCTGTTGATACGATATATTTCAGATTCCCTTGTCTCATAAATTTTACTGAAGAACTCTCTTCCTTGACCATTGACAAAGAAAATATTGTTAATGTAGTCCATTATAGCCATTAGCCAACCTAGCCTATCATAGCTCAGTAAATGATAAGCAAAACTGTGTGTTGCAGGCACTCGCAGTAAATAAAAAGCAGAACACTAGACAACAGAACATTAACAGAAGTGATAAGCTTACCGAGGAATCGAACCCAGGACCATCCGAACAGCGCCATCGTCTCGATACGGGACTGAATTGTGACTAACAACACTGTCAACTCAACACCACAATAATAGTGCTTCGTGGACAGCGGTCATTTTCAAGTTTTGTTTCTATTATAACTTACCAAGTTTCTCCTACAGTTGAACTCATCACTGAGTCGTCTCAGTTCCTGGCCCACCTCCCTGGCCCTTTGTCTGTTGGCTAAGGATTGCAGGTTAGGAACGGACAGAGAGCGGTCGCGGCCAACAGAGGTGATGATATCAGGTAGAGGAACTGTACTGGGCGGTAAAGGCACTCCGCTTTCTGAGAGTCGGCGAAGTCGAGAAGCTGCTGTTCCTGCAATAAGAAGATGAGGAGGTCTGTGGTAATGCTATGATAAACGATTGAGGCGGTCGAAAATAGGTCATGTAAATATTACTGGGACAAATGAGTTTTGGCTTTACCACTGAAAACAGCGATGCCCATTTATCAATAAATCCATATCCTTTTTGTCCCACAAGGGTCACAGACCATCAACAAACACATGGCAAGTCCTGTCACGTGCCATCAGCTCGAGATCTTTTCATGTCTGCTTCATCATTTACATTTCTGTTTCCAGTTCTCTTCACCATATGTTCGTGAGTCTAACTCTACCAATTACTCTGGGGATTTCAGGAAAAAGACTACCCGATAATACTGCCATTAGGTTCCCCGAATGTGTGTTGAATCCATCATCAACAGCCTCTCCTCATCTCTTGATCCACTGGCACTTGTCTGGTTCTTATCGTTAGTTCCACACTGGCTACCTTATCGTTAGTTCCACACTGGCTACCTTATCGTTAGTTCCACACTGGCTACCTTATCGTTAGTTCCACACTGGCTACCTTATCGTTAGTTCCACACTGGCTACCTTATCGTTAGTTCCACACTGGCTACCTTATCGTTAGTTCCACACTGGCTACCTTATCGTTAGTTCCACACTGGCTACCTTATCGTATCATTTCAATCCGTGTATTTTACACAAGCACCCAATTATAAAAGTCTGTTAATTTCTAATTGTTGTTATTGTCGCTTTCCATTTATGGCGTGTACCATTTTCTTAAAAAAAATAAAAAAAAAAAAAGATAATGCATTTAGGTTAATTTTGAGTCTCTTTCTTTTTCTACTTTTGTTTGTTTGCTCTGAAGAACTTGTGCTCGTAAAATTAGGTCATTTCTTTGTCATAGTAAGACTACAAATTTTCGTCCGCCCCCTCTGTCCCTGCTAAGAAAATGAATTGTTATGGTGTAAGAGGTAAGAAGCTCTTTGGCCAAATCAAAAGCGTCAAAATTCACAATATCATCTTTTTAAAAAGTTTTACTTCGTTTTTGCCGAGGCTTGAGATCCGCTCAACCTAAAGACAAGGTCTGTCGGTTATACTGACATAATGTTCAAATATAAAAGACCTTGTGGTCTGTTATATTCACTACTGCATATACACAAAAGAAATAGAAGTCTCAAAATAATTGGTACAAATCTGTAACAAGTAGCAATGGAAGCGTTTATTGGTTTACTCCGATTTTTATTTTATCTGTAATTCACTTTACCACTGAATCTAACGTCCCATGAAAATCCTCAAGATACCGAGAACAGCCTCATGTTTTGATTCCATCATGACCGAAATGATAAAGACAACAACTCTCCAAGTCTCCATTCAGTTCTATCCTGGCAAAAATGGTTTTGCCTCTCTATTATTATTCATTTATTTCTCTGTTCATTCGTTATGCAGCCTGCAGCGGGTCCCCCGTGAAGGAAGCCTGCAGGAGGTCACCCTAGAAGGAAGCCTGCAGGAGGTCCCCCTTGAAGGAAGCCTGCAGCAGGTCACCCTTGAAGGAAGCCTGCAGGAGGTCCCCCTTGAAGGAAACCTACAGCAGGTCACCCTTGAAGGAAGCCTGCAGGAGGTCACCCTTGAAGGAAGCCTGCAGGAGGTCACCCTTGAAGGAAGCCTGCAGCAGGTCACCCTTGAAGGAAGCCTGCAGCAGGTCACCCTTGAAGGAAGCCTGCAGCAGGTCACCCTTGAAGGAAGCCTGCAGCAGGTCACCCTTGAAGGAAGCCTGCAGCAGGTCACCCTTGAAGGAAGCCTGCAGAGTATTCATGCAATCTTACAGCAGTACTCTCTGTAGCAATTTATTTTAAATTATGATGTTACCAGCCTCCTGCACAACCTCATACTAGTCGCCTCTTGGGACATACCTTCGCTAGTAGTAGTCCTGTTCTGTCTTTGTCTTGTCGGAAACTCATGAGAGCTGCACGAGACGTCAGTCTTTGTCTTGTCGGAAACTCCTGAGAGCTGCACGAGACGTCTGTCTTTGTCTTGTCGGAAACTCCTGAGAGCTGCACGAGACGTCTGTCTTTGTCATGTCGGAAACTCCCGAGAGCTGCACGAGACGTCTGTCTTTGTCTTGTCGGAAACTCCTGAGAGCTGCACGAGACGTCTGTCTTTGTCTTCTCGGAAACTCCTGAGAGCTGCACGAGACGTCTGTCTTTTTCTTGTCGGAAACTCCGGAGAGCTACACGAGACGTCTGTCTTTGTCTTGTCGGAAACTCCTGAGAGCTACACGAGACGTCTGTCTTTGTCTTGTCGGAAACTCCTGAGAGCTACACGAGACGTCTGTCTTTGTCTTGTCGGAAACTCCTGAGAGCTACACGAGACGTCTGCCTTTGTCTTGTCGGAAACTCATGAGAGCTACACGAGACGTCTGTCTTTGTCTTGTCGGAAACTCATGAGAGCTGCACGAGACGTCTGAATTTTTCTTGTCGGAAACTCCGGAGAGCTGCACGAGACGTCTGTCTTTGTCTTGTCGGAAACTCCTGAGAGCTACACGAGACGTCTGTCTTTGTCTTGTCGGAAACTCCTGAGAGCTGCACGAGACGTCTGTCTTTGTCTTCTCGGAAACTCATAAGAGCTACACGAGACGTCTGTCTTTGTCTTGTCGGAAACTCCTGAGAGCTACACGAGACGTCTGTCTTTGTCTTGTCGGAAACTCCTGAGAGCTACACGAGACGTCTGTCTTTGTCTTGTCGGAAACTCCTGAGAGCTACACGAGACGTCTGCCTTTGTCTTGTCGGAAACTCATGAGAGCTACACGAGATGTCTGTCTTTGTCTTGTCGGAAACTCATGAGAGCTACACGAGACGTCTGCCTTTGTCTTGTCGGAAACTCATGAGAGCTAAACGAGACGTCTACCTTTGTCTTGTCGGAAACTCATGAGAGCTACACGAGACGTCTGTCTTTGTCTTATCGGAAACTCCTGAGAGCTACACGAGACGTCTGTCTTTGTCTTGTCGGAAACTTCTGAGAGCTACACGAGACGTCTGTCTTTGTATTGGCATGTTTTGTTTGCGGTTAATTTAAGCAACACATTGACGGGATCCACACAGAACATGCCTACACCCCCCCCCCCCTCCCTCTAATCCTGTAGTCTCTTCTTAGCTTTTTTTTTTCTCTTCCTATATTATACAATATTTTTGTACTTACACTAACAAATTTTACCTCTAACACTGTTTCCTCTCTTTTAAATAAATAAATGTAGATAATTAGCAGGCACTCGTTGGGCAGAAAGGAAGACACCAGACAACAGAAAAGAAATATAAGTGAGATGCTTACCGGGAATCGAACCCAGAACCATCCCAAAGGCGCCATCGCCTTGCTGTGAAAGTAAATCGTTAAAGGATCACTGGGTGGTCGATTTTCTTGATTTCCTTTACGATTAAAAAAAAAAAAAAAGGTTTGATATTACTTTTATAATTTTTGTTGTACTCAAATTTTTTTTAATGTCTGCTTCTTCGTTTTTAGTATTACTGTTTTATGTATTATGCTGATGTACCATCTCCTACGCTGGACGTTTATGCAACTACATTTTGTTCTCGTTATCAAACAAATTCTGGTCTTTACTTTGGTCTTGGAAAGAACGCCACCTTATATCCTGCACTTCTTGTTATGTCTCTTCTCTCTTTCACTAAACTACTCTATTCCTCTCTTTGTTCTCGTACTCTGGATTATGCTACGTCACTTTTTCTGTTCCCTTTTCTTTCCTTGCGAAGCACGTGAGCACCACTGCAACTGGTTTTTTTTTTTTGTTTTTGTTTTAAAGAGGAAACCTGCATCGAAGCATTCATTGCTTTTTCAGCGGTTTTCTTTTCTGTAGGAATCTGTCTTACATGATGAGGTTACTAACCCTATGCTTGTTATATCACTGCTGTCCCGTATTTAAAACACAAACAGAATTACGTTAATTCTACAGCGAGATACGAGATCTGAAAGCACGTAAACGTGGAAGGAAATGAAGATTATCTAGATAATGTAACAGACACGTGCATCGGAAGTTGACTATTGCACGGATCTCCCAATATTTCCAAGATTAGGAACATGAGTTACATCCCTTATAACTATAGAGTGGGCCAACGAACGGAGTGGCGATCCTAGAGATGTGTGTCATCCAGGGGCAAACTATAAGTATTTTGGTTCTTTGGACGGATCTTCACATTGGCACTCCCTTCCCCATAAATCACACACAAAAATATATTATGCATACGAGTTGATTTTTTAACGGCACAGTACAGTACCACCATACCAGTGTCCGATGGCACCTCCTCCCCCCCAATCTTCCTGGTTGTCACCCGTGGCGGATTTCCCCCCCCCCCCCCCCCCCCCCCCCCCCCCCCCCCCCCCCCCCATCCCCCCCCCCCCCCCCCCCCCCCCCCCCCCCCCCCCTCCCCCCCACCCCCCCTCTCCCCCCCCCCCCCCCCCCCCTCCCCCCCCCCCCCCCCCCCTTTTGCAACCCACTTAGTACGCCACTGGTATCAGCTAACAACTAAAGCGTCAACGCTAGAAATAAATATAAAGTTATCAGTTTATCAGTACGTAAATAAACACAAGAAGTATGTGATGAAATTTTGACCTCTGGTTTATCTTGCACGTGATCTGTCACTTCGTGTAGCACAGACAGACATTTATGATAATAAATATAGGTCAATCACGAGGACAGTGAAGTTCAGGTCAGCACGTTAGCTCATAATCTATTTATTGTTGCTGAAGACATTGGTTTGGTTTGGTTGTTAAGGACCATCTTCATTGCATACAGACAACTACATCAAGGCCCTTCTCCCTTAGATCACACAAAGAAGATCTCAGCACAGTGCACGAACTCTGTAGAACCGGCGAGGACCCCATTGTGTGTATACAGGAATCACACATTTTATAAATATTTTTGTGGTGCGTAGGTTTTCTAATTTTGTAAATTTAGCCAGGGCAGGGGCCGTATGGCCTACTCTTTACGATTTCCAACTGCCAAGGGATTTTTAACGTGCGCATCTAAGTACACGGAACCTTCTATTTTTTCGCCCTTATCCAAGAAGGCTAGACATCCGATTTCACTACCCATGAGATCAAGAAGGAGTATGACATCATTACGACTCGTTGGTTCTGAAGACATAGATTGTAGCAATTTTTGCTGTCTCTTAAAACGTCAATTTATTGGCCTTTTTAGATTTTATTTTATTTTGTTTATCGAAATAAACAAATAACAAATAAAACTGATTAATCAAATGACAGCCACTTCTCTTTGTTCTCACATTTGTTTCATGCATATCCAATGGATACAAGTGAGGATATATCCATTACAAAATATAAAATGACTTTTCAATCACTCTGTGTACAGGCGTACCTACCTCGCTTTAAGACGCTTCCCTTTAGCGCGCTTTGCTACTGCGGCGCTTTTCAATTATATTCATGTTTATTATTTTCGGCGCTTCCCTTGCTCTTAAGGAGGTTTTCGGCGGTCATGCGCGCATCAGCTGACTCCGAAGAAGTTCTACATTGGGTAAAATACTATCAAACGGTAAAGCATGCTACAGAGAAATCCTTCGCGAAAGGAAGCGTCAGTCAATGAGGAAAACTTCATTGTTGACTTATTTTAATAAAGTGACACAGCCATCCAACCTTCAACAGCAAGTAGCCATGCCATTCAACAGCCATCAGGATCAAGGCAAAACTCTCCACCAGCAAAGAGAATAAGATTCGTTGAAGGTTCAAATGATGAAGCTGTCTCCTTCAGTAATTACTTCTTCTAAAATGTTAATTCGTCAGTCATTATAAGCAAAGGACGAAACTATTTTAAGGTTAGCAATACAGTACTGCAGCAATTTTTATTTTATTTGTTATTTTTACTTTTGCACCGTTCTTTTTTAGGCCTAGCTCTATTGCGCACTTAATAAATGAAGCGTAAGCATGTTTGGGCTTTTATATGCACTGGTAAGTGAAAAAACGGCTATGATTCGCTTTCAGGCGATGTTCGCTTTACGGCGATGGTTTGGAACCTAACCCGCCGTATTAGCGAGGTAGGCTTGTATCCATCAGGTCAGGAGTTTCTGAGCCACGTGCCCTGAGAAGTATAAGTACCCATATCCTTTCTGAGTGATCTTGACAAAGATTAGAAGTCATTATCTCTTTGTCACTGACTGTCAGATAGCTTTATCGTATGGGTTAATCTTGCGGTAAACGTTTAACTATTATCTCGCTACTCCGAGTTTTAATGTTAATCTTCAATTTAGAGATGTAACTCAGGGGGGAAATTAAATAGGTTGTGTACGTCACACTTGCTGCAAAAGGCAAAGAAACGGCCAAGGTCACGACCGCAGGGTTTTCGTCGTGTTTATCATAAGCTGAGCGTCCCATTGGCAGAGTGTGTAGGGCGCTTGTTACTCGAGTCAAAGTTACCGGGTAGCAGAATCAGAATATGGTAGCGTCTCGCTCCAGTTTATCCTGCTGTAAATGGATGCGTGTCATAACTTCTGCGTTAAGGAAGGCAAAGGCAGCGAGGTCCGAAACTAGTCACCCAACACTGCAAGTGCTTTAGAGATCTTTCCTGGCAGTAAAAAAAAAAATCGACATCTTGCGTATTTGTGTGTGTGTGTGTGTGAATTAGTCGACAAGAAAAACTGATATTGAAGACACAAAGGTCAGTCAATGTAAAATGTGATCAGTCTGGCTCAAAATGTCTCAGCGTTTGAAAACAATATATGCCAAGAAAGCCGTCACTGTTTCCTGTATTTTAAAATTAGAGCGTGCGTACAGGAATAATTTTTTTTTATCTGGCACAGGACAGTTAATGTCGTGATTTCTCTAGTCTTTATCGTGGAAAAAGATTGGTCTCTTTAACACTTTTTCACGCTCAATACTTGTGTTGGAAGCAAGCAAGTTCTTTATGCGTGCTAATTTTCAATTAAAGATTTGGAATAAAATTATTGGATAGGCAATATGGTCGACTGGTTTTTGTCCGTTCTCGCACCTTCTTCTCTTCCTCCCCCACTGTTTTTTTTTTTTTTTGAACCAGTAAGTTGTAGTAGAAATGTAAAGGTGGTCGCAAAGAAGAAGCTGTTGAGGGGGTGGGTGTAGTGTTAGAGACTTCACTTTACTAGGTCCAGCTTTATGAGGTGGAGGTTACCCGTTCCCTTCCTCGCTACCTCTACTTTCCCTAACTCAAGAGCAGCGTCAAGTACCCATTTACGATTGGGTAGACTGGGGCGTGACCCCGTGACCCTACCCGGTTTCAATCCTAGACAACCAGTCTATGAAAATAATTTGAAAGTCTCATTCTAAAAATAGTTACATGAATGTAGATGGTTACGCTCCACAACAAACATTAGTTTGCTGATTTACATGGAGTATGCCATATGGCCTCAACCCTGGCAAAATTTAAAAATGAGAAACCTACCCACCACATAAGATATTTATAGAATGTGTGATTCCTATATACACACATTGGGATTTTCGCCGGTGCTACGGAGTTCGTGCACTGTGCTGAGATCCTCCTCTTAAAGCTCACTTTTTTAAGCCTTTAATTTGTTTTCCATTTAATTGCACTCATTCTTCTCCTCTTCTCCTCTTTGACTCCTTGTGCATGGAACCACAACGACAATTTGCCTCCTCCCAAGAAGCCTGCATCACAGCACATACTCCAGTGGCAGTGGTTTCTTTAGCAATATATTTTACAATATGCGGTTGCCAGCCCCAGGAATAACCTCCCATTAGTCGCATTTTACGACATGCACGACAGAGCAGGAGCCGCATTATTTCTTTGTCTCATCAGAGACCCCCGGAACCTACGGGGGGGGGGGGGGGGCCCTCTTAATTTAGTTGTGAAAAGTATCTGGTTCAATCTCTGATATTTTAAATCCAGGGCATAGTGTCTAACATTTTAGGCAGCACAATAAACTGCTGCCACTTGTTATCTTTTCCTTTTTTTTTTTTTTGATACGAAGACAATACTCGCCCCGTGCCCAACCTCACCTGTTGACTCTGACGACATGCCTTCCGGGAGCAGTTTTCTTATTCTTTCTCCGTTTCCTGACAGACCGGTGGTGAACAACACGGGATATGATGATGAGACATCAATGGTTTACTAGCTGTTCATACGTGTCATGACTCAGGCCAGTCAGCACGTTTCGCGCGCACGTATGTATGCAGACGCACGCACACTTACAGTACACTTACACACACACTTACACCACTAAAGATACGCGTCGCAAAATAACATATTTTTTTTACACGTCTTACGCACGTGAAGTTGATGCAGAACCCATTGTAGTAAAACTAATTTAATTGATAACATGTATCCACTAGATCGAACATTTATTCTTGTCATTTACAAGCCTTGTGGAACATGGCGCCACCACTAACAGGCCACAGGAAGCCTGCGTCAAAGTCTCCATCCTCTCAGCCTCCACAGTCCTCCGCCAAGTTGTCTTTGGTCGGCCTCTCTTTCGCTTTCCTTCAGGGGTCCAAAGCATAGCTGTTCCCGTGATGGCACCGGGGCCCCCTCTGAGGACATGACCAACCCAGCTCCAGCGTCTGCCAGCCACGATGGTATGCATGTCCTCCCGCCCGCCACGAGCAAGCAGATCCCGGCCGGTGATGGCACCCGGCCAAAAGACTCGGTGAACTTTTCCCAGGCATGTTGTGTGAAAAGAGGACAATCTCGACATTTCCTTCTCTGCGACTCTCCAGCACTCCGCACCACAGAGAAGCACAGAAAGCACGCAACTCTGGTATAATCTTAATTTTGTGCTTGTGCTGCACCGGGAGGACCTCCAGATGTTATCTAGGCCAAAGAAGGCCGCTCCTGCCCCACTCACTCCGATGTTGATGTCCTCGCCCACCCCACCGTCCGGTGTCACCACGCTTCCTAGGCATGCGAAGGCATCCGTCTGCACCAGCCGCCGATTCCCCACCGACATGGGCCCAGGGTTGCTCACACCGAGCGCCAAGACCCCAGACTTCTCCAAATTGATGTCCAAGCCCACCCGCTGGCTAAACTTATCAAGTCCATCCGTCTCTTCCCGGACGTGTTGATGCGAATGTGCCAGCAGTGCAATGTCATCTGCACACCCCAGATCCTCCAATGTTGAAAATGTAGTCCATCTTATTCCTCTTGGACTGCCCTCTGTTGTCCGGCGCACCACCCAGTCCATGACTGTCAAAAATAGAGCGGTTGACAAGGGGCATCCCTGCCGCACTCCCGTCCCCACCCCGAAGGCCAGGCCGCCCTGCCCAACACTACACGTAAAGTTGGCATAGAGGCTTTTTATGATTGACACTATGCAGCTTGGAATTCCATAAGCCCTCAGTATTTTCCATAAACTGTCCCTATGTATGCTGTCAAAAGCCTTTTCAAAATCAACAAAATTTATGTAAAGCTGTCTCTGCCACCCTGAGCACTGCTCCATAATGTTCCAGAGAGCGAATATATGGCCTACACATCTTCTGTTCTTTCCAAATCCTGCTTGCCCTCTCCTCAGTCTGTAGTCCACCGCCCCTGAAACTCTCTGTATAACCATCCTGCCCAGCATTCTGCTGGGAACTGAGAGAAGAGCGACTCCTCTCCAACTATTGCAGTCCAAAAGATCTCTCCCCCCCCCCCCCTGGGCAACCCGACAATCACTCCCCTGTTCCACTCCGATGGCGCCGTCCCCGCTCTCCACACCCGTGCAAACAGTAGCTCCAATAGTTCTGCCGCCAGCTCAGGGTCTGTCCCAAATAGCTCTGCATTTAAGCTATCATGGCCCGGAGCCCTACCGTTCCCCAACCCCCCGATTGCTGTGATGATTTCCTCCCCTCGTGGAATGTCTGCATTTACATCCAGATCGTCCTCAGCCCCAGGAACACCCAATTGTGTCTCTGGTATTTCCCTGCCCAGAGTCTCTCCGAAGCGCTCTGCCCATCCCGCCTCCCGTCCCTCCGCTGTCCTGATGAGACCTCCCTGCCTATCTCCTACCAATGCAATATTGTCTGCACCCCGCTCTCCGCCGATGAATTTAGTCACCTTGTATACTGTGCCCTGTTCACCTCTCAGTGCTGCCCCTTCTGCCTGTTTTGCAAGATCGTCCAGGAAATTCCCCCTGTTGGCTCGGGTTTGGCGTTTAACTTCCCTGTCCAGTTGACTGCACTGTTCGCCATATAGTTGCCCTAACCTGGGGGACCTCGCCTCTGCCTTCCCTCCCCTCATTCCCCCTCTCATCTTTATGGTGTTTAGCGTTTCTGGCGCCATCCAGTCGAGCCTCTTCCTCTCCCGGAATCCCAAGCATGATCCGCTACTTTCCCTATATACTGCTGAAATGGTGTTAAAACTCCGGTCCACATCATCAGTCAATGTCCCTTCCTGGCCCCTGGCAAACCGATATCGTTTCTCAATGTCGGCCGCAAAAGCTTCTCCGGCAAGGGGGTCCCTCAACTTGCCGATGCCAAACCCTCTCTGTGCAGCCACAGCCGGCCCAGCCCTTCCCAGCCTCACTTTCAGCCTTGCAACTACCAAATGGTGATCGCTTCCCACATCTGCACCTCCTCTTACCCTAACATCTTGCAATGCATGTCCCCATCTACCGCCAACCATTCATTCATAACCCTCCACTCCCAAAGGAGCATAGGCCTTCAACAAACACATGCCAAGTCCTCCTATCCCGTGCCATCATCTCAAGTTCTTTCCATGTTCTCCTCATCATTTTCACCTCTATTTCCAACTCTCTTCTCCATGTACTTCTTGGTCTTCCTCTGCCTCTCTTGCCCTGGGGGTTCCAGAACAAGGACTGCCTTGTAATACTATCAACAGGTTTCCTCAGCGTGTGTCCTATCCATCGCCATCGTCTTCTTCTTATCTCTTGTTCCACTGGCACTTGTCTAGTTCTTGTCATCAGTTCCACGTTGGTAACCTTGTCATACCATTTTAATCCCTCTATTCTACGCAAGCACCCATTTATGAAAGTCTGTAGCTTTTTGGTTGTTGTCTTTGTTGTTCTCCATGTCTCCGAGCCATACAATAGGACTGACTTCACATTTGAGTTGAAGATTCTTATTTTCGTGTTGGATCCGATTTCTCTTGATCTCCATATATTTCCCAATGCAATGAAAGCTCCTCTTGCCTTTTGTATTCTTATTTTGATATCACTGTCTGTCCCTCCAACTTTGTCTATATTACTGCCAAGATACGTGTATGATTCTACATCTTGAATTGGTGTTTCTTCAAGTTCAACCCTGTTATCATTACCTGCATTTATTCTCATTATTTTTGTCTTTTCCCTGTGTATTTTCAGACCCAATTGCTGTGACCTCTCATCGAGTGTTTTCAATTTGTCCTGCATCTGATTACGGTTATGGGACATGTCACGTAGGGTTTATATTCATTTAATTTCCTACATCTTCTTCCTATTCTTTCACATAAATTCTCTCTTTTATTATCTCTGTATTTTTTTTTCCTGTGTATTTTTCATCCATTCGTTTTGCGAATATTATTTTCATATAATTCGCAAACTTTACCTGTTTTCCCTTCTCATAAACTGAGAATCGCGCTAGGACGATATTACGTAGATGTCAGGGCTGCAGGGCGTCAGAAGGCGTGATAAGTCGGTTCGCGGAACATAGGACGTAGCAAATCGTCTACATTCTCACCGAGCGCGCGAGCTTCTTCTCGGCATTAGTCCCGGTGAGGTGTGATACTTTACATCTGCACCGGTCAGTATCCAGACATTTGTCTGGAAAATCCCAAACTGACACGGCGCTCACTTGGGCCATGGTCAGCTGTAGTGTGAAAACTGCCCTGCAATGGAGTCAGGCTGTCTGGGATTTGAAACTGACACGCGTACATCGTGGTCAGTAGGTGACAGTTACGACACGCGTTAAGCGGACGTAAATGTTGGGAGTAGGGGAGATAATTTCGCGTGGCGAAATAGTTTGGGCCCTTTGTCTGATTTTAAGATATTGGCCAAGTTTGAAACTTTAATTTCAATCTCGCTCATAGACTCCACAGTAGATAGGTCGCTCGTAAACAGAATAGCTGTTAGCGAAGATCTCAGTTTGTTTCGGCAATTTGTCGAACTTCTAGACTTCCAGAAATATTTTCAGCATTTTTATTCTTAAGTTGTGCGACTACCTGTAATTCTGTGGTTGAGGTAATTAATATGATAGATATATAGATTTTGTGAGTGTTAAAGTGTTAAATCGCTTAATTCATTTTAATCTATTTCTTTAGCGCAGAAGAGAAATAAAGTGGTAGGCTATTATATTTTCTAGGGAAGCATTCAGTGGAAAGCAGAATAAAATTAAAATTTCTAGCTTATAACGGCAATTGTAGCTATTTATAAATTTAATTTAACTGCTAATACTCAGTCGAGTGTATTTTTTTCTAAACTAACGTATAAACTCTAGAATCCAGCCTCATGAATGGTGACGGAATACGCACGTGTTCTAATTTATTAGGATTGCTGATTTTTAAATATAACTTACGTCACGGGAAGTTTAAATGATAAGCAAAGCTCTCTGCTTGCAAGTTTAAATGTAAGTTTTAACCAGTACAGATTCTGTTTATTATATTATATGTGTTATTTTTCCTCCACACAGTGAAAGTTTTGGGGTGACCCTAACTTTACCAGCACCTAGTAGTAGTTTCCATACTTGTGAAGAAATAGACAGTCCTTATTTTGAACCACGTGGGTTTTCTCAAGTAACACTGATCTGACGGTGCAAGTTAGACAGAAATACTAATATCCCTATAACGGGTTTTCAAAGACTGTAATGATAAATACTGGACCTTGGAGCCAGCACTTAATTTCTTCTAGAAACTCTATATAATTTGCTGCCTGGTGGCGTGAATATTAACAATCATTTCCCGACTAGATTATATCTTGTGGACAAATCTGTGGTGTGACTAAAGTGAATCCTATACTGAGGGAAGGCACCGACCTGACATTCATCATTTTTTAGAAACCTACGCTATTGACACTGTGCTCTGCTAACTCCCGCGCCTGGAATAATTGTTAGGTGACTTAATCAGACATTTGAACAAATTTGCATACCCAAGTAGTCGTTCCCGGAGACTCCAAGTTAAATACGTCTTTTGGAACTGGGGACTTCTTGGCAGAAGACTGCATTTTTTTGAGTCTGTGTGAAAATCTAAAATCAATGTGTTCCAAGAGGCAGCAAGCAAAGTCGTGAGTACAAGTATGAGAAGCCATGGCGGAATGAATGAGTGTACGCTGGTTTGAGTGATATTTTTCACTATTTTATCTTTGACACCCTGTTGCTGTCCTATTTTTTTTTTCAATCTGCATAATTTGTTGCTAAGGCTAGAGTTCTTGTGTTTTTGTCTTAGGTTAAATCAGATTTTTTTCAAACTCTGTGCATATAATTACGAGATAAAACAAAGACAACTCTTAGACTCAAACCCTATGTATCTGTGACTCGGGCGCCATCATCTGTTCTCTTAACGGGGCCGGGCTAAACCTAGAGTTAACACTATAACGGGGCTATCATCCTTGCAACATTTCCTTGATTTTTTATGACTATGTGTATATGTATTTTCCTTGATGTACTTTCTTTGATGTTGTGAGCCGATTTTTCCTGATAATAAAATCGCTCTTGAACTTAATAATCGTGTTTGGTCAGCTCGTTCTAGATAATATATATATATCATTGTTATAGTTTTCCCACGTCTGTGTGTTTACCTGTCGTCACGTGTATGTGCGTGCCTGTGAGTGATAGAAATATACGTAATATGTATATTGGTGTAGTCTGTCTGACGCTGTAACAACTGTTGTAGAAGATAGGTGAGAGAGAGAAGAATTCTTTTCGCTTTCAGAGACAGCCACTATATCAAATCTATCATCTCACGTGTGTGGAAATTCTATTACCTTTCACTAACTCTCACTGAGTCTATCACCTATTCAAACCTATTCAGAAGGGACCAAACCTAGTCTTAATTCTCCTATCGGAAATCTACGACAAATGAGGGCTCGTTTCCGGTCTTTGAACTTAGAATAGGAAGACGAGTACGACAAACGTGGACTCGTCTATCTGGATTTTGTACTTAAGATTCTGTATTCTGATATAGAGTAAGAGTGTGATGTCTTGTGAGTTGTTATATTTTAAAAAAATTACCCCCTAGACTAGCGATCTGTTTACGGGCGTGCTGACCACACAAACTAATAAGTTTTTTTTTTTCCACAGCATCTTTGAATAATATACATTTTGGTTACAGGTTGATTTTGTCGGGATATATGTTAACTGCTGATTGTAATACTAAATGCTGGTAAAGTGGTGAGTGTATAACATTCACTGGGTACTGAGGCAGAACGGCGTTTGAACTAAGTTAAGGAGTGTGTTTTCGGACTTTTTTGTCCAGATTAATTCCCTCCCTTACCCGATCTGACTTCAGGGGCGAACTTATAGTGGATTTTTAAAAATTAAGGGATTATTTTTCTCTTTAATTTTTGCAATATTCTTTTGCTTTTCCACTGTAGCAACTTATTTTCAGTTGTAATCTTAACTACCATTTATTTGGCGTAGTCGTGTTTTGCATTGAGTGCTTTATTGCCGATAATAGCAGCGATAGTTAGATTTTATTTTGGAGGAGGTATCCCAGGGTTAAGGATATCATCTTTTGATTTTTGGAATTTTTTTTCTCGTAAGTGGTAGGAACCAGGTTATTCTTTTTCCTATTTTCTATCTCCACGTGTCTCAGTCACTGACATAATATGGCCGAGAGGGCAAAGCTTAGACAACTTCTCAGGGACGAAGCGAGAGAGGAGGGACTGGAAGGAGAAGAAGCGAAAGCATTTGTCAGAGACGAACTTGAGAGATATGATGCGGAGAGGAAAGCAGCGGAAGCTAAGGAAAAAGCAGCCGCAGATTTACAGAAGAAGAAGATGGATGAGGAAATGGCAATTCGCAGGCTGCAGCATGAGGAAAGAGAGAAGGAAAGACAGCAGGAGGAAAGAGAGAAAAAGAGACAGCACGAGAAGGAGAGGGAACAGAGACAGCACGAGTTGGCGCTTAAAACTCTTGAGTTCCAAAGTCGTGGTGCTGCCTCTACCTCCAGCAATGGAGAGTCTTCTCCTCATTCTTCCTTAACTGACCCTGCTAACACTCAATCCCTTCAACTAAATGCTATGTCTTTCACTCTTGAATCTTTTCCTTGTCCAAATGAGAAGATTGACACATGGTTAGAAAAATTTGAGAAAATTGCAACTCTGTACGGGTTAGAGAGGTCGCGTTGGAATATGAAACTTTCCCAGGCCCTAAAAGGTTCTGCTTATGATGTTTATTCTAAGCTGGAAAGTAGCCAACAAGACGACTACGATGTGTTGAAGAAAGCGTTACTGGAGCGCTTTGAAATGAACGCTCGCAAGTTTTTGCAACTGTTTCGCAACAGCCGGAAAGAGAATTCTGAAACTTTTCACCAGTTCTCATCTCGTCTTAAGGGATATCTAACAAAGTGCCTTGAGCTTTCGCAGCTCCCCTCTACCTATGAAGGTCTTGAGGAACTTGTTCTAACTGAACAAATAAAGAACACTTTGTCTGCTGATACCCGGAGATTTCTCGCTGAGCAGGGGGCAGAAAAACTTGAAGACATTTTGGAAAAGTCTGAGCGTTATCACAATGCGCTGGCTGAACTACCGGCCACAAAGCGGAAACCGACAGAGGAGCATTTTCGAAAACATAACCTAGAGCAATCTTCTCAGGCTTCTAACCAAAACAACCACAGAGAAACTGGACCTCAAAACCCCCCTCCTGAAAAATCCAAGTTCTACAAGAACAAGTACCCCAACCACCCCAAACAGTCTGATCAACCCGACCGCCCTACATGGCAGCGTAGCCAGAAAGGACAAGGTGGCAAAGGGAGAACCCCCGAGCACGGGACATATGATCAGACCGAGCACACCGAGCCTAAACGCATCGGATGCTTATTAACAGTCTCGCAAGGCGGAATTATTGACAGTGATTCCCAACCTCTTGGGGATAGACCCTCAACGCGAGGTATTGTTATTTTGAACGGTTCTCAAACTTCTTGCTTATTTGACACGGGGCTTTCTTACGATTGCATTGTTGCCAGAAACCTGGTTAAACCCGGTCAAGAGACAGGAGAGACCGTCAAACTTTGTGGAGTTCGTAAGAGTGATGCACCTACAGCGCTTCCCATCGCATTGGTGGAGATACACTCTGACTTTGTCAGAGGTGTGATCAAAGCGGCTGTTATGGATGATCCCATCTACCCAGTCATACTTGGCGGGAGATACGTGTGTATTGGGAAACCGGAAGAGCCGATTGTGGCAGCAGTAACTACAAGAGGGCAAACCAAGAAGGAACGGGAGCCTGCGCCAAATTTGTTACCTATGGAACTTAAAGAAGCGCAATACAAGGACCCTACTTTGGCACCCTGCTTTAGGAAACTGCCCATGGCTAAGGAACCCAAACAGCACGGGGACATTTTTTCTGAGGATGGCGTACTTTATCGGAGAACGGGCAAGCCTGACCAAGGTTACAACCAGCTCCTAGTACCGAAACAGTACAGAAGCCAAATCCTAGAAATGGGGCACTCTCTTCCCTTTAGCGGACATATGGGACAGAACGCCACAAACCAACGTATAACCACTCATTATTGGTGGCCAGGAGTAAATACTGATATTATCAGATATGTCAAATCCTGTGCCCAGTGCCAACGTGTGCCACCCAAGCAACGGACACCCCCAGTCCACATGGGTGAAATGCCAATAATGGGAACACCATTCGAACGGGTTGTGATCGACATTTTAGGGCCTTTCGAAAGGACTAAAAGAAGGAACAGGTTCATCCTGACCTTAGTCGATACATGCACTTTATGGGCAGAAGCTATCCCGCTAACATGCGCAGATGCCAAGCATGTCGCAGAAGCCCTCGTGCAGATTTTCACTCGGTTGGGATTCCCGCAGCAAGTGTTGACGGATAATGGATCTCCATACCGAAACCTGTTGATGGATGAGATCGTTAAGATCTTGAGGACCCAGCACATCCACACTAAGCCATATACTCCGGCCGGAAATGGGCTCGTGGAACGTGCTAATGGAAACCTCACCATGATGCTAAGTAAGCTGGCACAAGTGAAACCTGAAGATTGGGATCTCTGTATTCCTGCAGCATTATTTGGCTACAGAGAATCTCCTCATACTTCCACAGGATTTCCGCCAGCTACACTCTTATTCGGCAGACCCATTAAGGGCCCGCTTGAAGCCTTACTTCAGTCTCTGACAGACGAGAAGGCTGATGAGACAGTTGTCTCAGCCAGTAAATATGTGTCGGTTTTAAAGGAACGGTTGAAACTAGGGTGGGACCTAGCAACGACTAACTTTAAGCGAGCACGCACCAAGCACGCTAACCGATACAGGAAAGTCGCGGAAGAGAGAGAACTGGAAGCAGGAGAGAAAGTTTTGGTGTTGCTCCCTACCGAGAACAACCAACTGAAGATCGGATGGCAAGGGCCGTTTACCGTCCTGAAAAAGATTTCTAAGGCTAACTACCAGATCTCTATTGAAGGAAAGGAGAAGGTTTTCCATTTAAATCTCTTAAAGAGATACTTGGAAAAACCAGTGCCAACCTCCGACCATCTCCTGACGATCGCCAAAACTGACGAAGATGACGATAGTGGCAGGGATATTCCACCGCTATCACAGGAAATCTTTCAAAAATGTCAGAAGCGGCGACGCTCTTTCAAGCGCGCATATGAGACATTCCAGGGGAAGGAAACTTTGAGGAGTGGACTTGAGTAGGAATTGGACAGAGATGGAGGGGGAAGAGGAGAGGGAAGAAGACAGACACCCCGAAGCTACGGTTATAGGAAATTAAACTCCATAACGTAGACATGGAGTGCTTCCATATCTTAAAGGGGGGAGGCTCTGTCACGTAGGGTTTTATATTCATTTAATTTCCTACATCTTCTTCCTATTCTTTCACATAAATTCTCTCTTTTATTATCTCTGTATTTTTTTTTTTTCCTGTATATTTTTCATCCATTCGTTTTGCGAATATTATTTTCATATAATTCGCAAACTTTACCTGTTTTCCTTTCTCATAAACTGAGAATCGCGCTAGGACGATATTACGTAGATGTCAGGGCTGCAGGGCGTCAGAAGGCGTGATAAGTCGGTTCGCTGAACATAGGACGTAGCAAATCGTCTACATTCTCACCGAGCGCGCGAGCTTCTTCTCGGCATTAGTCCCGGTGAGGTGTGATACTTTACATCTGCACCGGTCAGTATCCAGACATTTGTCTGGAAAATCCCAAACTGACACGGCGCTCACTTGGGCCATGGTCAGCTGTAGTGTGAAAACTGCCCTGCAATGGAGTCAGGCTGTCTGGGATTTGAAACTGACACGCGTACATCGTGGTCAGTAGGTGACAGTTACGACACGCGTTAAGCGGACGTAAATGTTGGGAGTAGGGGAGATAATTTCGCGTGGCGAAATAGTTTGGGCCCTTTGTCTGATTTTAAGATATTGGCCAAGTTTGAAACTTTAATTTCATTCTCGCTCATAGACTCCACAGTAGATAGGTCGCTCGAAAACAGAATAGCTGTTAGCGAAGATCTCAGTTTGTTTCGGCAATTTGTCGAACTTCTAGACTTCCAGAAATATTTTCAGCATTTTTATTCTTAAGTTGTGCGACTACCTGTAATTCTGTGGTTGAGGTAATTAATATGATAGATATATAGATTTTGTGAGTGTTAAAGTGTTAAATCGCTTAATTCATTTTAATCTATTTCTTTAGCGCAGAAGAGAAATAAAGTGGTAGGCTATTATATTTTCTAGGGAAGCATTCAGTGGAAAGCAGAATAAAATTAAAATTTCTAGCTTATAACGGCAATTGTAGCTATTTATAAATTTAATTTAACTGCTAATACTCAGTCGAGTGTATTTTTCTAAACTAACGTATAAACTCTAGAATCCAGCCTCATGAATGGTGACGGAATACGCACGTGTTCCTAATTTATGAGGATTGCTGATTTTTAAATATAACTTACGTCACGGGAAGTTTAAATGATAAGCAAAGCTCTCTGCTTGCAAGTTTAAATGTAAGTTTTAACCAGTACAGATTCTGTTTATTATATTATATGTGTTATTTTTCCTCCACACAGTGAAAGTTTTGGGGTGACCCTAACTTTACCAGCACCTAGTAGTAGTTTCCATACTTGTGAAGAAATAGACAGTCCTTATTTTAAACCACGTGGGTTTTCTCAAGTAACACTGATCTGACGGTGCAAGTTAGACAGAAATACTAATATCCCTATAACGGGTTTTCAAAGACTGTAATGATAAATACTGGACCTTGGAGCCAGCACTTAATTTCTTCTAGAAACTCTATATAATTTGCTGCCTGGTGGCGTGAATATTAACAATCATTTCCCGACTAGATTATATCTTGTGGACAAATCTGTGGTGTGACTAAAGTGAATCCTATACTGAGGGAAGGCACCGACCTGACATTCATCATTTTTTTTAGAAACCTACGCTATTGACACTGTGCTCTGCTAACTCCCGCGCCTGGAATAATTGTTAGGTGACTTAATCAGACATTTGAACAAATTTGCATACCCAAGTAGTCGTTCCCGGAGACTCCAAGTTAAATACGTCTTTTGGAACTGGGGACTTCTTGGCAGAAGACTGCATTTTTTGAGTCTGTGTGAAAATCTAAAATCAATGTGTTCCAAGAGGCAGCAAGCAAAGTCGTGAGTACAAGTATGAGAAGCCATGGCGGAATGAATGAGTGTACGCTGGTTTGAGTGATATTTTTCACTATTTTATCTTTGACACCCTGTTGCTGTCCTAATTTTTTTTCAATCTGCATAATTTGTTGCTAAGGCTAGAGTTCTTGTGTTTTGTCTTAGGTTAAATCAGATTTTTTTTTCAAACTCTGTGCATATAATTACGAGATAAAACAAAGACAACTCTTAGACTCAAACTCTATGTATCTGTGACTCGGGCGCCATCATCTGTTCTCTTAACGGGGCCGGGCTAAACCTAGAGTTAACACTATAACGGGGCTATCATCCTTGCAACATTTCCTTGATTTTTTATGACTATGTGTATATGTATTTTCCTTGATGTACTTTCTTTGATGTTGTGAGCCGATTTTTCCTGATAATAAAATCGCTCTTGAACTTAATAATCGTGTTTGGTCAGCTCGTTCTAGATAATATATATATATCATTGTTATAGTTTTCCCACGTCTGTGTGTTTACCTGTCGTCACGTGTATGTGCGTGCCTGTGAGTGATAGAAATATACGTAATATGTATATTGGTGTAGTCTGTCTGACGCTGTAACAACTGTTGTAGAAGATAGGTGAGAGAGAGAAGAATTCTTTTCGCTTTCAGAGACAGCCACTATATCAAATCTATCATCTCACGTGTGTGGAAATTCTATTACCTTTCACTAACTCTCACTGAGTCTATCACCTATTCAAACCTATTCAGACGGGACCAAACCTAGTCTTAATTCTCCTATCGGAAATCTACGACAGGACAGAAGAGCCAAGTCATCAGCAAAATCCAGATCATCCAACTGCTTAGTCAGAGTCCACTGGATTCCATTTCTGTTGTGTGTTGTCGATGATCTCATAACCCAATCTATTGCCAGCAATAAAAGAAATGGAGACAAGAGGCATCCCTGTCGCACTCCTGTTCTTATCCCAAACGGTTCTGTAAGCTGTCCTTCGTGAAGAACTCTGCATGTCATGTCTTCATATGTTTTCTTTATTAAATCAATGATCTTCAGGGGAACTCCATAATGCCTCATCAATTTCCAAAGTGATTCTCTGTCTACACTGTCAAATGCCTTTTCGTAGTCCACAAATCCGATGTATAGTGGTGAATTCCATTCCAGACTTTGTTCAACTATTATTCTCAAAGTGGCTATCTGGTCTGTACATGATCTGTTTTGTCGAAAACCTGCTTGTTCATCTCTCAGTTTCTTGTCTATGGACTCTTTTAATCTCTCAAGGATAATCCTGTTTAATACTTTTCCTGGCACTGATAGTAACATTATTCCTCTATAATTTGTGCACTCTTGTAAATTTCCCTTCTTAGGCAACTTAACCAGATATCCTTCCTTCCATTCTGCTGGTATCTCTTCCTTTTCCCAGACTTTACCAAGTAATTTATATAACATCTCTGTAGCCGTGTCGATATCTGCTTTGATGGCTTCTGCTGGAATGCCATCAGGTCCAGACGCTTTTCCCTCTCTTAGAAGCTTTATGGCTTTCTTTATTTCTTCCTTCGTTGGTCTTTCACCGTTAATTTGTAGCTCTGCTTCTGCTGGCTGGATGTCCGGCGGGTTTTGTGGAGCTGGTCTATTGAGAAGGTCCCCAAAATATTCTGTCCACCTCTTCATTTGCTCTTGTATATTGCTGAGCAGTTTCCCATTCTTGTCTTTTATGAGGCAACTTGTTTGCTTGTATTTCCCTGTTAGCTTCTTTGTGCTGCTATACAGTTCTCTCATATTTCCTTTGGCTGCAGCATCTTCTGCCTCTCTTGCCAACTCCTCAATATACTTCCTCTTGTCTCTTTTGATACTTCTTTTTACTTCTTTGTTTGCTTCTGTGTACACTTCTTGAGCCTTGGCTTTGGAGCTTCTAGTTTTGCTTGTGTTTAACTCTGCTTTCTTGTTTTTTTCTGTCTTTTATCTTATTGATGGTTTCTGTTGTTATCCATGCTTTTTGTTGTCTTTCCCTTTTCCCCAGTATTTCTTCACATGTCTCCTTCCATACTGTTTTGACCTGCTGCCAATAGTCTTCTGTATTCTCTACCTCTTCCAGCTGTTGGAGCACTTGGAATTTGTTGGTTACTGTGACAGCAAATTTGTCTCTTGTTTCTTGATTTCTTAGCTGTCCTACATTAAACTGTTGTCTATAATTTTGCATTGTTGCATATCTCTTGAGTTTCATTTTTACTTTGGCTATCAGAAGATGGTGATCTGATGCCACATCTGCTCCTCTATATACCTTTACATCCTGCAATGATGATCTAAACTTCTTGTTTATGCATATATGATCAATCTGATTTTCTGTTCTATGGTCTGGTGATATCCATGTTGCCTTGTGTATTCTCTTATGTGGAAACATGCTTCCTCCTATAGCCAGTTGATATGAAGCACAGAAGTTTGCGAATAGCTCTCCATTTTCATTCATTACTCCTAGCCCCTGTTTTCCCATGACTTCTTCAAATCCAGTGTTGACTGTACCTATCTTTGCATTCATGTCACCCATCAAAATTGTGATGTCTCTTCTTTTTACTTTTTCCATAATTTCCTGTAGTTTAGTATAAAATGCTTCTTTCACAGACTCTTCTTTGTCATTAGTTGGTGCATAACATTTGTATTCCCTCATTTCTGCTTTTTGCGCCACTTTCCCTTGTTCGTTTAATGGATGGTGTAACCTAGAAGAAAGAAGGTTAGGCAGCCCATGCCCACGCCTCCCCGCCCTCCTTAGTCGCTTTTTACGACATGCTTGGTAGGGGACAGTGTTACTATTCTTTGCTCCCCTTTCGGGCCCCGGTAACACACGGGTGACCGCCAACCATGATGTGGTCTATCTGGTCTCCGTCCCGACCACCTGGTGATTCCCATGTTAACTTGTGAATTTCCCCATGTGGGAAAAGTGTTCCTCCAATGACCAGGCCGCCAATGCCACAGAAACTTATCAGCCCATCCCCATTCTCGTTTGCTATTCCGCCGCCGCACTTCCCCACTGCTCCCTCATTATATGTACCGTGTGTACCAACTTTCGCACTGAGGTCTCCCACTACTATAACAAGATCATATCTAGGTGTGTCCCCCATCTCCCTCCGCAGCCGCCGACAGAACTCATCCCTGACCTCCCCATCGCCATCATCCGCCGGTGCGCAGCATTGTACCATTGCAGCGCCGGCGAATCTCCCTCCCAATCTCAATCACATCAGTCCGCCGTTGATGGGCCTCCACTCCAGCAATGTCCCTTCCATCCCCCTCTGTAGAACAATGGCCACGCCTTCACTGGGCTGTCCACCCTCTCCTCCAGAGCAAAGCACCGTCTCTCCTGTTGCTGTCCCAACTTTTCCTGCCCCTGTCCATCTGCTCTCGCTTATCCCCAGGATGTGTAACCCACAGTTTCTCATCCCCGCCGTGACCTGTCCTAGCCCACCTGTCTCGCACATCGTCCTGACACTCCAAAATCCTATTCTCGTATCCTGTCTTGCGGTCAGGACATCCGTTTTCATGCCAGTGGCTTCCTTTCGGCTTTCACCACTGACAGCCATACGAGCCACAGACTCCGAACGTCCATCCCGCAGCAAAGTTTGTTCATTTGATGTTGTTTCCGTAACTTCATTGTTTTTTTTACATAGACAGGGGTGTCAGCCCTATGCTAAAACCCCCAACCTGGAGGACCAGGGTACCAGCTTTTGTCTGACCCCTACCCACACAGACTAGTCCAGCTTGGTTGAACCTACCAGGAGTAAAACTCCCACTGGCATAGCTCTGGGGATTGTCAGGGTACGCAAGCTGCCATACCGCTACAAGGTATAGGTACCATTGATGGCAGATACAGAATACTGCATAAGGAAAAATTTTCATAATAGAAACTTTAAATGTATTGGCTGGCTTCTGAGGCGCCAATAAACAACCGCGCTGATTGGGAGTTTGTCAGAAAACGCCAAATGGAAGCGTGGGCCGGGAACTTACGATATAACGTAGGAAAAATTTGTCATACGGCACTGCATTCCTGAAATCGTCAAAATAGACAGCTCGGACCTTCCCACAGAAAAAAAAAATAGAGTCAGGATTCTGAATTTTTAGGAATGGAAAAACGTATTAGAGCATCTTTTATCCACTGGCAAAGAAAACTTGCCAATAGCAATACGGAACCGGACTCCTAAAAAACTACTCATAAGTCACAGAGGAATTCTAGAATAAGAAAAAATACCCCAGACGTGTGTTCGAGGCATCTATGTTAAGTTGCTAAGACTATTTACCTGAGCAAGACGGCTAAGATTTGCCTAGTTACTAGGATGAGTTGTACATATTTTTATACTTTGAATTTTACTGGTTTATACTAGCTAGGAGTGTTAAAGATTCATACGAGGCTGGCAACCTCAGCATGTGAAAATAATACATTCATGAACCACCACAGCAAGCGCTGGTGATTCCTTCATGCTAGTTCTCACGGAGGAACCAAAAGCAGAGGTAATCCCAGACTCCAAGTGGAGAAAGGAAGAGGATAATGATGACATCATATGTATATTATCATTTGTAATGAGTTGTATGTATGTTTAAAGTTGTTCCTTCAGGCACAATCCACTTGCCGCTGTGCAACATACATTTTTTTCATTACATTAACTAAACGAATGGTGATTTTGTTATCACATCTCCCGAGTATATGATATACAATCAGGGAGAGTACACATTATGATAAACAGAATTGGTGATGGACGGCGGGGAAACGCGCCTGATCTTAATCAGGAAAACAAATACTTAGCAGCGGAATATGTTCTTTTATTCCCTCTAAAGTTGGTGGTACGGATTTCTGAGACCATTTGAGGTTCTACTCACGTTACCAGCTGTACTTGTTTGTGCTTCAAAGCTTGAGATCGACACTTGAAACCTACATCCCACGGGTGGTAAAGATCCCTGCCTTGACCGGAAGCGTTTACCTCCAGAATCCTTTGGAGACTTGCCCCTGCCACAGAGACGAAGTGACGGAACCAGCAGCATCAACATTTCAGCAATTTGGAAGCTAAGTCAAAAGTTTAGCGAGCCACCTCAAAAGACTATATTTTCATCTCCCAAACCGAGATCCACGATGAACTATAGTTCAATACCATAATGCCCGCCGTAAGTACTTCGGTCGGTCGGTCACATTTTGCACACCGTCATTTGCGCACTTTTTTCTATTTTCGAGAGAATACATTAACTTTAAACCACAGCTAAGGGGGTGCAACTGTGGTTGAAATTTAGACAATAATTGTATTGTTTCCCCTTATATGTACTCTCCCAAAATTAGAAAAAGTGCGCAAATGAAGGTGTGCATGAACAGTTTGATTATGGAAAGAAGCCAACAACACGATTGATAAACAGTACATGAACTGGAGTTTCGTCAAACTTCAAACGTTGTTCTCAGAGGCGGTAAGTCGACCATGACTTCTCAGAGGCAGGGCAAGATTTTAAAAGATGCACGAACAATTACGAGACATGTTGTCATAAAAGAAATGTTAGTTATTTAGTCAATTTACGGTACATTAGATCATTATTACTGCTCCACATGTCATTTAGGTAAGGTTACTCCATGTCTTCATATTTAATACATTCATATAATTTTCACTACAAATATCTAATGACGGTCACCTGCAATGAAATGACCACAGTAGTAATAGTACCGTCTGTAATACATGTAACAGAAACAACACACTATAATTTATAACCTGTCAATATTGACGGGTTATTGCTAGTTTCTCATAATTACCATTTCATATTTATTTACATTTGTTTCAAAATAATTGTGCATTAAATTTGTATATATTAATTTTGACTAATTCATAGTTGAATTAATCATTACAGAAAGAAAGGCATATGTATGATCCAGAACCTCTAGTATATATTCATTAATATATATACATATCTATATCGAGCTAATAAAAGGAATTTCGCTGAATTAAATCAGCTGGTGGCTTGAACGAGCTAATTATAAGATAAATAATGTATATCCATCTTCATAAAAAGGCGGCTGGTCAGTGTTGGGAGCGGCGGCCGGTCAGTGTTGGGAGCGGCTGTGCGGTGCAGCGCAGATTAGATTTAGTAATCACGGTTGTGGTTTTGCACCGCAGAGAACTCCCATAAAATAGAGTGTAAATATGCGAGATAGGACATGAGGGGGTACCCTGGGGTTTTTCCATAGTTTTGGCGGGAAAGAGAGACGTGTGGAAAAAGGCAGGAAAGAGAGACGTGTGGAAAAAGGCGGGAAGAGTGGTAGGCTTGGATTTATAAGCAGAGTGGCCTGTGAGTTTAGGAGGATGGCTGTGTTTCAGTTCGGGAGCTATTAATATTTGTGTAAGCCTTTGTAGGCAGGATATTATATGTACTGTGAGAGAACTGGATGTTCTCTGTGTTTTCCGTGGAGGCAAGGTGATTATTACTGACTAGGGGAATAGCTAGTCGTGTGAGTCAATAGTTAACTGACTTTACGTATTTAAGGCCAAAAACTGAATGTATGTTTTTAAGGGCCATGTTGAATACGGGCTTGGTTTAAACGTCCTGATAGAAACGAAGCACGATTGGAAGCTGTGTGCCTATATCTGATTATATATAGTACCGTCATAATAAATGTGGAGAACCGTTGGCCAGTGTTACAGACTGCTTAATAGAGTTGAATTGAGTTGCATCGTTCACGTTATGTTTTCAACTCAGTTATCGTTGCTTGATCAAGTGAGTGACAGAAAATGTATAAGCATGTAAACCATAATCGCACTTGAGACATTTGCATTAATGAAAGTATGAACTCGGGGAGAGCTGAAGATGACATCTGATGTCTATACCATCTAGAGACACACCCGCAAATACAAACAAACAGTTCTCAACAGTCAGATACAAAGTTAATGTGCTAAGACTCATTCAGCATAGTTCTTGACTTCTGAAATATCTTGTGAACTCCCTCGAGGTAGAAGCATCATTATCCTCCTATCTACAACTCTGCTAAGAGTAATCTTGTGCGAAGGTAGACACATTTAGCAGTGAAAAGTTATGGCAACAGTAAGAATTGTGCACACGGCATTTGTAAAATATGTCACATACTTACAGAGGAGCAAGATCGACAGCGTGATAACATAAATGGAAAAAGAATGTCGGCGCATGCAGACAACCGAAAAAAAAAATGTGTACAAATTGAAAAAAAAAAACTAAAAACAAATGAATGCAACGGGTGGGGAGGGGGAGTGTTTTGAAACCCACGTCGTGGCGTGTGCTTGTGTCATGTCTGGAGCAGAAACAGCCAGCGACCGCGCTCATGCTAAAAATAGTGCTGACGACTTATTTATGAAGCAGCAGGCGCCTAGTGAGAAACGTAAACAGAAGTAGGACAGGAAACCCCGTTATCGGGCGCTACTTAGCCGGGACGGCGGAAAATACCTACAGCACTGAGCTAGAAGTGCACCGTGTAATAAGTGGGTGAATCATTCGCGAATAAAAATAACACCCTCAAAGCTGAGTAAGAATACTTGTGTGTGCGAACAAAGAGAGTGACATTTTATTTAGATGTTGTCGAGTCAAATTCAAACAAAATAAACTCACCGCTATTATCCGCTGCTGGTGCCACATTATCATCTCATAGGTGGCAGCAAAGCAGCAACCAGTTAATATTAAAGCTCACAAATGATCACCGACAAAGTTCCAAATCAGATGGAGCTAAGGAAGACGAAACAATCAGCAGACACGAGAGGTAAACACACAAACTGAACTAACAAAGAAAACAGAACGATCTACAAGTCAGATAGTAGTCTTTTTTAAGGATTAGCTCTTTTAATGGCTGCTAAAAACACTAGCGATAACAGATGACGGAACAGAAACAATATACTTACAAAAACACACACACTTGACGGAATAAAAGAGAACACTAAGAATAAGCGCACGACATGCCGACTCCAAACATACATATAGATGTTCTTATCGGGACTAGACCTTTTCAGGGCTGACATCATTATTAACGAAATGAACGACTTAATAATAACAGTCAAGCATTAAACATCGGATGACAAATTCGCACAGTATACCTCAATTATAACCGAAGTTCCCCGTGGTCTCTGAGGAGACAAAGAATAAATAGCACCACTGCACTCTCAGGCATGTCGTACGTGGCGATTAAACTTAGGTTTTACATGGGGTTGGTAACCTCATCATGTAAAATAAATTGCTAGAATAAAACCATGTGCATGCTCCGTGTAAGGAAGGCCAGCTGTAGTGGTTGTTCCGTGCTCCATGTAAGGAGGGCCAGCTGTAGTGGTTGTTCCATGCTTCATGTAAGGAGGGCCAGCCGCAGTGGTTGTTCCATGCTCCATGTAAGGAACGCCAGCTGTGGTGATTGTTCCTTGCTCCATGTAAGGAGGGCCAGCTGTAGTGGTTGTTCCATGCTTCATGTAAGGAGGGCCAGCCGCAGTGGTTGTTCCATGCTCCATGTAAGGAACGCCAGCTGTAGTGGTTGTTCCATGCTTCATGTAAGGAGGGCCAGATGTAGTGGTTGTTCCATGCTCCATGTAAGGAGGGCTAGCTGTAATGGTTGTTCCATGCTTCATGTAAGGAGGGCCAGATGTAGTGGGTGTTCCATGCTTCATGTAAGGAGGGCCAGCTGTAGTGGTTGTTCCATGCTTCATGTAAGGAGGGCCAGCTGTATTGGGTGTTCCATGCTCTATGTAAGGAGGGCCAGCTGAAGTGGTTGTTCCATGCTTCATGTAAGGAGGGCCAGCTGTAATGGTTGTTCCATGCTTCATGTAAGGAGGGCCAGATGTAGTGGGTGTTCCATGCTTCATGTAAGGAGGGCCAGCTGTAATGGTTGTTCCATGCTTCATGTAAGGAGGGCCAGATGTAGTGGGTGTTCCATGCTTCATGTAAAAAGGGCCAGCTGTAGTGGGTGTTCCATGCTCCATGTAAGGAGGGCCAGCTGTATTGGTTGTTCCATGCTTCATGTAAGGAGGGCCAGCTGTATTGGGTGTTCCATGCTCTATGTAAGGAGGGCCAGCTAAAGTGGTTGTTCCATGCTTCATGTAAAGAGGGCCAGATGTAATGATTGTTCCATGCTCCATGTAAGGAGGGCCAGCTGTAGTGGTTGTTCCATGCTCCATGTATGGAAGGTCAGCTGTAGTGGTTGTCCCATGCTCCATGTAAGGAAGGTCAGCTGAAGTGGTTGTCCCATGCTCCATGTAAAGAGGGCCAGCTGTAGTGGTTGTTCCATGCTTCATGTAAGGAGGGCCAGCTGTAGTGGTTGTTCCGTGCTTCATGTAAGGAGGGCCAGCTGTAGTGGTTGTTCCATGCTCCATGTAAGGAAGGTCAGCTGTAGTGGTTGTTCCGTGCTTCATGTAAGGAAGGCCAGCTATAGTGGTTGTTCCATGCTTCATGTAAGGAAGGCCAGCTGTAGTGGTTGTTCCATGCTCCATGTAAGGAAGGTCAGCTGCAGTTGTTGTTCCATGTTTCCTGTAAGGAAGGTCAGCTGTAGTTGTTGTTCCATGTTTCATGTAAGGAAGGTCAGCTGTTGTTGTTGTTCCATGCTTCATGTAAGGAAGGTCAGCTGTAGTGGTTGTTCCATGCTCCATGTAAGGGAGGTCAGCTGTAGTGGTTGTTCCATGCTCCATGTAAGGAAGGTCAGCTGTAGTGGTTGTTCCATGCTCCATGTAAGGAAAGTCAGCTGTAGTGGTTGTTCCTTGCTCCATGTAAGGAAGGTCAGCTGTAGTGGTTGTTCCATGCTTCATGTAAGGAAGGTCAGCTGTAGTTTTTGTTCCATGCTTCATGTAAGGAAGGTCAGCTGTAGTTTTTGTTCCATGCTTCATGTAAGGAAGGTCAGCTGTAGTTTTTGTTCCATGCTTCATGTAAGGAAGGTCAGATGTAGTGGTTGTTCCATGCTCCATGTAAGGAAGGTCAGCTGTAGTGGTTGTCCCATGCTCCATGTAAGGGAGGTCAGCTATAGTGGTTGTTCCATGCTCCATGTAAGGAAGGTCAGCTATAGTGGTTGTTCCATGCTCCATGTAAGGAAGGTCAGCTGTAGTGGTTGTCCCATGCTCCATGTAAGGAAGGTCAGCTATAGTGGTTGTTCCATGCTCCATGTAAGGAAGGTCAGCTGTAGTGGTTGTCCCATGCTCCATGTAAGGGAGGTCAGCTGTAGTGGTTGTTCCATGCTCCATGTAAGGAAGGTCAGCTATAGTGGTTGTTCCATGCTCCATGTAAGGAAGGTCAGCTGTAGTGGTTGTTCCATGCTCCATGTAAGGAAGGTCAGCTGTAGTGGTTGTTCCATGCTCCATATAAGGAAGGTCAGCTGTAGTGGTTGTTCCATGCTTCATGTAAGAATGGCCAGCTGTAGTGGTTGTCCCATGCTCCATGTAAGGAAGGTCAGCTGTAGTGGTTGTCCCATGCTTCATGTAAGGAGGGCCAGCTGTAGTGGTTGTCCCATGCTCTATGTAATTAAGGTCAGCTGTAGTGGTTTTCCCATGCTTCATGTAAGAATGGCCAGCTGTAGTGGTTGTCCCATGCTCCATGTAAGGAAGGTCAGCTGTAGTGGTTGTCCCATGCTTCATGTAAGGAGGGCCAGCTGTAGTGGTTGTCCCATGCTCCATGTAAGGAAGGTCAGCTGTAGTAATTGTTCCATGCTCCATGTAAGGAAGGTCAGCAGTAGTGCATGTTCCATGCTCCACGTAAGGACGGTCAGCTGTAGCGGTTGTCCCTTGCTTCATGTAAGGAAGGTCAGCTGTAGTGGTTGTTCCATGCTCCATGTAAGGAAGGTCAGCTGTAGTGGTTGTCCCATGTTTCATGTAAGGAAGGTCAGCTGTAGTGGTTGTCCCATGCTCCATGTAAGGAGGGTCAGCTGTAATGGTTGTTCCACGCTCCATGTAAGGAAGGTCAGCTGTAATGGTTGTTCCATGCTTCATGTAAGGAAGGTCAGCTGTAGTGGTTGTCCCATGCTTCATGTAAGGAAGGTCAGCTGTAGTGGTTGTCCCATGCTCCATGTAAGGAGGGTCAGCTGTAATGGTTGTTTCATGCTCCATGTAAGGAAGGTCAGCTGTAGTGGTTCTTCCATGCTCCATGTAAGGAAGGTCAGCTGTAGTGGTTGTCCCATGCTCCATGTAAGGAGGGTCAGCTGTAATGGTTGTTCCATGCTCCATGTAAGGAGGGTCAGCTGTAATGGTTGTCCCGTGCTCCATGTAAGGAAGGTCAGCTGTAGTGGTTGTTCCATGCTCCATGTAAGGAAGGTCAGCTGTAGTGGTTGTCCCATGCTCCATGTAAGGAGGGTCAGCTGTAATGGTTGTTCCATGCTCCATGTAAGGAGGGTCAGCTGTAATGGTTGTCCCATGCTCCATGTAAGGAGGGTCAGCTGTAATGGTTGTCCCATGCTCCATGTAAGGAAGGTCAGCTGTAGTGGTTGTCCCATGCTTCATAAGGAGCGAAAAGGAAAATGATGATGATAACCGAAACGGCCCACCCAGGGTCAGGCTCAACACGGTATCGAATCTCTTCAGGCTCAACACTGTATCGAATCTCTTCATTCTCAACACTGTATCGAATCTCTAAAAGGAACAACAATAACAAATAAACATCCGCAATAACATCAGCAACCACCAGCAATCATCTCTATTAAAATTTGACAATTGAAGTTTGGCCACTGTTGGACCATCACTGCAGAGCAAGGGAAGTAAATCCTGTGACAATATCTCTCCACTGAAATAACCGCAATCCCCGCCTCCCACCCTTGCAGCTGGTAAACTTGAAGATCGCAGCTGGTAAACTTGAAGATTGTAGCTGGTAAACCTGAAGATCGCAGCTGGTAAAATTGAAGATCGCAGTTGAAAAGGCGTATTTACCGGAAAATCCTGGACGAGTTATTCACAGGTTGTATTTATTTTCTCATATTTCGCACTTAGCTTTCTTTCCTTTCCCTAACGAAGAACTTGTGGTCGTAACGCAGGCGGTTCTCTTTGTCTATTGTCCTAATAATATGTTGTGCCTTTTTTCAGTACCCACCCTTCATCACGTCTTACTGCAGTTGTCATTTTCTGAACATGTTGCATAGCGTAACCAATGGCGTATTAAGGAAGTACGAGGGATGCGGGGGTGGTCCGCCCCGAGTGACAACCAGGGGGCGGTGCCATCGGACACTTATGACAGTACTGAACTGTTTAAAAATCTATTTATCTATTTGCAAGCATAATATATCAAAAAAAGATTACATCATTTGAAATGAAATGCTACAGAAGGATGTTGAGAATACCCTGGACAGAAAAAAAGACCAACAGAGAAGTACTGCACTCACTAAACGTACAGGAACATTGGCTCCTAAATACCATCGCAATAAGGAAGCTGAAATTTTTCGGTCATATAAAAAGACATAATAGCCTGGAAAAAACAGTGATGGAAGGCACGGTCCCTGGAAAAAGGGGAAGGGGTCGACCTAGACGACGGTGGACCCAGGACATCACAGAGAGTCTGAACTTGTCTTTGGCTGATGCAGGTCGACTTGCCCGGAATCGTGATGCGTTCAGAGCAGCTGTAATGGAGACAACGTTCTGGAAAGAATACGTCACATGATGAATATATCAAATGTTCTTCCAACGAAATATCCCCATGACCACGCTTGCCTGAGCATTATGAAGACAGTCATGCGCCGCATAACGTCCGTTCGGACAACGTCCGACCGCATATACGTCCGTGGTCCCATAAGGTTATAATAGAGTTCAGAAATCCCGATCGGAGAACAGGCCGAAGCGGACGTAACCGGAACGTAGCGAAAGCAACAGCTTCCCGCACGCAACTCCAAATCGCATAATGTCCTATTTCACAGAACGTATCGTGGACGTTAAGCGGCGCATGACTGGATATATATATATATATATATATATATATATATATATATATATATATATATATATATATATATATATATATATATATATATATATATATATATATATATATATATATATATATATATATATATATATATATATATATATATATATATATATATATATATATATATATATATATATATATATATATATATACGTGTGTTTATTTATGGAAAAGGGGGTGCCAAAGGTCGGATCCGTACCGGGTGTCATATACTCTAAAGTGTTAAGTCTGAACTTGAGTTACAGGCATGGCTGTGTTGCTGCGGGTTCTCCGGCTTATGATTAAAAGCAGATACTGTAATATGGTCCAGGCGCTTTTTCTTTCTTCGTGTGGCGCACACCATCCACTACTTCTGCCACAAGTATTGGAGGTCCTTCATAACTGTCCTGGTTGTTCAAATCTGATCTTTCATCATAATACAGCTCCTTTGTGTATTCTGTCCACCTTTCTATTATCTTCTCATGACCCATTAACAATGTTCCTTCTTTTGATTTCAAACAGCAAGTGACTGTTTGTGTCCTTCTGCCTGTTAACTCATTTATTTGCTTGTACATAGATTTTTGTGTCTTTTCGGTTCTGCAGTTCAAGCTCTCTACACTTCTGGTTTAGCCGTGCTTCTTTTACTGTTTTACATTTGTTGACTATTTCCTTATTTAGTCCGTCATATTCTTCGTTGTCTTGCTTCTTCTTCCTTCTTGCATCCATCAGTTTTAAAATTGCATCTGTCATCCACTTCTTCTTTGCAGTACTCTTTACTTCTGGTACGATTTATTTTGATGTTTGATGCATTGATTCCTTTAGCATTTCCCACTGTTTATCTATACTCTGTATTTTTTCTATTGCATTGTACCTGTTCTGTACTGTAATGTTGTATCTTTCACTCATTTTCTTGTCTGATTTAAGTATGGCCTGGACCAGATAATGTAACAGTAGAGGAAATGGAAGCTTTGGGGGAATTTGAAGTAGACGTGATAACAAAACTCTTAAATGACATCTACAACAGTGGTCAAATACCTGATGATCTGCTAAAATCCATATTCATAGCTTTGCCAAAGAAACCTGGAGCCATGGAATGTGACGAACACCGCACCATTAATCTCATGAGTCATGTGACCAAAATATTATTACGAATTATCATGAGAGTGAGAAATAAAATTAAACCAGAAATCAGTGGATGTAGTGGATTTTGATGGTACTGTATGGTTGTGATATTACCTAGTGTGATGCATGAGGTCAGCTGTGAAGGTTCCTGAGATAAATGTAGCTGTGAATTTACAGAAGGCCCTTCTTGCTACCACTTACGACCTCACACATATCTTTTTTACTAATGAATGTGGCTACGTTAAAATCTAGGGTACTGATATGTAATGTGTTGTGGTAGATTACATACACACACACACAGATATTTAATAAGTCTAATAATATTAATACAATTTATAACACACTGAACTAACTCAAGCTGTTTAAATTTTTGATATTAAATTTTCTTTAATTTTATTTGTTCTGAACCAAGGTTTTATTTTGGTCAGAACATATGAAAGGTTTTGAAATTATGAATGAAATGCATGAATATATGTCATAATAAACTAGAAAATGTGTACATATGTATTTCAAATGACTGGTTAATAGTAATTATCTTAAGATAGTCCCAGGAGAACTTATTTCTAGATATGCTGTTGGGGTGATATCATCACTCCCTGTCTATGACTACCAAACATTGTCCATTCACTGATGGGAGTAATACAAGTTTTATTTCCCAAAATTTTTGTGGGTTCTAGTGATGGTAATATAGTTGGGGTGTTAGTTAGTAAATAAGTTGGTGAAGGTCCAGCAGGCCAGACGCTCACGTATCTTGACTGAGTAGTTCTGGTGCTGGAATCTGGTGGCCCCACCTCTCCGTGCTTGGGGGCAATATAAGGCTGCTCTGACAAAATACTAGACTGCACTGGTCCACAATTGTATAGATCAACACAGCATTTGACACCACTTTGGTGCCAAACAGAAACTCACACTTCTGCAACAAAAGTATTGGGTCATGTGTCAGAACTCTACCTCCTGAGCCACTTCTACACACAACACTACACAACAACACCACATAGACGGGGTCAGATCTCTCTGACCATACAGCACATCTTACCAAGTTGGTTTCACATAGAACTAGTTCCCCAAGACTACATATTCTGAAATATGTTCATTAGCTTCCTGCTATTGAATAAGATAGGTGATATGTTCCACTGATCTCAACACTTGATCCGCCCTTCATAATCCTTGCTGGCGTTTATGTATTTTGTTTGTCTCTAGACCCTGAACTTGGGCTGGGGATCTAGAGCGAATCCTTACTTGTTGTAAGGGATAGATTTTGATATGGCAGTATCAAATCACTCGAAACATTAAACAATATTAAAATATACAAAGAAATGCTTTCAGTCTTACCAGAATTATGAATAGAGAACACAGTTATATTCTAGCAAAACTCAGCTGAGCTGCTGGCTCTAGTATGGCGTCCCTCTAAATATTGCAATTAGCTTCTGGGAACTACACCACTGAAGAATTACTGTGTCTACTACTGGACAATTTATGTTGAATGGCAAAAATGCGCGTCTGTGCGCCGATAAAATGATTATCTGTGGCCAATCACCGACTTCCCCCCTTTCAAATTTCAAACCTCCAACCAAAAGTCAATTCAGTCATACCTCAGTCAAGTATGTATTATTGTCTGTTGGTCCGTCTGTCTCTACTTGCTTTTTCATAAAAAACACGCTTGGTTCTACATGCCTTTCTACACGAATCGGTCTCTAGAGTTATTTTTAGCCACAATTTTCCACTATTTCCCCCTCTCTTTCATTCCAACTAGATTTTAGCACTTGAGTCTCAAGGCCGCAATTTTTGAAAATTAGTGACATTTTTTTTAACAGTGCAGTCGCTCGTCTGTTATGAACAACACAGTCTTTTGTCAATATCTTCATTATTATCTATCCGTCTGTATAAATGAAAGCATATTATTTCTCTGCTCAAGATGGGCTATCAGACTAGCTAGGATTTATATTCCTAACATTATTATTAAGAAAAAGTTACTTTTTCAAGGTTAGTTGTTTTTTTGAAATATGTTCGAGCATCTTCTGTAATGCGTTTGCCGCTGAATTCAAATAAAAGGACTAAGTATCGTAAAAGCGTCCAAGAAATGACTGTTGCGTATAATAGCTAAGGTCCCTTTTGTCCATTTCTTTACATTGTGTCAACTTGTGGACGTGAATTTTTTTTCCTTTCCCCACCAATTGCGTCTTTTTAGCCTTGCTAGTTTCAAGCACGTGTTCAGTCATATTTTTTCTTTTTGATCTCCGTTCCCTCCCGTCTCCAAGGGTAAACGTTTTGTCTTCCCGTCTAACAAGTTAGTTTCCATGGCGGGTATTGAACCGCGGCACGGGCGATCATGTCTTCTAGTAGCTTACGCATTATTTTTATCCCTACATTTTATCTTTGGAGATATTTTAACGTTGTATCGCGGTTAAATTTATCACAGTGGACGAACAGTGTGGATTTATAGAAGGTAAAGGCACAAAACATGCTATATATATTATAAGAACATTAATAGAAAGAGCCATAGAGGTGAAGACAGATCTGTACTTATGCTTTATAGATTACACTAAGGCATTTGACAAAGTGAAACATGAGGAAATTATCAAAATGTTAGAAAGCTTCAACATTGATGGAAAGGACTTGAGGATAATAAAGAACATGTACTGGCAACAAACAGCAGCTGTACGAATTAGCAGCCAAATAGGAACGTTTCAGCAAGTAAAAAAGGGTGTCAGGCAGGGATGTTTGCTGTCACCGGATCTGTACAGAGAAAATATAATGAGATCTCTAGAGGACATGCCAGGAATATCATTCGGCGGACTTAATATAAACAACCTGAGATACGCTGATGATACAGTCTTAATAGCAAAAAGTGAAAAGGAGCTGCAGGAAATGGTTGATACAATAGTGATAGAAAGTGAACATAAAGGCCTTAGCCTTAACAGCAAAAAGACAGAAGTAATGGTCGTCTCAAAGAAAAGGGCTTCCCCAGAATGCACAATCAAAGTAAATGGAACCGTTTTAAAACAAATCAATACATTCAAATACCTGGGAACGTTAATAACAATGGATGGAAGATGCATCTCAGAAGTGAAGAGCAGAATAGCTCAGGCAAAAGTAGCATTCTATAAAATGAAGAGTATTTTATGCAACAATTCTTTGTCATTGGAAGTAAGAAAGAGAGTTCTTCATTGTTACATAGAACTAATCCTGACATATGGGAGTGAGTCATGGACAATTAGTAAACAAATAGGGAAGACACTAAAGGCAACAGAGATGTGGTTTTACAGAAGAATGTTAAAAATACCATGGACAGCCAAAAAGAGTAATGTTGATGTCCTGAAAGAGGCCAATGCACAAAGGAAACTTATGTCACAAGTTAGAAAGATGCAATCCACTTTTTTTGGGTATGTTATGAGAAGAGGAAAGCTGGAATATATCGTAACAACAGGTAAGATTGAAGAAAAAAGAGGTAGGGGAAGACAAAGAGAGCAAATAGTGGACAGTTTGAAATCGTGGCATAGAAAGAAGTCAACAGCAGACTTGATAAATTGTACTGGTGACAGGAAGTTGTGGAGAGACATGATCTCCTACGCCACTAGGCATGGTACTTGAATGAGAAGAAGAAGACGCTAATATCCGTGTTTTAGTCTGCAAAGACTCGTTGGACGCTTACACAAAGAGATTTGCTTTGTCATGCTGAATTAGTCATAAACCGAGTTCTAGTGGGTTAATCTATACAAATTACAAAGTGAAAAATAATCATAAATGAATACAAATTAAGTGTAGTGTCAGTTTTACAAATGAAAAAAAAAAGAGCTGTATGTTTAGGGTTTACTCTTCGTCAAGAAATTTTACAAACAAGAGGCACAGGTAAGAAATACAGATAGCTTCAGAGAAAACGAAAAAGGTCACTGCAAACATGTGGAGAATAAATAGACCCCCACCCCCCTTAAGAAAAATTGAATGAAAGTTGATCCAGAATGTTGACCACCCCAACCCCCCCCCAACCACCCCACCCGCCCCCCCCGCACCCCCCCCCCCCCCCCCCCCCCACCCCCCCCCCCCCACCCCCCCCCCCGCCGCCCCCCCCCCCCCGCCCCCCCCGCCCTACCCCCCCCCCCCCCCCCCACCCCCCGCCGCCCCCCCCCCCCCCCCCCCCCCACCCCCCGCACCCCGCCCACCCCCCCCCCCCCCCCCCCCCTCCAAAAAAAAAAACAGAACAGGTAACACGGGGGAGGGAAGGTTTCAATAAATAAACAATCAAATATTAGCAGGAGATGGATAGGACACACACTAAGATAGGACTCACTGAGATAGGACACACACTAAGATAGGACTCACTGAGATAGGACACACACTGAGAAAACCTGTTGGTAGCCTTATCAGGCAGTTCCTGTTCCCCGACATCCCCAGGGTAAGAGAGGTATAGGGATACTAAGGAACTGTGGTGAAGTGGGATGTTATAAATATTTATAGGGGACTTAGTGTACTGACTGAGATCAGCTGTGAAGGTATCTATATCTATTAAGAGTAGTGTATTATAGATAACCTTACTTGCTACCACATATCTCTATATCTCAGTCAGAATTATTCTGGAATAGTGTGATGCTACGTTATGTGTCTAGGGTATGTGTATGATGAAGTGTAAGTCACAACAACAGACAGATAAACAATTTAATGTAATCCACTACTCTTGACAACACTGTGACACTCACATACATATAACACTCTATGAGAATATCTTAAAGGAGGCACTGATAACTTTCAAATAACAATATGTATTCATTACTGGCATGAATGAATATGTGTCCTGATTCAACTACAAGGGAATCAGGAATCACAATCAATTTAAATTACAAGTTATGTACAGAATGTATTTAATATGAATATTGTAGTGACATATATTATTACAAATGTTCTATGTGTGTCAGTTGTGTAGTAGTAAAATGAGGTAATACTGGTTTGTTTTGTTCAAGCTCTGTTGGTATTTGTCATCATGACTTCAATAGTTTGTCTTTAGGGACTAGTATTGGAGATGTTCACAGTTCCTGATTTTAAGACAAGTAAATTCCCCTCTTAATGTTAATTTTACAAAGTCAGTTCAAGATGAGGGGACATAATGTTGAGCTCAGCTGGCCAAGTTAGCTTATCTGGCGTGATGGCGGCAGGAAAGGACTCCTCTGCTCGAATTCTCCTCTGGGCTCTGGAGACACCTCACTGATAGCTAAAAGGACCAAGGAGTATGCTGTCCGACACTGGATTCAGCAAAGCTCTGACCAGGTGCTGCTCAGTACCATCAAGACCACTGTCCCTGAAATCAAGAAGGATGTACCTTCTACTTCATAACTAATTTATATTTTCTTTTTACATTGATCACAACACAGCACAAACATTGCGTTCAGAGCGTTAGGCCAACAGTCAGCTTCATCTGAAATACTTTATACCAGCATTACCATCCTTAATGGTCACTACGCCTCTGCACTTCCAGCATTATTTCTGTCTAATCAATCATCCAGGTGTCAGTGTACTATTTGGCCATTCCATGCCGTTTTACTACCCTCCGACACCCTCTGTTCAGGCTGGAGCATTACAGGCTTTACCTCACATTTGCCACTGAACTACACATATATATACAGGCATAAATCAACAATTCACATTCAATTTTCATTAAAAGATATTGAATGGTTCAAGCTTACCACAATTCATACGAATAAACACAGATACGTTGATTAGCAATGAATTCTGGCACAAACTGGCACAAATTTCCATCTGCCTATGTTCCAGGCTTTTATTTAACACAATTATGAGCTGGCTTCAACGCACTGTTGCTTTATCAAGATCATTTAAACAAGTGGTCTCGAACTAACGCTCCCAAGTGTGTATATCAGCGAGACTGGCCAATGAGCCACGTTTCGACAAGTGTTTGAAAAAATGTTACCTTTTCCCGTTTCCCCTAACAACGAAAGATAGTATTTATAGTTCGACCAATCGTGGTTAGGCTTTCATTTGTTGCGCTCCAATCAATTTGGAGTTTACATGGTAGGCTATTTATGTAACGTAAGGTTTTTTTTTTTCAAACACGTTATAAAAAATTTTATGAGCAGAAATGATTTCATGCTGTCAGGCAGCCTCACTATTTTATTTTGGGTATAATTTATTAATTCCTGGACTATTGGCGTAACGTTTTACATATTATTTGTCAGCAAGCCCTAAGGAACCCAATTTTCCCACTTTAAAAGAGCTACGTGGCTGCGTTCAAAATATGTATTTTCTACCTCCTGTTTCGAAGATATGCTGTCTGGGTACTGTTATGTTTTCAACCGTAAACCCATCTATTGTTATCTTTCCTAATAAGCGTTTTTTATGATTTTAAAACCTAACTCTGGGGAAGGGTAGTGTATTTTATCACTGTCCGTCTGAAAAAAAAGTTAGTGCTTGTAGCCTAACACGCGTGATAGTAGTAATTGTGTATCGCGCGACGCGTGTTTAATGTTCGGCTTTCTGCCTCTCCCTTCTCGCTATCCTTTTGTCCATCTGTTCGTTCGTTTTGGTAACGTAATATAATTAATGTTAGGATTAATTTAGGTCATTACGCAGTACGTCTCAATGTTTTTCTTAGAAATGCAGCACACGTTTCATTGAAGAAGGCGGGTAATAATACAGTAAGCTTTTATATCAACGTGAAAGCGTTACAATTTGCAGACGAAGCAGAAAACAAGGGGGATTTCGAGTACATTCTTTGTGACAGCACTGTTATTTTACCATTGCTCTTCTCTTTATTAATTTTATTTGTTAGGCTTCATATTTACCTAATAATTTATATATGTGGATTAGAATATTTCATGACAGGAACACACGGAGAAGAGAATCAGAGACAGAAATGAAGAAGACATGAAAAGACCTTGACCTTCCAAGACAGGAAGGCTTGGCACATGTTTGTTGAAGGCCTATGCTCCTTGGGGTTCATGGGATAGACAGAATAAGAAAGAAAGAAATTTCAACGCAAACAGTCCAACAAAGAACACGATTGCAAAAGAGAAAACAAAACAAAGCAACAAAACAATGAAACAATAAGGAAAAAAAATGTCCATGATATGAGAATTGCAAAGTGGCCAGTGCAAACGGCTTCTGAAATAGAGGAAGTTGAACCAATGTTTTTGTCTTTGTTACTGTCGCTGACGAAGGGTCAACCCCTACATCTCCCATGTTTTTTGGATGTACTGTTCAACTGTAAAGCTGTCTCTACATCTAATTTCTTTCTCTTCTTATTATCATTTATTATTATTTTTAAATATATCCTTCATTTTACAACAGCCCGCCCCCCCCCCCCCCCCCCCTTTTTTTTCTTCTTCAAAGATTACAAGTATGCGTGTTAATCACATCCATCAGGTATGCCGACACTAGGCAACAAATTAAATGTCTTGTGTATGGAAACGTATATCATCATATAACACATATTGATACAGAAACCACAGCTACAGTAGTACATGAATGCTTTGGTGCAGAGCCGGCAAACAGCTAAAATGGCGCCTCCCCTCACACACAGTATTTATAAAATAGTCTTTTTTCCTCAAAATTACGACTTTGTGTTCGTTACACAAATATTTTAGTTCACTCAATTTTGCCGTCTAACCCCCTCCAAATTGTGCCGCCCTATTCGACCGTTTAGTTCACCTAATGTTTAAACTGGCCATGCTTTGGTAGAGGCTACCTGCAAGAGGATCATTCATCAGCCGTGGTGGTTCCATCCTCCACATGAAGCGAAAATGGAATTATAATCATATCAGATACGGGATTGTCCACCCATATCTTGGCACGCCGCGATGTGTGCTTAAAAAGAACTTAAAAACAACCGTATGTTCTAAGGAGGTTGGAAACTGAATACTGCGGCGTGTATTAAGTAGTTGGTGTGTGAAATAATCATTGAAAGTGTTAAGTAGGTGATGAGTCAAAAGACAGAGTATGCAGTGAATGCGCTAGGCGTCAAATAGTCCTTTGTTACGTGTGTACTGAAATTACTCCTATCCGTAATATTAGTGGAATTTCCTAACTCCATTATAACAGGCAACAAACTTATCGTGCCATGCTGACATCATGACACGGCACTTGGGATTATAAATATTTATTGATGCTGCGCATTGAGAATGAGGAAATATAAATGTCATAACACATTTCGCGGTCCATCACGATGTGATGTGTGTCGCTTACACACTGTTTGGAAGTCCTGCTCAGAAATAATCATAAGGAGAACTGCTATACAAAAGTTTAAAAAAAAAAAAAATATAGTACCAGAGTAATTTTACAAATGAGGAATGCATTCACTAGAAGAACGCCACGTCATTATTTCAGTTTCGTTCATTATGGCGCGTGCAGCAACCGTGTGGTTGCTCCAAATATTATATTCTTACGGCCTTTTTCTTTTTCTGCGTCTCATGGCTATGACTGTGACCGACGATGGTTAATCCCGAAAAGTCACGCGTTTCTATGATATTGTTAACGTTAATAACCACGCATGTATTGAAGGGGTCGTGGGTGTATTCAGTAGTATGATCACATGAATTCTATGCCCACCTATAACGCCTTGAGTATCACATCAAAGATTCGTCTCTATGCCTGTATGGCTACACGTTTATTTGTTTTGTGATTGTGAAGTTCTGAATGTCGTAGTTGGTTGATTTTTGTTTTCTTGTATTATATTTTTCCATCATGCGCAGCACGTGGCCCATCTAGGGCAGTGCTTCTTAACCAAGGGTGAATGCGCGCCACCCCCCCCCCCCCCGGGGGGGGTGCGAGACTTACCTTCTGGGGGTGCGAGACATGCCAGATATTTTGGAAGGCGAATCATTATAAACAATATATAATGCACAGAACTCCATTGTTTTTGTAAAAGATAAAACAGTGACAACGTGAATTAGATACCGAACCTCAATCATATGTTGTAAATAACATTTTCTCAAAATCAACATTTATCTCCTATTAGTATTTCCGCCATGTTTTGCGAGCCAGAAGATAAAGGGGTGTGCGGTTTCTTAAAATGCTGTAAATTGGTGCGAGGTTTCTTAAGATGCTGTAAAGGGGTGCGAAGCTTCTTACGATGCTTAAAGGTTTGCGACGCTTCTTAAGATGCTTTAAAGGTGTGCGAAGCTTTGTTAAGATGCTGTATAGGGGTGCGGGACCTCTAACAGGTTTAGAAACGCTGGTCTAGTGCGATCTCTAGGTTGATATCCTTTAATCATGTCCTGTTTTATTATAGACGCATTAACTATAGTCATTTACCGAGCAGTCTAAACAAGCAGAAACATGAGAAACTAACTGAAGTAGAGGGAAAACATGCACCATTTCTCCCCACCCTCTCCCCCCAGGAACTACACGGGGTATTCTTAGATATTAATGCTATTTTATTTACGAAAAATGGACATGATCCGAGTTTATTTTTGGATGTTACTGTTAATTTAGCTAGAGAAAAGTGATATAATTAGAGTGCGTTCTTAGATGTTACTGTTATTTTATTTAGGGAAAAGTGATATAATCAAATTTATTCTTGAGTTGTGCTGCTATTTTGTTTGGGGAAAGTTACATTTTCTTTTTCTTTGGTCCATAGCCGTCAACCGTCAAAGCATTCAGTGGCCATCACGCCTGGTGGCGTCTTGTAGGGCAGCAACAAATTGACTCCACTTTGTTCGGTCGGCGGCCATCCTTCGTACAGTGCCCCAACTCTGGTTCATTCTTTACATTTCTGGCCTCCACAGTCCTCCGCCAAGTTGTTTTTGGTCGGCCTCTCTTTCGCTTTCCCTCGGGGGTCAATATCATTGCTGATCTTGTAATGGTATCAGGGTCCCTTTTGAGGACGTTGCCAACCCACCTCCAGCATTCCGCACCATAGAGAAGCACAGAAAGTACACAGCTCTCATACAGTCTTAATTTGGTGTTTGTGCTGTACTGGGAAGACTCCCAAATGTTGTTGAGACTAACAAAGGCTGTTCTCGCTTTATTCATTCTGTTGTTAATGTCCTTGCTTGTTCCGCCATCAGGTGTTACTATGCATCCTAGGTAAGTAAATGTGTCTGTCTGTTCTAACTTCTGGTTCCTTATTGTTATAGGCTCAGGATTGCCCACATTGAGTGTCATGACCTCTGTCTTCTTCAGATTGATGTTCAGACCAACCTGCTGGCTATAGTTATTTAGTCCATCGGTTTTTTCTTGGATGTGTTGATGTGTATGTGCGAGTAGTGCAATGTCATCTGCATATTCCAGGTCTTCCAGTGTAGAAAACGTTGTCCATCTAATTCCTCTTGGACTGCCCTCTGTTGTCTGGCACATCACCCAATCTATGGCTGTCAAAAATAATGTTGTTGATAAGGGTCATCCCTGTCGTACTCATGTCTTCACCTCGAAAATTTGGTTGCTCAACCCAACACTGCATGTAAAGTTAGAATAGAGGCTTTTTATGATGGAAACAATGCAGCTGGGAATTCCATAAGCCCTCAGTATTTTCCATAGGCTGTCCCTGTGTATGCTGTCAAAAGCCTTTACAAAATCAACAAAGTTAATGTATAGTTTCTCTGCCATTCTGAACACTGCTCTATAATGTTCCTGAGGGTGAATATATAATCTGCACGTCTTCTGTTCTTTCTAAAACCCGCTTGTTCTTTCCTCAGTTTATGATCAACTGCTTTTGAAATTCTCTGGATGATTATCCTGCCTCAGAGTTTATTCTTGAGTTGTGCTGCTATTTTGTTTGGGGAAAGTGATATAATCAGAGTTTATTCTTGAATTGTGCTGTTATTTTGTTTGGGGAAAGTGATATAATCAGAGTTTATTCTTGGACTGGGCTGTTATTCAATTTTGGGAAAGTGTGATATTATCTGTTCTTGGGATGGTGTTGTTGTTTTACTAAAGGTAAAGTTACGTAGATGGGTGTTATAAATTACTTCTACAAATAATATAATACCATTTGCGCATCCTCTCTCTAACAAATTTTTAGAAAGAACACGCACAAAGCATAGAAGGAACGCGATAAGTATAATAATAAAGATAATGACGAAAGTTTGAGTGTGAGTAAAGCAGTGATAGCATTTATAGTGATGATATTGATGGCAGTAAGCGAAATGGGTGTAAAAGTGAAACAGACGAATACGCGGAGGTATGACAACCATAAAGGGCTACAGTAAAATGCTATTTTCATAAATAACTGCAGGATTTCGATTCAAATGCACAAGGCTGAAGTACGACCGTAATAGCTGTGCATACTAACGCATTTGATGGTATAATGATATTGGTCGCCATGGAAACGGCGGCCATGTTGGATTTACTCCTATTTTTTAAGTCCTTAAGGCTACTTTATTGGTTTTAGTTATGAGAACCAAAGTTGACATCGAAGCTCACCATTGTATTTTAAAACTGTTACCAGATTTGCTAGAACTTTAAAATTTGCATCTAACAATAGTAACCATTTTTTTGCTTCAAAATTTTACTTTATTTGCAATAAATCAAAATTTGAATACTACTGTATATAAAAAACAGGATCTGACAAAAGTTTTATTATACAATGGAAAGTATGTGTGCCGAATCTCATTGATTGACTAAAATATACACATGTTATTAGAACATTAGTTACATAAAACAAAGTTCTGAGAAAATAATGATTTTCATCATAGATAAAAAACATTAAAAAAAAAAAATACAATTTACAAAACCACAATATACCTACTTAGAATTTGTTCTGACAAATGATTTTGAAATATTTAGATTCAGGGGAAATAATTTATCCGAATATAAGCTAATCCCAATTTGCATTTTGGTCCTATTAATGCGCTGCAGCTCTTCCCCTTAATTTTACAAACCTAATAATCTACTTAAAACTTTATATTAGCAATATCAATGAACTCACCTCTTGCCTCGTTTGGCATTGGCACAGGGGTGCCAATGATTTGCTGTATAAAAACGCTGGTCACGTGAGGGGTCTGTGTGGACACGGATACGCCACCGATAGTAATGGACCACGGAGGAAGACATCCACTGGATGTTTGCTGATTTGTTGTTACACCGGTACACCTCTGACGATTGCCGGATGGGGAGATCTGTGATGGTTTAGCTCGCACAATGGTCACGGCACGACTTGATCCTGTGATCGCCTGTGACGCTCCCTTGTTCTCATCATCTTCAACATAATCTGGGTCCAAAGTGAACACGGTGTGAGAATCACAGTCTCTGGAGTCACTCTCAAAGTAACCAGGCTGGAAACCTTGACTGCAGGTCAGAGGCGATTCGGAGACATTGTACGGGATTCTGTCATTACCATGGCTCCACTTTCCCTCAATTGCGCTACCGCTTGCAACATTTCTAAAATCTGACCATGCATTATGGCTGGACTCCACGAAACTGTGACTGCGTCGATTGCGTATCTGGTCATTGTCGAAGTATACAGCATTTCTGCTTGGGTCAGAACCACCGCAAGCACCAAGAAGACAGTCGTCATCATCATCATCATCCGTCGAGCAGTATTTGCGCTGTCGTAGAGACAGGCTTGTTCTTCTGCATTTTGGAGTCTGAGGTTCAGACGCAATTTCCCAGTGCTTTAAATCTTCATTGCATTTGTAAAACGCATTTTCGTCTTCATCACCGAAGTTTGTGTCATTTATATGCAAAGCGTGTAAATTCTCAGATAGATCAAACTGATTACTTGAATTTGGTCTAGATGCGACACGAGTACTTTTATTGCTACTGGTACATCGTACATTGGCGTTACTATTTTTACGGGTACATCGTACATTGGCGTTGCTATTGCTACTGCAAAACTGTCCTTTACCATCTTCGTCTTCTTCGCCGCTGTCAAAATCAAACTGGACTAGATTAGTATCAGATGACTCAGACACAGATCGGCAGGACACACGAGCTACACGTTGATCAGTTTCACTCGAAGACGCCTCCGGTATTTTGAAAACTGGAGAAAGTCCAACTGGTGTAGATAATCTCGTGGTGTGTTCTAAATTGAGTTGGCAAGGTGTATTTGAGCTTGTTGCCGCAAAGTAGGGAAAAGTACGATCAAAAGACTGTGGCGGAACTCTGTTCTCACGATCCTGAATTTGACAGAGATTGGAGTTGTCAAAGGTAAAGTGTTGCAGTGGTAGTTTGCTCGTGGCAGGAGATACTGTCGTTGCTGGAGATAAATCTGTGCTGTAACCGCTGTCTCTAGTTGGTAAACATGATCTCAGTGATGATGTGTTGCTGAGGTCAGTATTTTCAGATGCCTTGTCCGAGTTATAACCAGGCTGGGTAGTTGTATGAGACATTGGAGCGTGCAGAGGTGGAACATACTGTGGGTCTCTGTGTTCTAAATTTGAGTTTTCGTTGGTGAATCGCTGCCTGCTGATGTTTCTATCCGCCATCGTCATAAATCATTGAAGTTGGTAACTGATTCTCCTTTCACTAACTTGGCCTAACAAGTGTGGGAGTAAAAGAAAACAAAGTGGACACATTAGCGATAAATGGCTGCATATGTGAAGCAATGTTTACTGATTTTGACATTTAAAAACTATATATATATTTTTTTTTCATGTTCTCTTTGTACTAAATTTTTAAATAGGAATGAGCATAGGCCTTCAACAAACACAAGCAAAATCCTCCTGTCACGTGCCATCAGCTCACGCTCTTTCCGCGCGCTTCTCATTATTTTCACTTCTGTCTCCAGTTCTGTGTTCCACGTGTGTTTGGTCTACCTCTGCCTCTCTTCACCTGGAGATTCCAGAACAAGGCCTGCCTTGTAATATAGCATTACAGATTTCCTCAATGTGTGTCCTATCCATAACCAGCGTCTTCTCCTCATCACGTGTACCACTAGAACTTGTCTGGTTCTTGTCATCAGTTCCACATTGGTGACCTTGCCATCTCAATTAAATCCTTCTATTCTACGCAAGCACCCATTTATGAAAGCCTGTAGCATCCTTTGTGATGATTGCGCCCTGTCTTTTAAGCTGTACGACGACGGAGTTTTGTTCCATCTCCTATAACTGTTAATATAACCACAAACAAAAAATTTCCTTTTTCTCAAAATGTATTTGGGGGGGGGGGGGGGGGGGGGGGGGGGGGGGGGGGGGGGGGGGGGGGGGGGGGGGGGGGGGGGGGGGGGGGGGGGGGGGGGGGGGGTTGGTGTTTAGAACAAACAAGCATTCACCGCGCAATATAAATAGAGAAACTTTCAAAAGAATAGATGTCACATATATGTACAATAACAATCACGGGTAATATCTATTTCTACTGTTCTTACAAAAATGAAAAAAAACTTTGAATTATAAAAATGCATACTTGTATTTATGGGAAATTCATTAACCCCCCCCCCCCCCCGCCACACACACACACACACACACGGAGCAGGTAAATTAGACCACACAGGTTTCAATGGTTGGAAACATCTTTAAGCCTAAATAAATTTTAAGGTCACGAGCATAAACAAACAAACATGCTAGAATTATGGAATACGGCTTGACATTAGCAGATTTAAAAAAAAAAATTTCTTGAGCGCAATAGACGAGTTCACACTACAACGGATAAAAAAGATACAGCAACGGGTTTTTATATTTGGATATGCTTCCTAATATAACTGATGGTCCTTGTGGCTAGGCTGAAGACCAAATACTGGCCCCCAAAAAAAAAAAAAAAATCTGGAGTGCAGTATTTAGCAGAAGACAATTTGCATTTCGCTGGTAAAATACTAAGCTTTAGAAAGTTAAATGTAAAAAGAAAAAAAAACCGAAAATAGAGGTAACTTGCGTTAACTTACATGTGCTAGCTAAATTAGCTTTTACAGCACCGGTACACGCCAGCAAGGAGAACCAAGAACAAACAAATCCACAACAACAGTCTTTGGCCTAGAATTGTAAATAAGCTGATTCAGGTTTGTAAACACGTTGATTCAGGTTTATAACTGCCATCACAAGTTCGTCTTTCATTAATGAGCACAGTTAAAAATCATAACAATGGGAAAAGCTAAAAGTAAACTATAAGTGGGAAGAAAAATACTAAAAATAGCCTCTCATAGCGCCCCGTCAAAGCAAGAGAGCAAATATGTTGGAGATATATTGCATTCAAATTTTTTTTTTTTTTTTTTTTGCGGAGGCAGCAGGTTAAAATAGAAGAGAACAATCTAGCATACAATGGTGGGAGCCGCGCTGGTGTAATGGCTTCGGCGTTGTACTGGCGACCAGGTGTTCATGGTTCAAACCCGGGCGTCGGCGTTTGAAGAAATGTTTACGGCCGGAAATTTGACTGAATAGCCTGAACGGCTCCTGTGATAAACCCTCTGTGGATGGGAAGGAGCGAAGCTCCTGACCGGGTTGGAAGGAAAGTCCTCAGGTTCCCCAGCCTCGCAATGACACGTCATTGGGCCGAAGGGCTGAAAGCCCAAGTGCCGCTGGTTAAGAAAAAAAAAAAAAAAAAAGCATACAATGGTGTACCTTATGCTCCACACCTAACTGGGGACGGCCCTTCACAAACACACTATAACAAAGAGAAAGGCCCCAATTGTCGTAAACACACTATAACAAAGAGAAAGGCCCCAATTGTCGAAAACACAATAACAAAGAGAAAGCCTACAATTTTCTCAGAGTAAAAACAGCATGCTAGAATTTACAACAAATCTTTAAATTAGGATCTTTACCTTTACCTGCCTTCGTTCCGCACAAGAGAGGCATGCATATCGAACATATAAAGCAAATACAACTTATAAATGGAATTAGGTCAGCAGATAAAATAGGATGGATGGGGCAGCCAGTCAAAAACCTGGTTTGTTAGGTATCGTTGTGGACTTGCTTGACTGCATCAATAAGTGAACTTTTCTGATTTCCTGTTGAATTAACAATCTTATTACACTGCTTTAAACTTTGTTACTCACGCCCCGTCCTCTTTTTTTTTAAATCCCAACTTCTTAATTTGTTATCTGTTTATTTCATATCTTGTATTTTGTTCTCTGGCGAAGATATTTGTCTATAAACTGGCAATTTTATTTTTGCAATTACGGAGATATGATATTTAATGCGATGAACTTGATGTACTTTTATACAGTAATGGGCCAATAGGATGACTACAAACAGACAGAAGTAGTTAACAAAGCTCAAATGTTTGATTTTATCATTACATAGACAAGATACTTCCTTGCTGCATACTAGACGGTCTTTTATATTTAAACAAACTGCCCCAATATAACCGACAGACCTTGTGTCTATGTTGAACAGAGCGCGCATTGTCAGAGAAAATGAGGCAAAACTGTTGAAATAAACTTACACTTCCTTGATGTTCTTTCTTGCGAAGACAGTTGTTTGAATTTGTCAAAATCCATAATTTAAAATAAATATAATAAACGAGAAACAATACCGTATTGCTTCTGAAAGTTTAAAACATAACTTTCCCATATAGCCTAAGTGGTCTGGGGGATAAAATTTGTTAGGGAAATATTTAAAAAAAAATCATTGCAACCAAATATCACAAATTTCTTAATCATAGACATATAAAAATTGCTCTAAATTAGCTAGAATCACCATATTGTAACAAACTCTTGCGGCATAACCAATTCAAATAATAATAATAACCGCAATAATAAAGCGTTTGTGTGAAGTTACCATGCGAGTGTTTATCAACAAACCTACGTGGTTGATTCTATATGAGGTCAGCAATCAGTTTATAAACTAAAACATTGAAATATAAAACTATAGAATGTGAGAAAACTGAGGGGGAAAAAAAACCCCAGCTTACCTTACTTTGAAGCAGTAACTTGTTTTCTAAACAATATCCTAGTCTTTAATAAAGAAAGAAAAATTATCAATAGCACACTTTTACCTAATGGTGTCAAGGCAACTCTCACTACGTACAGCTTTCACTGCTTCTGCCTCGTTTGTACTCCAACCCATGTCCTTTCATTTACGAATGATGACATCATTCGCGCGTTTGGCAGCCAATCAAAAAACACAAGGGGCGGTAGCAAGTTGTAACTTGCAGATCCTTTTATCGGTTAGCGCGTGTTCGTGTGACCTAGGTGCGAAACCGAAGTTTACATTTGGTAAGCGCAGTAATCTGTGAAAGTCAGTGTGCGGAGCCCCGTCCCCTCACCCACGTACTTGTTAAAAAAAAAAAAGTAATAAGAGTAGTGTTAACGATTGTCCAATAACCAACGTCAGTTTTCTGTAAAATTTGTTAACACAAAATAAATATATAAATGTAAACATTGCGACTTTTTACCGGCGTCATCTGGGGCTGCGTTATATTAAAACTAAAAAAATTTACAAATTTCTGTAAAGGTAGGCCATGCTGTATAATTACTGTTTCAATGCTCCTTTCGTAAGAAACATTATAAATCCATGGTACCGTGTTTCGTGCACCAAGAAAGACAACCGCTGTTTTGAATGACTGGAATAACCAAAGCATAATTGCATCCCCTCTTACAATTGTTGTTGTTTCTTTTTGAATATCATTGAGTCATCATCTTCTTTTTGCGCTCCTTACGGAACATGGAGCAACTCCTGCAGCTGGCCCCCTTATAAGAAGCCTGCACTAAGCATTCACATACTCCTGCAGCGGTGGTTTTTTTTGGTGGCAATTTGTTTTACATCGTGAGGTTGCCTGCTGCCATGCACAACCTCATATTAGTAGCCTTGTTCAGCGTGCCTGAGGGTACAGTTAGTGCCCCTAGATAATAGGTACAGTAGGCCTATTATTTCTTTACTTGCCTAATTGTTTTTATGACGTCATTAATTGTTAGCGCGCATCGACGACAATTGTGTATTTTTAACTCACGTCATCTTTTTGATAATTCCACTTTCTTCTGCATTCTGTTTCATGAATCCAATATAGTTGGATTATTATAGAAATTAGATCACAACAGATAAATCCGCCTCCCTCATTCGATCGTTAGTTCAGTCAGTCATCGAATATAGTAGTTTTTTCTTCTTTAATTGATAAAGAAAATAACCCGTTCAACCCCTGCAGGATTATAATTATGATTTATTGTGTCTCTATTTTCATATAATATATTCAGTTGTCGAAATTGACTTCATACATTGACTTCATACATTGACTCCTCTTTGCAAGTTATTAATTCGAACTCCAGTGCCAGTCTAGATTTTTTTTAAAAACAACACACAAACAAACAAAATAAAAACACATTTTATTGTCAACGAGAGCTTTGTTACAGTTGAAATTTGAACCTGGCATCGTCACGCTCTAGTCTACCCAGCTGTTAATTTGTACCTGAATCTGCTCTTGAGTTGAGGAAGGCAAATGCAGCGAGGAAAGTAACTGGGTCACCCCCACCTCATAAAGCAGGACCTAGTATAATGAAGTCTCTAATAATTCACTCTCCTACGGCAGTACCTACTATATAACTACCTTATTAAATTTGAAGAGAAAATTCACATAAGCTTACAGTCACCAAGTACTGCAGTTGATGAGTGAATCAAGTTAGAGTTCTATTTCTTCTTGCCTTGAGTGCTACAAACAAAATTAATGAAGGTAATCTTTCCATAATTGACCTCCATCTCTACCCCCCTCGCACTCTCAGTTACATTGTGTGTTTTTCTGGTCCGCCAAGCTTAATATCTTATTCGGTTTACAGTTTCGCTTAATCTAGTCAATGTTTTCAACGTGATCTTCAGTATAAAACCAATGGATTGTGACTAGCCCGCCTTTAACAGCGAAACAATGTTTTCTATTGACAAGTAAACATCTATATTTAAGCTGCCGGATTGCGGTTTGTTGTTTGTAGGTCTACTTCTTCAAGATGTACATTCAGTACAGATAATGCTCCCAGCAAACCCAACGCCCTAATATCCGGCCTTTGGCTAGGATCATGTGTCTAGACACAGAGACCAGTACAGTGACATTCATGTGTCATTAGGTCCTTTGTGTGAGAACACAGAAGATCACTACAGTGACACATTTTGTCATTGGGTCTTCTTGTGTTGGGACATGTGGTCTTGACCAGAGCCGGGTTTGGGGCGGGTGCCAATGCGACCTCATGCGAGGAAAAAATATGCGACCTCATGCGAGGAAAAAAAAAAGGTCTACTTCTTCAAGAAGTACATTCAGTACAATGTGATATCACTACAGTTGAAGTCTTCAAGGTTGTGTTCATAAAAGCATGGAAGAATATAATCCTAGATGTCATTTGCGTAATTGCATGGAAGAATAAAAGCCTAGATGTTATTCGCAGGGCCACGGCATCATAAACACCACGTCTTCGAAAATAACACGATAATCATTGTCAACATTTTGAAGACTTGTAAATCTTTTGTGGATAATCTCAAATAAATCTTGAATTAAAAAAATTAATCCTTTTATTTTTGTAATGGCCAGCATAGTTAGTAATTGTGACGGATGGATGAAATTCAGCTGTCCCTGAATTGACGGATGATGAGAAGAATAGCCTTGAATAGCATCGGGCCCCTGAATTTGTGTGTAGACAAAATAGTCAACGTGGGTTCCACACGTGCTCATTAGTATGCACAATAGCAACGGGGATATTCTACCACGAGTGCTCATTAGTATGTAAACAGTTATCATGCGTGCAGCCAGGACATCGCTTTGTCTTAGAGTGAGTTTAAATCACGCCTACCGCCTTACCTTTAGAGCGATTTAAAATCAAGCATTGCCCTACCTTTTCTGTCATCCCGTCTAGTAGGAGTAGCCAAAGTTCATCGGGAGAGCGGCAACCTCAAAGACTGTGGTGGTCCCCAGCAGAACGAAGCAGTTTTTTCACACCTACGGTTTACATGTTTAAATTTCTGCCGGACCGAGAGACGCAGGGGGAAATCGAACGAAGGAGAGACGGGGACTGGCGGCGCAGAAACGTAGATTGTTCCCTGATTTCAAATAAGGCGTGAACTTTAGCATGTAGCTATGACTTCCATTGCATTAACTATATATTGGCATCGCCGAAAATGCAGTTTATCATTCGTCTGCCAGAGATTTGAAGAAGCACTAGCTTATAGTAGAAGCTAACAAGTTTTCCCTTGGATTTCTACTATATTGGAGTCTATATTCATTCATTCTTTTGTGCCGCGATGATCATACCTTGCGATCCAACGGTTTTATTACATATAGAGAGTCATGTCCAGATGGCTTATGGCATCCCCATTTAATTGTTCCTAAAAACATACAAAAACAGTGACAATATTTATTTAATCAAACCCATGAGAGCGGTTAAATAACCAGAATGGTCAATTGTCCACTTGTGTTAAATGTTAAAACTGGAACGGACAATGCCAGAAGATTCTCTATATTAATTCTATAAAGTTCCCTGGCCGGATGAGGCAGAACTTACAGCGGAAATTATTTAGCGGAAACATTTTCCTTATTTAGCAAATTCCAGAACAGCCCATACATAAGAGACAATAAACACTCCTTTCCTATACCAATCTGCATTGACGAAGAAGAGCACATTTCAGCGAAATCTCCGAGCGAAAATTAGCAGTGGCTATACGGAGCTTTCTGGGGCTGGACTGGACAAAACAAAAAAAGACATGTATAATAGTCTTTTGTTTAAGAACTGTGTGATTTAATTCTATGGACGTATGCAGCCGACAGAGGGGTAAGTGTGAATGAAAGCGAGCTCACTGAATGAATGCGAGAGTGGAAAAACAGAATGAACGAATTTAGTTTTCCTTAAGTTCACTACTAACATAACACCTTTTCTTATTTTATCTATTCTCTCAATAAGTCTGAAGGCCCACGGAAAAGTTAAATTAAGGACATATCCTATATATATCCGTCCCGTCTACCCCACTCCCATTTGTCAATCAATTGTTTGATCGGGTGGGTAAACACACCTCGGGTGGGATCATTTTCCTAGTTTTTCATGTTACAGAGGGAGGGTCGATGAGAAGATATATTGTTTATTTATTTCCCCTTTATGTAACTACCATTTCACCTGATGACATGATAACGATGTATTAACTGTTGTAATCTAAATATTTTTCTCTTTTCTAAAGATATAATAAATTTTATAAACCTTAGCTATTAGTTCTGGTCAAAACCTTCCCCTGCCCCATTATATATGTGCCCACAGTTTACGTGTTCGTGTATACGTATTTATGTCACAAAATTGTTTGTGTGTGCGTACGAGAGGATAGTGTATTGAATCAATATCTAGTGAGAAAATACGTCTCCAGTAAGTGTGTCGCACTAGATAGGTTGGATTAAACTATTATTAAATCCAAGACAGTATTTTCTTCTCCTACACCTGTACTCCTCGTAAACTGGACTATTTCTCAAACTTTCTCTCACATAGCTTTCACCATCTCTCCTGGGCTCGATTGGGACCATAACAATAAACCTTATCTATAAAACTCACGACAGTAATTAACTCTTATAGTACCAAACAAAAGTATGGCTTTGGCCCAAGCAACAATGCCCAACCTAGTGTGTGTTAAGAGTTGTCTTTAGCAAAAACATTTTTATATGTTCATGTACAGAAATACAGTTGTTGTTATGAATAAAAATGTATGTGGTTATGTGTACATATGATGTATAAATGCTTTCATTAAAAAATTATTAGTTTTGCAAGGTAAAAGGAAGTCCAATGAAGAAGATGATCTAACCGTAATGAACAAAGTGTACTTACCGGCTTCTGATACTGCCCTTCAAAAAATATATCAAATGAATTACACTAAAGTATCATATACAGAAATATTGTAATAATATAACAACGATGCTTTTGTTTAGAAACCCTCAGGAAATAATTATTGTTGAAAGACTGTCAGTCTGTGATTGCACATGGCTCGGAAATAATATATCTTCTTCTTCCTGAAAAGGACGTTGGTTGCGTTGTATCTGTTTACAGCGGAGCTGCGATATCTGCGCCTTTCGGCCGGCACATCCGACTTCAGCACGGCATTTTTTGGGACCGGGTTTGCCCTCTCTCTTCGATCCCGACTCTCTCAGCCAGACTGCAGTGATGCAGCCTGTTTCCAGGACCACCACCTGGAGGTGGAGTAGGGTCTTGGTCAGCTCTGGTTCACTGACCCTGACGCAAGCAGTCAAGCTATGGGTCGCTGACTGCATTCTCTATTGCTGCGTTTTTGGGTCCCAGAAATAATATATGAGTTGACAGATTGCAACAGAAAAGAAGGTATAATATGAGGTGATGAATGTATGAGCCAAGTTTGTCAAATCTTCTATTTCGGTTCACGTATGGCTGAAATTCTGTAATTCGGGTTGTCGTAGCAGTGGTAGTAGTAGTGGTAGTCGCCCTTCGGTCATGACTGATTATGGTAATGCGCCCCTGAGGAGATAGCCCTTAGCTGCTTTTATTACTGGTGTACCTTTCGGCGTGTTGTTTTCTCTTCTGCTTGTTGCGAGAGCTTCTTTTCGCCCAATCTGAGGTAGCACCGTAGGGAGCACCGCCACTTGGTGCAATTGGCAGCTTCATCCTCTCAGGTTGCTGGATTTATGTCCAGTGCCTTCATATCTCTCATGCACACGTGTTTGAACCTCAGCTGCGGTCGCCCAGCTGTCATTTTGCCATCTGCTAGTTGTCCGTAGAAATCTTTCGGGATGCAACCATTTTCCATGCGGCGGACATGGCCCAGTCAGAGTATTCTGTGCTGTCTAAGCAGTGTATTCTGCACTATCTAAGCAGTGTATTCTGCGCTGTCTAAGCAGTGTATTCTGCGCTGTCTAAGCAGTGTATATATACTCTTAAGGCCAGCGCATGACAGCACCTCGACATTTGTCACTTTGTCCTTCCGCAAAATACCAAGGATGTGATGTAGACACCGTAAATGGAAGGCGTTGAGCCTTCTTTATTGCTTAGCATAGGTTGACCATGTCTTGTTACCATGTAGAAGAATGCTCGTGACACAGGCATTATATACCAAAGCTTTGGTCTTCATTATGAGTCTGGAGTTTCTACCAAACACGCGCTTTGAGGCGGGCAACGATGGCTGCAGCTTTGCCAATTTATGTGTCCAGAGAGAGTTCGTCGGTGATGGTAGACCCCAGGTATGTGAAGTGGTGCACCACAGCCAATTCATAGTTATCAATAGTGATACCTGGTGCAACATCCACATTCTGACTCAGCACGTTTGTTTTCTTTAGACTTATTGTCAGGCCAATGTTCTTGCATGCTTGAGAGAAGCGATTCATCAAGCTCTGGAGCTCCTGTTGACTTTGAGTGACGATTGCTGCGTCATCGGAGAACAAGTCTCGAATAGTGACCCTTCTCATTTTTGTTTTTGCCTTCAGCCCTGCGAGGTTAAACAGTTGACCATCTGACCTAGCGTGAAGGCATATTCCTACACTTGCATCTCCGAATTTATGTTTCAGGAGCAAGGCAAAGAAGATCTCGAAAAGGGTTGGAGCCAGGACGCAGCCTTGTTTGACGCCACTGCGTTATGTCAGAGGGCTGTGATGTGTTTCCAGCATATTGGACTGGTGATGTGTTTCCAGCATATTGGACTGTCTTCATGGAATGACCTTATCATTTCCAGCAATTTAGTAGGGCAGCCTATTTGATTAAATTCTGTGACTATCATCTTTTACAGTTGCCCAATTATGTGGTACAGTTGCTACAGTTGACAATGAAGTTCAGATGCACATATACTTTACACGCCCCGGGACATTCCTGGGGGTCTCCAAAGAGATAAGGAAAGAATATGCTTACTGCTTCCTCTAGCATGTCGTACATGGCGACAGGTATGAGGTTGTGCTTTAGGCTAGCAACCTCATTATGTCAAACAAATAGTTGCAGAAAACACCGCTGCATGAGCATATTAAGGCTTAGTGCACGTTTCCTGCACGGAGACCAGTTGCCGGGGTGGCTCTATGCTCCATACGGATTGAAAAGGACAGTGACGACGATGATATACTCTACACAAAAATTACAGAAATGATCTACAGAGTTACTTGTAATGTTTACCTTTACACTCGTAAATTATATAGTGACCACCCCTTGGAGTGACACACTGTAACATTTGCAAAGATCAAGACAATCGTTACAATGGGGAGGTCACACTATAATTTACTAGTCTAAAGGTAAAGATTACAGTGTTGTTAATGCCCTTCAGAGATGTATCACTGACGCTAACTGAAAATGATTTCTTTAAACACTTATTGCACTCACCCGTGTATTACCGGAGCCTAAAAGGGGGACAAACAATAGTAACACTGTAACCTACTATGCATGTCGTAAAAAGCGACTAAGGCGTGTTGGGACTTGGGCCAGTTACCCTACCCTTTAAAAAATGTTAAAACCGCAAAAACTTCAACACACAACATGGACAGGTCAACTAAAGGAAATAATTTATGTACACAGGACTGGCAACTCATCATGTAAAACAAACTATTACAGAACCACAACTGCAACAGCATGTCAGTGCTTGTGACCAGTGGTGGCTCCATGCATATATGTATGTATGTATATATACACATACTAGCTAGTAGCCTGCCAAGACATGGCAGCAAACAATTATGGTGTGCTATCTATGACTCATGCCCTGAGGATAGCACAGTTTCTGCTGTATTCAGTTTCTTTCTTTCCATTTCCTCCTGCCTGAGCAAGAAAGCCCGTTAACACAAACATACACTTGAAAACTAGCATTAACATTAAAAAAACATATAAAAACTGGAAAAATTTTGTTTGTTGTAAGAGCAGAGCAAGAAAAACAAAATTTAAATTCAGGCATGTCTTTAGTTTTTATAAATGATGATAGAAGATTCTATATACAACGTCGTGACAAGAGAAAACCTGACCATTAGAAATAGTCTAGTTACTTCTGATGAGGGTTGCAACAATTTTCTGACGCAGAGAAAACCTTACGAGGATGATTGAAACACTCGTCTGACAGAGGGAATACTGTACTTCTGATGAGAGTTCAAACATTTGTCTGATAAAGGGAAACCTTCTGATGATCAGATTCCTGATGTTGTAACACTTTGTACAGTTTCCTATCATAATTTATTAAAAACTGAAGACAGTTGCCAGATTCTTTAAAAAAAAAAAGGTACCTCTGCTGGGACTCAAATGCAGAATGTGCGCTTGGAAGGACTTCACTCTAAACCCTGACAGGCCTTGGTATATGTGGTTTTTTTTCAATCTTAAATATGTTAATGCATACACAATGCCTAGTGGAAGCGAGCAAGATGAATATATCTTAGAGCCACATTATAGTGATAATCGAAATATTTGTTTAAAAAATGTCATAACACTCTGATCAATGCATCATTTGGCTGGTCATTGCTTCCTTCAGACATATGCACATTGAGGTCTGAGTATACTTGAACAAAAAGGATCATATTTACACTGTTCTGGTTGTCCAGGGGATGTAATTGAGTGCCAATGCCTGGATTTCTATTTTGTAATGATTGCCTCCTTCAGTTGCATATTGCTTGTTACAGGCATACCAAGAAAACTATTATGTTTGATACAATTTTCCTGTAGTGCTTTGTTTCTGATATTATTCTGCGTCTCAATGCTTCCCACTCTATGAGTGCTTTCTGTGCTGCTTTGACAGCATTAGGCCACCCCATCACTATGGTGTTCACTTCCTTCCTTATGTCCTGAGAACTGTACCCTTTCTCCTGTGATCAGTTTCTTCTGTTGCCCTTCCACTTTCTTTCACACAGCCCCAATATATCAGTCTTGTAGTCCCTCATTTCTGATGCCACCTGTGCAGTTTTCCTATGTTTGTATAGTGCACAAACAATCCAGGTACTAAATACGGAAATTTTCCTAGAAGAAAAAAAAAAGTGAGTCAGGAACTCAGATTCCTTTCAGCTTTCTCTGTGCTGCATCTTGATCCTCTTTAATAGAGAACCTTTTTCTGCTTTGCATGGCCAAGCTGAATTGTTTAAATAATTGGTTGACATGTCCACATTTGCTGAAGTTTTTTTTTTGGCTCGACATTTCTAAAGGATGGGGTAACCGGCCCCATGCCTCTCCTCAGTATCCCTGAGTAAAAATTATGAGCTTTTACACATACTTTCAGGTTCCAATTTCATATATTGTAAGTTATCAACATTGGCCAAAAATGGAACCAGCACATCTAAACTGTATTGTGAGATGCCAAGGCTATCGTGGAAAATACATGTGGGGTTGGACTGGCTAAGAGGTATGGCATCCACCTCGAATTCTAAAGGCGTTCGATTCACAGTAGAAGGAATATAATTTATGGAAATCTTTTTTCCTTCAGAACTAGTGGTCCTAATGATGTCATACTCCCCCCTGGTCTCCTGGGTAGTGAGATCGGATGCCTAGCCTTCTCGGATAAGGGCGAAAAAAATAGGTTCCGTGTGCAAGTTGCGCATGTTAAAAATCCCACAGCAGTTGGAAATTGTAAAGAGTAGGCCTTAAAGCCGCTACCCTGGCAAAATGTAAAAATTAGAAACCTACCCACCACAAAAATATTTACAGAATGTGTGATTCCTATATACACACACTGGGATTCTCGCTGGCACTACAGAGTTTGTGCACTGTACTGAGGTCCTCCTTGTGTGATCTAAGGGAGGAGATCAGAGCACTATAGTCTTTCAAACCAAACCAAACATTTATGAGGCAATGAGAAAGCTGACAGTCTAGCTTTGAGAGCACCCATAGTAGGGACACTGGATAAGGAAATGGAGAGATACGAAGGATAATTAATAATCACCTGTTAGAGAATGACACTGCGATCGATGAATCAACAAGGCTAAGATTGCTGGACTTTGGCATCAAATGTAAGACAAGCAGGGATGGATGTATAAGAGGATGCATCCAATGTATCTACAACCAGCTCACTACTGGAACAATTAGCAACCGTACCCTTCAATATTTGCTGAGGGAGACTGAGCACCTATGGGTTTGTCTAGAGTTCAGTGATGTTGATTCTGATCAACAATAACAATAAATTTATGAGAGGACTATAAAGAGTTAGGCCATGATCTGCTGAACATCAATGGTGAGTCTATACCTGGAACTTACAAAGGGAAAGATGAGGGTTGGCAAAAAGTAGTCAAGTTTTTCACAGACACACTTGTTAAAAGAGTACCCTATGAATCCAGTGTTCCATTGAATTTTTTTATTTAAAAAAACAAACAAAACCCACTGAAATCCAGTGAAAATAATAACATAAGCGATTTTCTCTCTTACACACAGGTGCACACAAAGTAACACACACATGCTTGCACACAGACACACCATGAAGTACTGAACAATTCTGATCAACATTAATTCTACTTCAACAACAAGTAAATCTCTAGGTTCCTGTAATTGTGTCAAAGGTCACACAAATTTTACTGGAGCCCCATGTGTATGTCCACAAGCTGACATAATACTGCTTTTCATTCAAGCATTAAAATAACTTGCACTGGTCGTGGTTTTCATGCATACATTTACAGTTTACATATGATGCTGTTAGAAGCAATAATGTTACTAGATTTATTGCACACATTCACAATGTATTTATTACTGTTGGGTTCTATAATGTTACAGAATTTCTTGCACACATTTCCACTGTATTTGTTACTGTTGGGTTCTATACCATTCCTGGATTCCTTGCAAAAATTAACAATGTATTTATTACTGTTGCGTTCTATACCGTTATTGGATTCCTTGCAAAAATTAACAATGTATTTACGAGTATTACTCTTGGGTTCTATACTGTAACTAGATTCCTTGCACACATTCACAATGTATTTATTACTGTTGAGTTCTATACTGTTACTGAATTTCTTGCATGTATCTGGTACTGTTGGGTTCTTTACCATTACTGGATTTCTTTAAAAAGTTCACAATGTATTTATTACTGTTGGGTTCTATACAGTTACTGCATTTCTTGCACACATTTCCAATGTATTTGTTACTGTTAGGCTCTATACCATTACTGGATTCCAGACACACTTTCACAAGGCATTAATTGCATCTTGGTTTCACGCTCAAGGTTTACTAATATGGTTCATGGTTTCCTTGCACACATGCTGCTTCATGCATTTTTGAAGTTCTAAAATTCCACCTGTTCATACTAGATTCATTGGCTACTGAGTATGGATTATCTTATGAGCCAATAAATTGTATTTAAGCTGTTCTTTTACATTATTATTATGCCTGTCTACTACAAGAGAAAAACCAATCAGTAAATAGCTGCAAACGAGAACTGTGTGATGCTGCACTGTAATTCTGTCTTTCAACCGGCCCGATTCTGTCATCTATTTTGTATTTTCACAATTTTTTTTTCTTCTCATTTGAATATATATTGTGTTTGGTATTTTGGGGTAGATAAGTAAATGGGTTCTTTTTACGATGGTAGGTTTATTTTACACTCGACCAGTTTTTCTTTCTTCTGATTTTCCGTTGTTTACGGAAATCACAATTTTTCGGGCATGCCTGTATGACGCGTCAGAAACGTCACGTAACGTGATGTCATTTTTGGACACGCGGTTTGCGTTGTTTTCAAATCTGATTGGCGTAGCTCATAGTTATGTTTATTTTTCTAAGAGTTTCCATTGGCCCGAGTGTGTAGATTAATGAACACGCGGGGGTGGCCCCGGTGTGTATAAATAGCCAGTTAAACGGCGGGCAAGTCTCTCTGAAGAAATACTACCTGCCGGTCGACTTCGATTTATCGTCTCAACTGTGGGAAAACAGCGATAATCGGTATGTAGTAGTTTTATTATCGTTTTATTTATTAGTGGGTTTTTGAGAATTTCGCCCGTAGTTAATTTCTTCGGGGACATTAACTTTTTAGTTCAAAACGATAATTATCAATCTTTGAAGAACGATGTAAATGCAACAGTGTGCTTATTCTTTCTATGATTTTGGCAGTAGATAGGAACGTGGGAAGTTATAAGCTACACGTGTGCTCCTAGTTGTAGAATGTTATGTAAAACCACCATTTATTCCTGTGTATTTACAAATATAATTTTGGTGGGAATCGATTGTGTGTACTAAATTTTAATTTTTTGCCTTAAATGTAAGAAATGCAGTCAGAGAGTATAGATGTATGTTATAAGTGAATTATACTGCTTAGAGGAGTAAACTATTCCTATAGCGAGATTTCATTTAATTCTGGAGTAAGTGGGAAACCTCATGGGTAACGTTAAAGGAATTCACTAGTTTGAATGTTTGGACACGTGGGTAGCTATGCGTAACAAATAGATAAGAGGCAGACAGGTCGGGAGGTTTCTGCTTACTTACCTGGCAGATTATAGTTGAGAGAGAGAGGGGGAAGGAATGAGAATGAAGAGACACATGGGTAGGAATATTTTATGTGTCGTTTTTTTCAGAACGAGAGAGGGGGGAAGGAGGAGAGAGATTTAAGTGCCACGTGGGTAATATTAATTTTTGTATTGTTGTACATGACGAGTGAGCCACGTGGGCAATATTATTTTTTGTATTGTTGTACATGACGAGTGAAGTACTGAGTGAGGGAGTTATAAAGATTAATGGGTTAGAGATGCGTTATGTTGGAGTTGGCGTACAACAGACACATTTTCTTTTAATTTCAGCGAGTCACGGCGAAACAGTGGGGAGCATAATTTCGACAAATAAAATTATCCACGGCAAAAGACATCTCAGGGTCAGAGTACTCGAGTTATCGTCAGGAGCAAAGGAAAAGATAACCTATGGTCTCTGGCAGTGAAGTCCCTATGCTTCAGCTGGAACGGGGTTTATTTATCATACAGCCGAGAGCATCGCTATTATAGTCTAGCAACAGCAGGTGGCCGGGAGACTGGGTTAAATCGTATACAGCCAGAAATCAAGGCTGTGTTTTTTTTTCCTCTAACTCCGGAGCGGGTTAAAAGAGGGAAGCTATTCAGCAGCAGAGAAGTTTGTCGACAGTTATTCAAGTACCTCATGCTTGATGCCTGAACTTCATCATCATCATCGCAGAATTCAGGAACAGGTGAGAGGGTTAAAATACCTGGATCTTGAAAGTAACGAGAGAAGAGCGTAACGGAGACGCCGCATCATCAGTCGTGGTGTTAGAGAGACACTGAGACCAAAAGAGAGAGGGAGAGAGAGAGAGAGAGGAAGGGAGGGAGAAAATAGACAGGACCAGTAGGGTCTGTTCATTCTCCATTTGAAGGATAGACACTGAGCCATTGTGTTACTCCAAGTCTATTATTTTAGCATCTCCAGTGGTGTTAGTTAGCGGCGCATATCGCCTAACAAGTGGAAAGCGGTGTAGACGTTCGTTGAGGAAGAGTCAACCAGACTGAGACAGTAGAATCTTATTTTGTTAGAGAGTGGAGGCTAAAGTGGACAGCCCCCACAAAAGTAGAATTATTTTTAATCACTAACCATTTTTGTTGTTCCTCAGCAGGGTGACAGAAAGAGTGAATGTGAGTTGGGGTTTTCTAGTGTCTATCTAATTTAATGTGTACTTTGGTTTTTTCAGGCCGTGCAACAGTGCAGGCCATTTCTTGACTGATGTTTTGATGGTATTTTAAATGTTTTTTCCATTCTGTAAATAAAAAAATATATATTTACTGTACACTGGATCAGCTTCTACTCCTTACTATACTTACTTTATGTTGTCTGTATAGTGGTGTCTGTGGTCGTTTTATACACCTTATCTCCTTGTATTTAAAGGAAGTCAGAGGAGGGTGAGATTATAGCCTTTCTGAAGTCACGAAGCAGCAAGGGCGAGTCAAAACCCGGTTCTATCCCTTGAGCCAATAGTCTCATCTGTCCACAGGCATGTCATTTTCCATCTTAATTCTATCTTCTCAGACTTTCTCATACTAGGGTCTTGCTTTCAATCAGGCAAACTCTATAAACTTTAAAACCACTTCGTGACAAACTGCCTGTCACTAACAAGTGAGCGTCCAATGAATGTCTCATTATAATTAATGAAAGAGAACTTGTCATTAACAGGTCAATATTTACAGAACATAATAGGGAATTACGAAAGGAGATTAAGATCATTATTGTCACACATCTGGCATCTGCTTCAACTTTTCAGCTGGTACAGTCAATAAAATCCTTCATCTGATGAAGATGCAAGTTTAAAAGGACTTTTTCTGCCATAGAGAGTAACGACTTTGCTCATCCATTTATTAAAAGGCCACTAAATGCTGTCAGTCATGAGCATCGGCTGAATTACCAGGGCAGCTTGATTCCAGGTCATGCTTATCTGAAAATGTAAATATGGACAAAGTTAAATAACTATATACAGTGCAGTCTGGATAAGCGCAAGATCGCTTGGGCTACCTAAAATACTTTGGCTTATCCGAAATTCTGCTTATCAGGAGTTTCTACCAAAGAAGACTTCTGGCCGGGACCAGCAAAACTGCTTTGACTTAATCGAAATTCAGCTTAAGCGAGTTACGCTCATCCAGACTGCACTGTATTATAAGTTCTCAAAATAATATGCACCAGTACCTAAATGTATCATATTTCTACAAATCTGGTGTCCTTCATCTTCAATTTAGTGAGAAGCTTATTTTAACTGTGCTTAAAACTTTGATTTCTGCCACATTAAAAATGGGTTTTCAATCAATCAATTAATACCCTTTAGCTCCCCCAGGAGCACAGGTCATTAACAAACACCTACCAAGTTCTCCTGCCATGTGCCATCAGATCAAGATCTTCCCATGACTTCCTCATCATTTTATATGAAACAAATGTCAAAATAAAGACACAAAAAAACCTGTCATTTTATTACATGACATGCGATGTCACATTAGATTTACAATTCAATGTGAGATCCAGTCTGTTCAAACAAACAATTTCACTGTGGACAGCAATGTTTGCTGTCTCTTGTAACGTCAGTTTATTGGCTACTTTTAGAATATATCCTATTTCAGGGAAAAAATAAATCAAATGTATTTGTCAAATAGCAGTTGTTGCTCCTTGTTTTGACATTTGTTTCAGGTACATCCAATAGTGAGCGTCCAATTGACAGAGTGGTTAGAGTGTTGGTCTCTCGTGGTAAAGGTACCCAGTTCAAATCACGGTACCAATACGCTCCAGCTTCAATCAATACCCTTTAGCTCCCCAAGCAGCATAGGCCTTCAACAAACACATGCCAAGTCTTCCTGTCCTGTGCCATCCACTCAAGTTCTTTCCATGTTTTCCTCATCATTTTCACCTCTGTCTCCAGTTCTCTTCTCCACACTCCAGCTTACCCAGCTGTAAATGGGAACCTGACTCTGCTCTTTGAGTTAGGGAAGGAAAAGGCAGCGAGGAAGGGAACTGGTCTCCCCCCCCCCCCCCCCCCCCCCCCCCCCCCCCCCTCTCGATGCTGGACCTAGTATGGTGAAGTTTCTAACACTTCATTCCACTACAGCAGTATATGCTATGGGACTACCTTTTTGTTTTTTTAAAATCCAACAGATATGTGAGGATATAAACATTTCTGCCATCAATGGTACCTATACCTTGTAGCGGTATGGCAGCTTGCGTACCCTGACAATCCCCAGAGCTATGCCAGTGGGAGTTTTACTCCTGGTAGGTTCAACCAAGCTGGACTGGTCTGTGTGGGTAGGGGTCAGACAAAAGCTGGTACCCTGGTCCTCCAGGTTGGGGGTTTTAGCACAGGGCTGACACCCCTGTCTATGTAAAAAAATAATGAAGTTACGGAAACAACATCAAATGAACAAACTTTGCTGCGGGATGGACATTCGGAGTCTGTGGCTCGTATGACTGTCAGTGGTGAAAGCCGAAAGGAAGCCACTGACATGAAAATGGATGTCCTGACCGCAAAACAGGATACAAGAATAGGATTTTGGAATGTCAGGACAATGTACGAGACAGGTAAACTAAGACAGGTCACGGCAGAAATGAGAAACTATAGGTTACACATCCTGGGGATAAGTGAGAGCAGATGGACAGGGGCAGGAAAAGTTAAAACAGCAACAGGAGAATAGTACTTTACTCTGGAAGAGAGGATGGACAGCACAGTGAAGGCGTAGCCATTATTCTACAGAAAGGGATAGAAAGGACATTACTGGAATGGAAACCCATCAACAACAGACTGATACGATTGAGATTGAGAGGGAGATTCACCAACACTACAATAATACAATGCTATGCACCAACGAATGATAGCGATGAGGAGGTCAAGGATGAATTCTATCAACAACTGCAGAAAGAAATGGAAGACACACCTAGATATGATCTTGTTATAGTAATGGGAGACCTCAATGCGAAAGTTGGTACACACAATACATATAATGAAAGAACAATGGGGAAATGCGGCAGCGGAACAGCAAACGAAAATGGGGATAAGCTAATAAGTTTCTGTAGCATTAACAACCTGGTCATTGGAGGAACACTTTTCCCACATAAGGAAATTCACAAGTTAACATGGGAATCACCAAATGGTCGGGACAGAAACCAGATAGACCACATCATGGTTAACGGTAGATGGAGACATGCATTACAAGATGTGAAGGTAAGAAGAGGTGCAGATGTGGGAAGTGATCACCATTTAGTAGTAGCAAAACTGAAAGTGAAACTAAGAAGGGCTGGACCAACTGTAACTACACAGAAAAGGTTTGACATCAGCAAATTGAAGGACCCCCTTACCAGAAAAGCTTTTGCGGCCGACATTAAGAAACGATATCAATTTGCCAAAAGCCAGGAAAAGACATTGACTGATGATATAGACCAGAATTTCAACACCATTTTAACAGTATATAAGGAAAGTAGCAAATCATGCTTAGGATTCCAGGAAAGGAAGAAGCAAGACTGGATAACACCAGAAACACTAAACACCATAAAGATGAGAAAGGAAATGAAAAGAAAGAAAACAGAAGCGAAGTCCCCCAGGTTAAAGCAACTATATAGCGAACAGTACAGCCAGCTGGACAGGGAAGTTAAACGCCAAACCCAAGCCAACAAAAGGAATTTCCTAGATGATCTTGCAAAACAGGCAGAAGAGGCAGCACTGAGAAATGAACAAAGCACAGTATACAAAATAACTAAATTCATCAGCGGAAAACAAGGTGCAAACAATATTACATTAGTAAGAGATAAGCAAGGAAATCTCATCAAGACAGCAGAGGGACAGGAAACAAGATGGGCAGAGCACTTCAGAGAAACTCTGAACAAGGAAATACCAGAGACACAACTGAATGTTCCTGAGGCTGAAAACGATCTAGATGTAAATACAGACATTCCACGAAAAGAAGAAATCATCACAGCAATCAAAGGGTTAAAGAACGGTAAAGCTCCGGGCCATGATAACTTAAATGCAGAGCTATTTAAGACAGACCCTGAGCTAGCAGCAGAACTATTAGAACCACTATTTGCACAAGTGTGGAAAATGGGGACAACACCATCAGAGTGGAACAAAGGAATAATTGTCAAATTGCCCAAAAAGGGAGATCTTGCAGACTGCAATAATTGGAGAGGAATCACTCTTCTCTCAGTTCCCAGCAAAATACTAGGCAGGATAATTATACAGAGAATTTCAAAGGCAGTAGACTACAAACTGAGGAAAGAACAAGCAGGATTTAGAAAGAACAGAAGATGTGTAGACCATATATTCACTCTCAGGAACATTATAGAGCAGTGCTCAGAATGGCAAAGACAGCTTTACATAAATTTTGTTGATTTTGAAAAGGCTTTTGACAGCATACATAGGGACAGTTTATGGAAAATACTGAGGGCTTATGGAATTCCAAGCTGCATAGTGACAATCATAAAAAGCCTCTATGCCAACTTTACGTGTAGTGTTGGGCAGAGCAACCTAACCTTCGAGGTGAAGACAGGAGTACGACAGGGATGCCCCTTATCAACCACTCTTTTTTTAACAGTCATAGACTGGGTGATGCGCCAGACAACAGAGGGCAGTCCAAGAGGAATAAGATGGACTACATTTTCTACATTGGAAGATCTGGAATATGCAGATGACATTGCACTGCTGGCACATTCACATCAACACATCCAGGAAAAAACGGATAGACTTAATAAATTTAGCCAGCAGGTGGGCTTGAACATCAATTTAAAGAAGTCTGAGGTCATGACGCTCAATGTGAGCAACCCTGAGCTCATATCAGTAAGGAATCAGCAATTGGTACAGACAGATACCTTCACATACCTAGGAAGCATAGTAACACCAGACGGTGGGGCAGGCAAAGACATCAACATCAGAATGAATAAGGCAAGAACAGCCTTCTTTAGCCTAAACAACATCTGGAAGTCCTCCCAATACAGCACAAGCACAAAATTAAGATTATACCAGAGTTGCGTGCTTTCTGTGCTTCTCTATGGTGCGGAATGCTGGAGAGTCACAGAGAAGGAAATGTCAAAATTGTCCTCTTTTCACACAACATGCCTAAGAAAAATTCACCGCATCTTTTGGCCGAATACCATCACCAACCAAGATCTGCTTACTCGTAGCAAGCAAGAGGACATGCACACCATCATAGCTGGCAGACGCTGGAGCTGGGTTGGTCATGTCCTCAGAAGAGACCCCGATGCCATCACAAGAACAGCTATGCTTTGGACCCCTGAAGGAAAGCGAAAGAGAGGCCGACCAAAAACAACTTGGCGGAGGACCGTGGAGGCTGAGATGCAAAGAACGAACCAGAGTTGGGGCACTGTACGAAGGATGGCCACCGACCGTGCAAAGTGGAATCAATTTGTTGTTGCCCTACAAGACGCCACTAGGCGTGATGGCCACTGACTGCTTTGACGGTCGGTGGTTAAGGATCGAAGAAGAAGAAGAAGATAAACATTTAAAACAGAAAGTGACTTTTCAATGACCTTGGACGTAAGCCAACATATAGCAAAAAAAAAAAAAAAAGATATATTTAGACAGTGAGTACAAAAGTAAACTCTACTGCAGTGTAGTTATTGTACGATCTTAATCTCCTTTTTCGTATATACAACATGACTGAATATTCAGAAACTGTTCAGATGCATCATGTTTGTTATACATGGTTATTATTGAAAGTTTTCACATTTATCAAATTACACATTATAAAACTAGATGCCAAGTGTTCATCCTTTCAGACAGTTAGTGGAAGAATCTTAGACTCGGGGCCAGCCAAAGGCTAAGGAAATTAAACCCGAATAAGAAATGGTTGCTGAAATTGGATGTGCTGGGCCAAAAGGTACATACATCGCAGCCTGGCTGTAAACTACGGCACAATGTATCTTAAGCTCAAACTAAATAAACCGCAAATAAATTAAAGTATAAGCTTTTAAACTGACAAGCTCACCATTATATTTGGTTCCACACCAGATGCAGTACTGGTATACATTGCGCAAGTATCTAGTCAAAATATCCAACTTTTCAAAATCCTGCAGATTAGAAAAGAAACCTACATCTATTACAGTGACCTCAGGAGGAACAGGGGAAAAAAAATAAAATATCAAAACAGTTTTAGCTGAGTGTTAGTTGAAGTCAAAATCAAGTTATTTAACTCATTTTAACCCAGGCAGTTTTCTGGTTTTACCCAGGCCCCAAAATGAAGGCATTTTTGTTCTACAAGTGATGTTTTAAAAAACAGGTAGTAGACATTTTATTTTTATTTAAACCAGCGGCACTTGGGCTTTCAGCCCTTCGGCCCAATGACATGTCATTGCGAGGCTGGGGAACCTGTGGACTTTCCTTCCAACCCGGTCAGGAGTTTCACTCCTTCCCATCCACAGAGGGTTTATCTCAGGAGCCGTTCAGGTTATTCAGTAAAAATCCTGGTCGGTGACACTCCTTCAAATGCCGACGCCCGGGCTTGAACCTTGAACACCTGATTGCCAGCGCAACGTGGTAACCATTACACCAGCGCAGCTCCCACGGTAGTAGACATATATACTAATTTGGCAGATATATGTATTATATATCAAACTTTAGGAAATTGGCTCAAGAATGTTGTGAAACAATGTTGAGTTCTTATGTGAAGTAGGAATTGTATGTTATGTCTTGCGAAATATAGAAACCATAAAAAAAATCACAACAAACAATTAATCAAAATTGTGCACTTACACATAAATACGAGGGGCATTCAGAAAGTAATGCACCACATCGTTTTCTCAGCTAATAATGAAGATAGAAGCATGAAATTTTGCACACTTCAAATATGGCATGTGCCAGTTGTGTGCACCAAATTGCACTGCAACCGGCCAAATAATACGGCTGCCCTAAACCGTTCAAATGGAGCATGTTAGCAACTTGTGTTATAAACAGCGAATTGTGATAGAATTTCTCGATGCAGAAAAGGAAACTGTTGTGAACATTCACAAGCGTCTATGTGATGTGTATGGAAGTTTTGCAGGTGACAGGAGTACACTCAGTCGCTGGGTTCAGAGAATCAAAGAATCAGGAAGTGGAGATACGGAGCTGCTTGATCGGCCGCGCTGTGGACGTCCTGCCACAGCCACCAACGCAGAAATGTTGAAATGCGCTGAGGGCATTATTCTTACTGATAGGCGAATCACTAGTCAACAATTGGCCTTACAGCTGTCAGTCAGCAGTGGTAGTGCAAATGCAGTTATAAAAACTCTCGGATTTTCTAAGGTTTGCGCAAGATGGGTTCCTCGAAGTCTCACAAATGACCACCGATTGCAAAGGAAAGCAATTTCTTCTGAATTGTTCGAGCGTTTCAATGCTGATGGAGAGAACTTTTTGGCTAAGATCGTTACAGGTGACGAAACCTGGGCACATCATTTTGAACCTGAGACAAAAAGACAGTCAATGGAGTGGCATCATCCGCAATCACCAAGAAGAAAGAAATTCAAGACAATTCCTTCAGCTGGAAAGGTCATGATCGCTGTCTTTTGGGACATTGAAGGTGTGATTCTTATGGACGTTATGCCAAGATTAGAGACAATCAATTCGCAAGCTTACATTAAGACATTGAAAAAACTCAATCAACGTTTTCGCAGAGTTCGGCCGCACAAGAATCCAGCAGACCTGCTTCTCCTTCACGACAATGCGCGACCTCACACAAGTCTTGCAACACGGGAAGCAATCACCAAATTGGGTTGGACTGTACCATCCACCCTATAGTCCTGATTTGGCACCCTCTGATTTTCATCTATTTGGTCCACTTAAAGATGCACTTTGTGAGACAAGGTTTGAAGATGATGAAGGAGTGATTCATGCAGCGAAGAATTGGCTACATGATCAAGACAAAACCTGGTACGGGCTAGAAATACATGCACTTGTTTCGCGCTGGCATAAAGCCGTACAAGTTGATGGGGATTATGTTGAATAATACCAATGTTTACATGACATATCCATGTATATTGTGTATAAATTTCATGCTTTTTGAATAAATTGCTCCTGAGAAAAACGATGTGGTGCATTACTTTCTGAACGCCCCTCGTACTTCAGCTACAATTAATTCCTCCACAAAGTTTGATCACAAACTAATGAAAATTCTAATTTTATGATTTTTGTGTGTGAAGTCACGTATTGCTTGCACTGGAATCTCACACAGTCCTGCCCCATGCAATTTAATTAATTTATTACTTAAAAATATCAAATTTATTAAATGTCCTTCTTGGAATTGAAAATAGGTTTTTGCTGCTATGGATATAGATAAAATTCATTTAGAAATAATCTATTGTGGTTGAAACATTGATAGATTATGACTGTTATGAATGTGACTCTGCTACTTATAAACAAACTGCCTAATGACGTCATTAATTGATAAAAGTATGCAAAAATTCAGGACCAGAAAACTTCTTTCACCACCAGTTCAAAACACGTGGTCCACAGGAAGTGTTAAGTGATTAGAACAAGCTATGGCCACTTATTTTCTAATTTTTTGTTTAGATTCGGAACTTGTATCAAGCGGGCACACCATGCAGCCCATGGGTAGATCTATAGGGTAACCTGGCACACCATATAGCTTGTGGGTTAGAATGAGTTAAGAGGCATTCCACAAATTCTATCTCTTTTTCTTGTAATTGAAGTTGACTGAACCAATATGTCATAAAATGAACACAATGTGCCACTCATCAAATCAATTTCAGAGTCCATGGTTCTCTTGCACTCACAGTATTGTGATCAAATTCATCCATTCATCTTGTCTCTCAATTTCTCTACCTTTCATCTTGTCTCTCAATTTCTCTACCTCTCTTTCATCCTTCACATCTATTTAGTGTTTCCTCTCAATGTTTTTCTAAGTCTTCCCAAGCTTTTCTTTCCTTGTGGGATCTATGTCACTGCATAGCCAGTTATACTAGAGAACAGTTTCCTCAGTGTGTTCACCCATCTTCACTTATCTGTTGCCCAATAGGATCTTGTTTGCTATCTCAAAGATCTTTACTTCTGGATGTGCTCCTGGCACCGAACTTTCAAGATCCATCTTAAACACTGCACATTGACACAGTAAAAGATAAACGTACAATACATGTACACCTTACCAACGTTGCATGTACTGGACTTACAGATGGGACAGGAACATCAGGCTCGTACAAGACTGTCCATAAATGTCTATATTGTGTACGTTCAGTCTATATTTTGTCAACCTTAAAAGCATTGACTGCCCTGTGAAGTTCCCAAGTGTCTCCAATGAGACAAACAAAGAATAGGACTACTGTTCCCTCAGGAATGCTGTACACTGTGACTAATAGGAAGTTATGCATGGGTCTGGTAACCTCATCATGTAAAACAGATACAACATAAACCACAGCAGCAAGAATATGTGAATGCTTGATGCAGGCTTCCTACAAGGGGACCAGCAGCAGTGATGACTCCATGCTACATAAGGGGGCAAAAGGTAAATGATGATGAAATGCTATGGTTAGGCACGTGTGCTGTACTCTGTAGTGTCTTGCAGATCTAACATCTATGGCTTAAGCTCAATCCTGTAGTACCTTGCAGATCTAACATCTTCCTATTTCCTAATTGACAAAGCAGTCAGTGGCCATCACACCTAGTGGCGTCTTGTAGGGCAGCAACAAACTGTCTTATTTTTCTCGGTCAGTGGCCATCCTTTGTGCCGTGGTTCATGCTTTGTATCTCAGCCTCAACTGTTTTCCTGCCAGGTTGTCTTTGGTTTGCCTATCTTTCCCTGTCCTTCTGGGGTCAACAGCATAGCAGTTCTGGTGATGGTGTCGGGGTCCCTTCTGAGAACATGGGTTGGCCAGATCTAACAAGTACAGTTAAAAAAGGATGCAGATTTAAGTTGCAACTAGTGTTGTATTGTACTTGAAGAAACACCAATACAAGATGTAGAATCATACACATATCTTGGCAGTAATATAGACAAAGTTGGAGGGACAGACAGCGATATCAAAATAAGAATACAAAAGGCAAGAGGAGCTTTCATTGCATTGGGAAATATATGGAGATCAAGAGAAATCGGATCCAACACGAAAATAAGAATCTTCAACTCAAATGTGAAGTCAGTCCTATTGTATGGCTCTTGAGACATGGAGAACAACAAAGACAACTACCAAAAAGCTACAAACTTTCATAAATGGGTGCTTGCGTAGAATAGAGGGATTAAAATGGTATGACAAGGTTACCAACGTGGAACTGATGACAAGAACTAGACAAGTGCCAGTGGAACAAGAGATGAGAAGAAGACGATGGCGATGGATAGGACACACAGTGAGGAAACCTGTTGATAGCATTACAAGGCAGTCTTTGTTCTGGAACCCCCAGGGCAAGAGAGGCAGAGGTAGACCAAGAAGCACATGGAGAAGAGAGCTGGAAACAGAGGTGAAAATGATGAGGAGAACGTGGAAAGAACTTGAGATGATGGCACGTGACAGGAGGACTTGGCATGTGTTTGTTGACGGCCTATGCTCCTTTGGGAGTGGAGGGTTATGAATGAATGAGTGTTGTATTGTCTAAGGGCTTCATTAAATATCTAATAATAATCATCACACTGTAATAAACAACCAGAATTATCAACTGCACATTACACAATTATTAAAAAACAGAAACACACAACTGGAGCTACTTAAATATTTGATAACTTACAAATTGCATATGAGTTTGTCATGAAATGTTTTAGACAAAGACCGTTTGACATCAGAGGCACCATTTCTAACTTAATGTGCAGGTCTGGTACATAAGAATTAATAACGCTTAAGCTGTACTTAATGTAACAACTATCTCTCTCTCACTAGCACACCACTTATTTGCAACACAGGCCCATGATATTTGATGATGTTCAAAGTGGTTTCTAGTGTGTAGGGCTGTCTCTGCTGTTCAAAAGGGTTTTCTAGTATGTACAACTGTCTCTGCTGATGTTAAAACATGGCCACTGACTATGGCTGACTTTTTTAATATTCAGAAATGATTTGTGGATATCTTCTTCTTCTTCTTCGTTCACCCTCAGACGTCAACAAATATGTTCAAAGAAAGCAGTGGTCAGTTAGAGGCTGTTGACATCTCTAGAGCTTTTCTAGGAATGGTACTGGTGATGGCCATATGTGCTTTCTATGTTCCTCATATGTTGGGCACCTTTGAGGCAGATGCTCTGCAGTCATTATATCATTGCCAGTTACACTCATCCGTAGTTCCTATCTGTGACGTGCTGAATAGATGTTATTTGTGGATATAACATGTATGCACGATCTTTTATAATAAAACAAATTGTTCCATGTCTGTAGAGGTACCTCTTTTGATGTTTGAAAGTAGCTTCCACTGAGAATGATCCTCTCTTTTGTGCTCAAAAGTGGCTTAAAATTAATATGTGAACCTTTCTAATAACCTCAGAATTGAACTTTTTACAACAGTCAATGTCTTCTTCATAAGACTTTGATGGTAACTCTGTAAAGAATTCATGAAGATAATCGCTAAAGAAGGTGGAGCTTCTTCATGTATGCTTTTAAGCAGTTAAGAACACAGGAGTGCTATTATTATATATTAAATTGAAATGTGCAAAATACATAATAGTTATGAAAGAAATAAAGGATACACCTAAAGAATGATGCAGAAAGTGACTGAGGACAATATGAATGGTAGTCTGAGGTTTATATCCTATGCATCCTAGGAAGCGATGTTCATTTACTGACTGAATGATAAATGAGCCTTGTAGCTACAGATTTATAAAATGTAATTTTTCAAATGTCACAAAAATAGCTGAATATGTCTACTAATTCTGCTTTTCCTAAACCCAGTATGATACATTAATCAACATCTACTGGTTCAAAACCCCTTATTTAAAATTCTAAAATTCAAAACGCTCTGAAAATTGGAAAAGTTTTCTGAGGAGCATACCTTTTGTAAATTACGATCATTGAATATACATACCAAGCTTCGTCTGTTTAATTCAAATGTTATCTCAGTGTTAACATACGGCTGTGAGAGTTGGAAAATAACAAAATCATTGGAGAACAAGCTGAATACATTCGAGAACAAATGTCTTAGAAAACTCATGAACATCAGTTGGAAAGAATTAAAGACTAATCGACAAATAAGAGAAGACTCTAGGCAGAAATATGTCTCCAACTATATAAGGAAAAGACGATGGTCATATATCGGTCATGTCCTACGAATGCAAAACAACAGAATACCATTGCAGGCACTCACTTGGGTTCCTGAGGGTATGAGGAAAAAAGGAAGACCAAAAGAAACACTCAGAAGAACAATAATAAGAGAAGGAAGAACGTTGGGATTAAACAATGTGCAAGAGCTAAGAGGAGTGGCGTCACAACGAACAACCTGGAGAGCACTGGTTTCTGCCTTATGCGTCGTGTTTGGTGCTTAAAGAATTTATTATTATTATACCTTGTGTGCATGACACAATACAAGCAGGCATGGAGTGTCAGCTGCATCATGTTTCCTATCCATGTGCACTGCATCAGACAAGTAGATGTAAGTGCCAAAGTGTTGTAAAACTTTTTAGCACAGCAACTTTAGTTTTGTTTCAGGACTGCTACAAGCCACATGTGCATATGCAGCTGTCAGACATTTTTGTACTTTTCTGTGATTTTGATTACAATTTCATTTAGAAACTGTCAAAAAGAGCTGCGATATCCTGTGGATGTGAGAAGAAGAAAAGAAAGTGTCTCTCTTTATCAACAGCACAGAAAGTGAAATTACTGCAGAAGCTTCATCATAGTGTGTGTGTGATGCATCTTACTGACGAATTTGTATGCATGGAGGCATATCTGGAGTAATTCTTATATGACCACTAGCTATGCACAATGCTACAATACACATGTGGAAGTGAACATATGTCTGAGAGAGTAATTACATCCTCATTGACTCTTGAAACCATCAGCACACTTCCTGGATTCCCCCTGTGGTGAAATTTGTTGAGAACCCAACATTGCACATTAAGCTTGGAGAAGTCACTTGACCCCCAGACATAATACTTTGGCTTTGACTTGGTTGACTGCATGCAGGAGGATCTCACTATGGACCCAGTGATAGGCAGGGGAAGCTCAGAAGTGGCTCTGTGCAGGATGCTTAGGTTCAGATGTGTTGATCCATTAAATACAAGTCGAGCTGGAGCTCATGACTTCAACTCAACACATTTCAGAATGGCAGAAAAGCCACAGAAAAAAATCTAGATCTACAGTGTAGATAATACCAAAGGAGTCTTCAACTTGGTTTTGGCTGCAAAAGATCGAGAAGCTCAGCAGTCCTAGTTAAACAAAAACAACAACTGAAGAATTTGAAAAAACAGTTGTTAAAGTTTTACACTAATAGTGATGACCATAACTAATAACAATTAGGGAACACTGCATAGGGTAAACAATGAAGATCTTGATCATGTGAGTGGATTTGACAAAAATAATGAGAATGTATGCTACTAACTGGTTTGTGTTGGTCATGAAACAAGCTAGAAGATACCTTGAAGAACTGAACAATGAAACTGGAATGTGAGTATTCAGAAGGTTGGCTGCAGAAATAGCATTCCAGACCCCCCAGGGTGTTACTTAAAATACTACCAAGCTACAGTTTTGAAATCCACAATTTTTGAATTCCAAAACACATCTGGCCCTTAGGGTTTCAGATAAGTTGGGTTGCAGACCTGTATATCAAACAATACAAAAATATTTGTATATCTTCATGAACAAGGTAAATACTTACTGAAAATTGTACATAAGCAGAGCTGTCCCCAACATCATCGTCATCATAATATTCATCATCGCTATCTTCTAAATGCTTGTCGCGCTGTGACCCTTTTATATGTTCCTTCAGTTCCTCCTCCTCTTCATTTTCCTCACCAACTGCTTCTGTTAAAGAAGGCAAGCTGTTGGCTGGCCAGAAGAATGGTTCTCCAGGTGATGACATGCCCTGTTTAAATATAAAACTGTGGCAGACTCATTTTTACCAGTTCAAAATCTAATCTTACTTGACCTAAACACTTTCTTCTCTGTATCACTCCTTATAGAGCAGGGGCCACCACTGTAGTTACCTTCTATACAGGAAGCTTGCACCAAAGCACGAATGTATTTCTGCTGTAGCAGTTTCTGAAGCAATCTGTTTTACATTGTACAGTCAAGCACAACCTTACCTTAGTCACTTCTTACAACATGTATGGCTGGAGCGATAGGTCTATTCTTTTTCATTTGTCTCAAGAGAGAACCCTGGGAAACGTACAGGGTGATGTAAACAATGATGAAATCTTAAAAAACTTTTTTTTAAAAATGATTACAGGTCCACATCGTTAAATCCGAAATGCTCGGGGACAGCCATAAAGCAGCCCCAGTCACCCAAAATGTTTTTGAAAATCACCTAAAAGTCAGCCAAAAATACTTTCGATTTTCAGAATATTTCGATATTCGTGTGTTCAGATGCAAGAAAACGGACTACTAAAAATTTTATAGCAATGTCAGTAATGTGAAAGTCATCAACTTCACATAAACACTCCTCTGCATTCATTCATTTTCCTATTCGCTCCTTATGGAGCAGGGAGCCACCCCTGCAGTTCGTCCAATTACAGGAAGCCTGCACCAAGCATTCACATCCTCCTGCAGTGGTGCTTTCTCTAGTAATTTGTTTTAGATGATGAGGTTGTCAGCCTCATGCACAGCCTCATATTAATTGTCTTGTACAACAAGCTGGAGGGAGCAGTGGTCTTATTCTGTCTTTGTCTCTTCAGAGCACCACCCCCCCTCCCATGAACTACACACCCCAACACTATATAATTTATTGTAAAAACCTACATGTAAGATACTTTGGTAACTGTGTACCTAGTAATTAAAAATAGTTGACAGCGTTACAAAGCAGTTCTCATTCTCAGATCAACTTGTTAACAGAAACTGAGATAGGCTGAAAAAAAAAATACATGGGAAAGGGAACGGGAGACGGGGTAAGAGAAACAGAGGTAGAAAGAAAAACACACGGAGAAGCAATTTGATATATACATAAAAGAGATTAAAAAAACACATGGAGAAGCAATTCGATGAAAAACACTGATCTGATGGTACAGGACAGGAAGGCTTGGCTTGAATTTATGGAAGGCTTACTCTCCACTCGAGCGTTTGATTGGCAGAATGTTAAAATGCTGGCCTCTCGCGACACAGGTGCCGGAATCAAAACATGGCAGCGTCACGCTCCAGTCTACCCAGCTGTAAATGGGTACCTGTCTCTGCTTGTCTTAGGAAAGAAAAAGGCAGCGAGGAAGGGAACTGGTCAACCTGACTCATATCAAAGCTGGACCAAGTATGATAAAATCTCGAACACTTCACTCCCAGACAGCAGTATCTGCTGTGAGATTACCTTTACTTTATGCTCCACAGGAAGCTACAGGATAATGATGTAAATGATGTGGTAATCAACTGACTGTATTCTTCAAACCAGAGCTGTGGAGTCAAGTCATGGAGTCGGTTGTTTCTTTAGTGAAGTCGGTCTGTAAAAAGTGTCGGACTCCGAAACCCTGCTTCAGACCATTATGGTTTGAAAAAGGCTTAATTAGTTCCTCACTGGTAGATATATTATAAATTAATACATATTAAGTTGTATAAAATCCTCCATGTACTGGTAGTTATCAAAGAAAATTTGTGAATGGAGCCATCACAAGAACCTAAAAAAAAAATTCTTTTTAATGATTTAAATGGTTAAAAAAATCAATCCAAGATCTCCCACAAGATAACTTTGAAAATAAATCAATGTACCTGTTGCTGATCCAATTGTAGACAAGCTTTCTGTGCTGTCCTGAGATCTCTTTCCATATTTTTCTCAGAAAAATGTTCTTTTAATCTGCCTACAAACACGTCTTTGCGACTCTCATCTGCCCTCTGACGCTTGGCGGCCATCACTGCTCTCATATTATTCATTTCTGTGGCCTTTCTTTTCATTTCAGAGTCTCTGCCTAATCCAGAACGACCACTTTTAAGTTCTATTGATACAGGCTCCACTTGTCCTGTGCCTACGATGAGGGGAAAACAAATTTGTTAGCAATAACATAACTTTTTTTTTGTTAGCAATAACATAACTTTTTTTTGTTAGCAATAACATAACTTTTTTGTATAACATAACTTTTTTTGTGTAACATAAAATTTATAGTTTTTTTTTTCATCTAGGGGTATCCATAGTTGTCATGTATTTAAAAAAAAAAAAAAAAAAAAAAAAAAAAGACAGCTCCTAAAAAAATTACCACGAAACAAAAGCCAGGTCATAATGATCAAGGTCTGAAACAATGGAAAACAGGAGTAAACAGGTCAGTGTCCAATCTTGCTAGGACAAACTTATACACAGGCAGATTTTGCATAAGAAGAGAGACTGGAACTGGTAGTGGTAAGCACCAGTGCCCTGAGATAGAAACTTGCACTAAACTGTGTGCAGAATTGAAGTTCTGTAGGCATATATAGGTCACAGGAGGTTATTCGTTAGTTAGCCTAGTATCATTGTAACTGGCAAGAAATTTGTTAGGCCACTGGACAAAAGATTGTAAAGAAAGAATAATCTTGAAACTGTGCAGGCTATGGTTGGAAACATGTATTATTTATTCATAAAATTACTTTTTTTTTTGGAGCTGAGTACCTGACTCTGGCAGTAATAAAAACTGTAGATGAGACTTGAAGACTTTTTCACAGTATTTGGTAAATACAGAATATTTCAGTCATGAAATCAAGGATAATTTGTATACAACACTGTATACGAGTTGGAATATTTGGTGGCCAATATCTCATATACCAAGTTGTAGAATAGTGAAGTGACTGAGAGCTTGGACGTGTGCTGGCATCGGCAATACTTGTGGTAACTATATTCACTAAAAGTCAGTTACTTTTAGAATACTGGTAATGACAAGCTTTATTTGTACCTGTGAGTATATTATGATTATGAAGAGACAATAAATTCAGATTATGAAGAGACAATAAATTCACTGAGATACAATCCCACAATACAAAATAAAGCATTACAACTGTGTTAAACAAAAACTAGTTGAACTATTATTACTTTTGTTATACTGCAGAAACGTTGAACTCCTTGTGATAACTGTTTATTAACATTTTAAACAACGATTCAAACAGGGGTTATTTATTTGAAGAAGTGACGTTGCTGCTGTTGTTCTCAATCACCACCACTGCAGCTACTGTCATCATCACCACCATCGCAGCCACTGCCATCATCACCACCACCGCAGCCACTGCCATCATCACCACCACTGCAGCCACTGCCATCATCACCACCACCGCAGTCACTGCCATCATCACCACCACCACAGCCACTGCCATCATCACCACCACCACAGCCACTGCCATCATCACCACCACCACAGCCACTGCCATCATCACCACCACCGCAGCCACTGCCATCATCACCATCACCACAACCACTGCCATCATCACTACCGTATTCATTTTTTTTTTTTGCTCCTTATGGAGCATGGAGCCATCTTGCAGGAAGCCCATGCCAAAGCACAGACAAAGTTGGAGGGACAGACAATGATATCAAAATAAGAATACAAAAAGCAAGAGGAGCTTTCATTGCATTGGGAAACATGGAGAACAAGAGAAATCAAGTCCAACACGAAAATAAGAATCTTCAACTCAAATGTGAAGCCAGTCCTATTGTATGGCTCTGAGACATGGAGAACAACAAAAACAACAACCAAAAAGCTATAGACTTTTATAAACGGGTGCTTGCGTAGAATAGAAGGACTGAAATGGTATGACAAAGTTACAAATGTGGAATTGATGACAAGAACCAGACAAGTGACAGTGGAACAAAAGTTGAGAAGAAGATGCTGGTGATGGATAGGACACACATTGAGGAAACCTGTTGATAGCATTACAAGGCAGTCCTTGTTATGGAATCCACAGGGAAAGAGAGGCAGAGGTAGACCAAAAAACACATGGAGAAGAGAACTGGAAACAGAGGTGAAAATGATGAGGAAAACATGGAAAGAACTTGAGCGGATGGTACAGGACAGGAAGACTTGGCATGTGTTTGTTGAAGGCCTATGCTCCTTGGGGAGCTAAAGGGTGTTGTTGTTGTTGTGCAGCTAGCATCATATTTCACTGACCCTGTTATGTATTTTTCAGTGACATGATGTTTAAGCCCACGGTGACTGGCTACCTACCATGTTTGCCAATCCCCATGCCTGGCTTGTATCCCATCTTTTGTAACAGAGCAAATCCTTTACTGTCACTGGATATGCTAGACTTTAACCCAGCTTCGCGGTGGGCAGCTTCAAGTTTACGTTTAGGGACGAAAACATTTTTCTTGTTTGCTTCCGTTTGGGCTTTTTCCTTTTCATACCGCTTCTGAGCTTTCTGAGAAGCTAGGCCTGGTCTAGTGTCAGCACTGAAATATTCAAATGGATTAAATTACAAGTATGTCATAAAGAGGCAGACAAAATTTTCCTTGCTACAAACTATTTCTTCAGTAATATAAAGTTCTACATTAATGACTTCTTCTTTGTCCACTTTCAGACGTCAACATGAATATGTTCAAAGAAAGCAGTGGTCAGCTTGAGGTTGTTGATATCTGCAGTGAGTTTTTCCAGGTATGGTACTGGTGATGACCATATGCACTTTCTCTGTTCCTCTTATGTTGGGCACCTTTGAAGTAGATGTTCAGTAGTTTTCATCGGTGCCACAGTTACACTCATCAGTAGTTCCTAACTTTAGTTTGTTGAATAGATGGTATCCCAGTCTGTTGTGACCTGTGCAAAGACTGAAGATTACCACTTGCTCACTTCTGCTGAGCTGTTAATATGCTAAAACAAAATTAAGTTAATTCTGCATGTGTTTTAAGAAATTCTGCTGTTATTTAACACACAAAAATAATGATCCACTTTATAAAATTTTTACACAGCAACACAACACTCTAATGTAACATAATATTGTAGACTTGAAGAATAAATAAGAGATCAATAAACAACAACGCACATAATGAATAAATGTCAGTCTGGTGCAAACAAAGAACGTTATTCTTCAGCAAACCTCTTCCTGTCCTGTGCAATCAGCTCACGGCCCTTCTGTGTTTTTCTCCATTTTGTCTTCAGCTCTCTTCTCCGTGTGTTATTTGGTAACCTCTATTCCTCTTACCCAGTAGATTCTAGAATAAGGACTGCTGTGTGATGCTATCAGTACATTTACTAAATGTGTGTCTTATCCATCACCAGCATCTTCTTCTCATCTCTTGTTCCACTGGCATTTGCCAGGTTCTTGTCATCAACTGGAGCCGCGGTATCACAGTGGTTAGTGCACTGGCTTCCTAGCTCGGTGGTCCATGGTTTGATCCCCAGTTGAAGTGGGATTTTTTAGACCTAAACGGCTCCGGGTTCGACCCAGCCTCATGAATTGGATACTAGAACAACTCTGGGAAGGTTAACGCGGCCAGCGTGATGCTGACCACATCACCCCTAGTATGCCGATGGTCAAGAAAATACGGGCCTAACACCGTATTCCCAATATGCCTCAATAGGTGTGTAACAGGATCCTTTTACCTTTACCTTGTCATCAATTCCACATTTGTGCTCCTGTAGTAAAATTTCAATCCTATACTATCTTCATCCGATTTTTCCTTTTAGCTCCGTATGGAGCATGCAGCCACCACTGCAACTGGCCCCTCACAGGAATCCTACACAAAGCATTGACGTGTTCCTGCAGTGGTAGTTTCTGAAACAACTTTCTACATGATGAGGATGCCAGCCCCTGCTACAACTTCCTATCAGCCATCTTGTATGACATGCCTGAGGAAGCAGTCGCCTGTTCTAGATGGTTTACTTCCTGGTTAAAAAAGAGAAGATGCTGCCTCAAAATTGTTCAGCAAGTAAGACCAAGACAAAACTTATTTAGCAATGGGTTGGCAAGTTTTAGTTCAGGAGGGTGGAATGTGCGTGCAAATGTGTGTGTAAATGTGTAACTTGTCAGTTTTGTAATATTCACCATTTCTGAAGAAATTTCTCTGACATATAATCTTCTTCATCACTTGACATTGAAGCAGACAATATTTAAGACTTGCAAGAGGTTTTTTATTCTGGGGAAAGAAACAAAAAACATGTAAATAAGTGCTGTCAACATTGAAAATAGTTAGCCAAAAATTACCAAACTGGAGAAATATTAAGGCTGAATGACGCCTGCATGATGATGATGGAAGGTGATGTTACTTAGCATATGGTAATGAAGGTGATGTTAAATAACAGATGGTAGTTTATTTTTATGAATAGTTTAATATTATCTTCTGCTATATATTACACTAAATCATCAGCTTATAGTGAGCTGTGAACCCTCTTTGGTGTTTTGCCCACTCTGTCCCTAATTATAGACCAGACTCTATAGGTGATATCACACTGCTTGGAGCAGGCTACTACTTGTTCTAATTTCATTCTATGGCTTAAGTGTCCTTGTATTTGTACTTCTCCATGCCTATTCTGAATGAAGTTTACCCCTTTGTAGATACGCCAGCTTTGGTTGAAATGAACAACAGCAGGACATATGTCCTGTCCGATTTCGCCCAAATATCTACAGGTCCAATGGTCAATTAAGTCGCCCATGTTGTTAGGCTTAGAATTAAGGGGTTGAAATGAAGCACAGTGGGATGTGCTCTTCAATGTTATCCAAATAAGTCACTAAGGTCGTTAGGGTTAAAATTATGGTTACGGTTTAGGGCTAGATTTTTAGGATTCCTAAACCTAACCCTTACCCCTTTTTACTGCGTCTCTGAATTCCTTTTTAAGGCCATATGAAACAGACAGCCCACTGTTCTTCATTTCAACATTAAGGTTCTTCTTTGGTCCTTGCGCACTGACTGACAAAGCAACCAGTGACCATCACACCTGGTGGCATCTTGTAGTGCAGCAACAAACTGTCTCCACTTTGCTTGGTCGACAGCCATCCTTTGTGTGGTGTATCAGCTCTAGTTCATGCTCAACATCTCTGCCTCCACAGTTCTCTGCTAGGTGGCTGTTGGCCATCCTTGCTTTCTCTTTCCTTCTGGAGTCCATAGCATGGCAGATTTGGTGATGGTATCAGGGTCTCTTCTGAGGATGTGGCCAACCCAATTTCAGTGTCTACCCACTATGATGGTGCGCATGTCTTCTTGGTGGCTCCGAGTATGTAGTTCTTGGTTGGTGATGGTATTTGGCCAGAAAATTTGAAGAATTTTATTTAGGCAGGTTGTGTGGAAAGAGGAAATTTGGACATTTCCTTTACTGTTACTCTCCAGCATTTTGCACCGTACAGAAGTACAGAAATTATGCAGCTCTCATATATTTTTAATTCAGTGTTTGTACTTGGATGATTTCCAGATATTGTTTACGTTGGTAAAGGCTATACTGGCTTTATTCATTCATATCAGTGCCAGGAAAAGTATTAAACAGGATTATCCTTGAGAGATTAAAAGAGTCCATAGACAAGAAACTGAGAGATGAACAAGCAGGTTTTCGACAAAACAGATCATGTACAGACCAGATAGCCACTTTGAGAATAATAGTTGAACAAAGTCTGGAATGGAATTCACCACTATATATCGGATTTGAGACTACGAAAAGGCATTTGACAGTGTAGACAGAGAATCACTTTGGAAATTGATGATGCATTATGGAGTTCCCCTGAAGATCATTAATTTAATAAAGAAAACATATGAAGACACGACATGCAGAGTTCTTCACAAAGGACAGCTTACAGAATTGTTTGGGATAAGAACAGGAGTGCCACTGGGATGCCTCTTGTCTCCATTTCTTTTCTTACTAGCAATAGACTGGGTTATGAGATCATCGACAACACACAACAGAAATGGAATCCAGTGGACTCTGACTAAGCAGTTGGATGATCTGGATTTTGCTGATGACTTGGCTCTTCTGTCCCATAACTGTAATCAGATGCAGGACAAATTGAAAACACTCGATGAGAGGTCACAGCAATTGGGTCTGAAAATACACAGGGAAAAGACAAAAGTAATGAGAATAAATGCAGGTAATGATAACAGGGTTGAACTTGAAGAAACACCAATACAAGATGTAGAATCATACACATATCTTGGCAGTAATATAGACAAAATGGACGGACAAACAGTGATATCAAAATAAGAATACAAAAGGCAAGAGGAGCTTTCATTGCATTGGGAAATATATGGAGATCAAGAGAAATCGGATCCAACATGAAAATAAGAATCTTCAACTCAAATGTGAAGTCAGTCCTATTGTATGGCTCTGAGACATGGAGAACAACAAAGACAACAACCAAAAAGCTACAGACTTTCATAAATGGGTGCTTGCGTAGAATAGAGGGATTAAAATGGTATGACAAGGTTACCAACGTGGAACTGATGACAAGAACTAGACAAAGTGCCAGTGGAACAAGAGATGAGAAGAAGACGATGGCGATGGATAGGACACACACTGAGGAAACCTGTTGATAGCATTACAAGGCAGTCCTTGTTCTGGAACCCCCAGGGCAAGAGAGGCAGAGGTAGACCAAGAAGCACATGGAGAAGAGAGCTGGAATCAGAGGTGAAAATGATGAGGAGAACGTGGAAAGAACTTGAGATGATGGCACGTGACAGGAGGACTTGGCATGTGTTTGTTGAAGGCCTATGCTCCTTTGGGAGTGGAGGGTTATGATGCTTCTTAAGTACCGTAAAATCTTGCGTATAATACGCACTCGTGTATAATACGCATGCTTGATTTAGCCCAAAATTTTCTGGTAAAATGGAAATTCGTGTATAATACGCACCATAATTTTTCAAGATTTTATTTTATGAAACATTTGTTAAAAAACTGAAAGAAGATGGAAGATGCTGCGCGATAGTAATTCTTCGACGAACTGAAAGACCATGTCGCTTCATAAAACGAACTGCCCATCCATATGACGCTTTAAATGCTGTTGTGCCTGTACGAGATTTTTTAAGTTCCAGAGCTTTAAGTCGGATTTCAATGCATGAAACACCGATGCCTTGTTGAATTCTATCCACTACCCACTCCAATAATGTTTTTTTCTAGGTCTGGAAGATCTGGTGGTGACCCACGATTCACCTTTTTCTTACTAGGCAACACTTGCAGCGCCTCTGTTTTTTCGTCATAATCGAATGTTGCACTCGTTAATGGAAAAATGCCGACTTGCTGCCCGATTGCCGTTAGATTCTGCATATTTTACCACTAAGAGCTTTTTTGCTGCTGTACAACATTTTCTCGAATTCATTTTTAGGGCTCAAAATAATCAAATGACAAACTTCACAACCAAGCTTAATATCAAAACAGATTGAAGACCAAGAGTGCGAAATGCGTTTTGCAACAATGTCTGACACATAAGAAAACACATGGCACATTCAATTTTGCGCCATTTTCACTCTCAAATTGTGACAAAAACTTGACAGACTTTCCAATGTAGGTTACTTTCGATATAGAAAATGACGTATTTTTTAGTACTCGCGTATAATACGCACCCGAGTTTTAGCGGGCAAAAATGAGTAAAAATTGTGCGTATTATACGCGAGATTTTACGGTATGTCATAGCTGGCAGACGCTGGAGCTGGGTTGGTCATGTCCTCAGAAGAGACCCCGATGCCATCACAAGAACAGCTATGCTTTGGACCCCTGAAGGAAAGCGAAAGAGAGGCTGACCAAAAACAACTTGGCGGAGGACTGTGGAGGCTGAGATGCAAAGAATGAACCAGAGTTGGGGCACTGTACGAAGGATGGCCACCGACCGTGCAAAGTGGAATCAATTTGTTGTTGCCCTACAAGACGCCACTAGGCATGATGGCCACTGGCTGCTTTGACGGTCGGTGGTTAAGGATCGAAGAAGAAGAAATGTGTTTATATTTTCTAGCTCTTGGTCCATTATTTTTATGGGTGCAGGATTTCTTACATTTAATGTCATGACTTCTGTTTTTAGTCCCATCTGTTGGTTGTGTTTATTCAGTCTATCTGTTTTTTTCTTGGATGTGTTGATGTGAGTGTGTGAACAGTGCAATGTCATCTGCATATTCTAGATCCTTCAGTATAGAGAATGTTGTCCATCTTATTCCTCTAGGGTCATTTGCTGTTGTCTGGCGCATTGCCCAGTCTATGACAGTGACTTTGCTTCTATTTTCATTCTTTAAATTTCTTTTCTCATCCCACTAGTTTCTGGTGTTATCCAATCTTGTATCTTAATTTTTGGAAATTTCAAGCAAGTTTTGCTGCTTTCTCTACATACTGTTGAAATTGTACTGAATTTCTGGTCAACATCTTGAACTGCAGTCTCTTCGTGAATCTTGGCAGTATGATAATGTTTCTTTATATCAGATACAAATGCTTTTCTCGTGAGGCGGTACTTCAGTTTACTGATGTCAAATCTTTTCTGTTTTGTTATTTTTGGCCCAGTAGTCCTGACCTTCATCTTTATTCTTGCTGGTACTAGGTGGTGATCACTTCCCACATCTGCACCTCTTCTTACTTTCACATATTACAGAGAATGCCTCCATCTGCCATTGATCATTATGTGATCTATCTGCCATTTGGTGACTCCCATGTTAATTTGTGGATTTCCTTGTGTGGAAAGTGTTCCACCAATGACAAGGCTGTTAATGCCACAAAAGTCTATTAATTTATCACAATTTTTATTTGCTATTCTGCCACCATATCTTCCTATTACTCTTTCATTGTATGCATTATGCATTCTGACTTTATCACTGAGATCTCCCATTACTGTGATAAGATCATACCTTGGTGTACATTCCATTTCTTTTTGTAATTGTTGGTAAAACGCATCCTTGTCCTCTTTGTCACTGTCATTTGTTGGTGCATAGCATTGTATTATGGTGATGTTAGTGAATCTTCCTCTCAGTCTCGCTCTTATCAATCTATTGTTGATTGGCTTCCATTCCAATAATTGATCTTCCTATGCCTTTCTTCAGGAAAATGGTAATGCCTTCACTGTGTTGGCCAACCTCTCTTCCCGAGTAAAATACTGTTTCCCCTGCTGCTATTTTTACTCTTCCTGCCCCAGTCTGTCTTCTTCTTCTTCCGTCCTTAGCCAAAGACCGACCAAGCAGTCAGTGGCCATTACGCCTTGCGGCGTCTTAGGGCAACAAGAAATTATCCGTTGTTCCGTTATGCCTAAAGGCGTTTATTGGTACAACAGAATATTAATTGTTGTTTCCGTAATCAATGTGACAAGCAAGCGGTTGATCAATCCGCTGTGCCCCGAACTTGCCCTCATGTGTACTGCCGCTATAAAACCACTTCGCTACAGAGACGTCTGTCCAGCCAAAATTCTCTCGGGACCGAAGGTCCGCGAAAAAGAGCAATCTGGTACAGGCACAACACCCATTCGCTGCCTCCACTGCGCTGGGAGGACCCGGCAACCGGGACCACACACAGCCTTGAGAGGACAATGGTCGCCTGAAGGGGCCAGTCTGTCTACTCTCATTTATTCCTAGTATGTGAAGTCTGTAGTTTATTATGTCCATTATAATCTGTTTCAGTTTCCCTGTTTTGTCCATCATTCTTACATTCTAAAATCCAATTCTGGTTTTGCGTTTAGCGGTCAAGATGTCCGTTTTCATGTCAGTGGCTTCCGTTTGGTTTTCACCACTGGAGTCATACGAGCCTGAGATTCTGAACGTCCATCCTGCAGCTAAGCTTGTTCATTTGTTGCTGGTTCAGTAACGTGTGTGATTTTTTACATAGACTACATAAGCCCTGCACTAAAACCCCCAGCCTGGAGGACCAGTGTACCAGCTTTAGTCTGACCCCTACCCCCGCAGACCTGTCCAGCTTGGTAGAACCTGCCAGGAATAAAACTCCTGCTGGCATAGCTCTGAGGGTTGTTAGGGTACACAAGCCGCCATACTGCTTCAGGGTAAAGGCATCAGTGATGGCAAAAATTAAGGTTAGGAGTTTGAAATGAACAACAGGTGGCCGTCTGATATGGTCTTAAAAAAGAATTCAGACACGCAGTAAAAAGGGGTTAGCGTTTGATATCCTATACCTAACGACGCTGGCGACTTACTAGGATGACATAGAAGAACACGATTCTTCATTTCAACTGGTTAGGATTCCTAAGTGAAGAATCGTAAGACGTGTTTTCTATAGGCCTATGGCCTAAAAAAGAAATTCACAGGCGCAGTAAAAGTCAGGAATCCTAAACTTTAACCTTAATCCTAACCCTATGGACGGGGATGACTTATTTGGGTGGCAACGAAAACAAAAGTTCCACTATTGTTCATTTCAATCAAGTAGGCTAGGCCTAATGATATCGCCTCTATCGAACTAACGGCATGCCGAACTAACCAAAAAAAAAAAAAACACAACCTAATAATAGTTCCACAACAATGGAAAGACAGTATTATTGTAAAGTTACCGAAGAAAGGTGATCTATCAGACTGTAATAACTGGCGTGGTATATCTCTATTATCAGTACCTGGAAAATTATTATGTGCATGATGTTAGAAAGACTGAAACTGCATGTAGACGAAAAGATCAGAGAAGAACAAGCAGGTTTCAGGCCGAAATGATCATGTATTGATCAAATATTCACACTAAGAACAATTATAGAAGAATCAGTGGAAATGCAATCGCCACTTATTATCACCTTCATCGATTTTCAAAAAGCCTTTGATAGTCTACACCGCCCATCATTGTGGAAGATACTTACAATCTATGGTTTTCCAACAAAATATGTGAATATAATCAAAGCGCTATATGACAATGCAAGATGTTGTGTTAGAACAAATAAAGGGAATACAGAATGGTTTACAGTAGAAACAGGGGTGAAACAAGGCTGTATTATGTCACCACTACTTTTTGGAATAGCTATTGATTGGGTTATGAGAAACTATACCCACAATGAACAATTAGGTATAAAATTGACAAATGGAAAATTCCTGGGGGACCTGGATTTCGCAGATGATTTAGCATTCTTAAGTTCAACACCCAGACAATCCCAAGAAGCAGTAAATAATTTGTGTCATCTCTCGGTTAAAATAGGTCTCCAAATAAATGCCTCTAAAACTAAAGCTATGAACTTTTCTAACGAGACCTTTGATATCATCTTGAACGGGGAAAAACTACAGAAAGTTGAAAGTTTCAATTATTTAGGCAGTAAAATGACTCAGGATGGTGACACAACAAGAGAAATCCATACTAGAATTGGTTTGGCAGCTAGCGCCTTCAATAGATTACACTGACAAACAACATTTTTCTTTCTTATATAAGAATACGTGTTCTTAGGTCAGTTTCTTGCGCTGATTTCAAATTTGAAATCCGTTTATCTCTATCACATCGGGTTCTTAAGATATTTGTGAATAAATATATTTTTGGGAAACCGTTATTTGCTCCGTTTCATTTTTACTATATAACTTATTAAAAATTAATAAAATGCAAAATAATTCTACTTTTTATACTGCTAAAAGATGTATGACATATGTTACGCTATTTTTCAAATAGTTACTGTATTTTGAAATAATTATGAGCGAAATATGGCTTCTAGAAGTTGTAGAAATTTGACTGATCTGTTCTGTTACGTGTGCGGATATTTTACCGATCGTGTTCACCAGAAAAAACTTTACACCATTACTAAAGAAAGCATATGAACTTTATTTTGATTCAAAAGTTGATGATGCAAATAAATCTTGGAAGCCAAATGCAGTTTGTTCGACTTGTGCAAATACATTGGCAGGTTGGTTACGAAAATCGCCGAAGCATAAGTCGATGCCTTTTGGAGTGCCAGTAATATGGCGTGAACCGACAAATCACGCTACTGATTATTACTTCTGCTTGACAAATATCCATGGTTTCACTTTTAAAACTAGAAAGTCTGTGGTTTATCCAAATATTGAATCAGTTTCGAAACCAATGCCTCATGATCCAATCACGTGTCCGATCCCAGTTCCACCAGAGCAATAGCCGTTGGACGTGAATGAACCATCAGAAAGTGATAGTTTACCTGCTTTAGAAACTAATTCTGACTCGGATATATACCGGTGAATGATGGTGTTCACTTAATTAACCATTCAGAACTTTCAGATCTAATACGTGATCTCGCACTTACCAAAGGACAAGCGGAATTACTCGGTTCATGACTCAAAGAATGGAATCTTTTAGCGCCCAATACTCTGATATCTAAATTTCGTCATAGACACAGAGATGGATGATGACATTTGCTATTGCAAAGATGTAAACGGTCTAATGGTGCACCTCGGTCATGAGCACATAGTCAACGAATGGCGACTTTTCATCAACTCTTCCAAGACTAGTCTAAAAGCCGTGTTATTGCATAACGGAAATTTATTTTCATCAATTCCAGTCGCCTACTCTGTTCATATGAAAGAAACTTATGACAATATGGCTATACTTTTGGCGAAAATAAAGTACAATGGCGGATTTGTGGAGACCTAAAGGTCATTGCAATTCTCACGGGCATGCAGACTGGGTATACTAAATTTTGTTGCTTCCTATGTGAATGGGACAGTCGCAACAGACGGGAACATTATGCAAGAAAGGTGTGGCCTATCAGGGATCGTATGCAGCTCGGGCATAAAAATGTAATACACGAGCCATTAGTTAACAAAGACAGCATCATTTTACCACCGTTACTTATAAAGTTGGGTCTCATGAAGAATTTCGTAAAAGCGTTAAATAAAACGAGCAAAGCTTTCACCTATCTTCGAGAAAAGTTTCCGCAAGTTTGCGATGCAAAGATAAAGGAAGGTATCTTTATAGGACCTCAGATTAGGAAAGTTATTGCAGACAAACAATTCGAGAACTTGTTACATGGTAGTGAACTTCGCGAATGGATGGCATTCAAATCAATCGTCGATAACTATCTGGGAAATCACAAATCTGTCGACTATGTGCATATTGTTAAGCAGTGCATAGATGCATACAGAATTATGGGCTGTAACATGTCCCTCAAAATCCATTTGCTCGATTCGCATCTTGACTTTTTCCCTGACAACCTTGGTGAAGTCAGCGGTTAAAAAACTTCAATTGCGTATTTCTAAAGATCCCGACCTGATAGAGAAAAACGGTTTGCAGATTTAAAAACAGCGCATTAAAATTGACCAGAAAAACATAGAAATGTTAGAGAAAGAAAAAAAAATTTTTTTTTTTGTTCGCCAGTGTTATCTAACATTTAGAAATTACGATCATTGAATATATACATACCAAGCTTCGTCTGTTTAATTCAAATGTTATCTCAGTGTTAACATACGGCTGTGAGAGTTGGAAAATAACAAAATCATTGGAGAACAAGCTGAATACATTCGAGAACAAACGTCTTAGAAAACTCATGAACATCAGTTGGAAAGAATTCAAGACTCTAGGCAGAAATACGTCTTCGACTATATAAGGAAAAGACGATGGTCATATATCGGTCATGTTCTACGAATGCAAAACAACAGAATACCACTACAGGCGCTCACTTGGGTTCCTGAGGGCAAGAGGGAAAAAGGAAGACCAAAAGAAACACTCAGAAGAACAATAATAAGAGAAGGAAGAACGTTGGGCCTAAATAATGTGCAAGAGCTAAGAGGAGTGGCGTCACAACGAACAACCTGGAGAGCACTGGTTTCTGCCTTATGCGCCGTGTTTGGTGCTTAAAGAATTTATTATTATTATTATTAATAATTGATGTGACACAATAATTACCTATTTCGCGAAAGATGAGTAACTTACAAAAATTCAGACCAACACTGAACGAATATTAAACAATAATAAAACTAATATTCCTTTCAAGTTTGCTCAAAACGACAGAATCTCAAGATTTTCTTCCTCAAGGGACTGCACTCCAAATGGTTTTTCTTACCAAATCTAGTCATATTCCGAAGCCGGTTAACCTATTTCCGAGATAATTGGTAATTGTGATTTTCCCTATTTACAATGATTTGACAAATGTGATACCACTTTCTCATATTTTTTTGTTTTTTGAATAAATGAAGAAAAATATATCCCGTTCAACCTCTGATGGGTTGTAATTAGGACATATATTGTTTTCAATTCCAAATAATATGAACAACTGCCGATATGAGAAAGTATCATCACATTTGTCAAATCATTGTAAATAGGGACAATCACAATTACCAATTATGCTTATATGTTAAAAAAACAAAATCAAACAAACAAACAAACAAAACGAACAAAATCAAGCAGAAACTCTGAACAAGAATAATATTAAGGTGGAGGGGTGTAAAGGCCTGGTGGTTCCAGTTATATAACTAACTTTAAATCGATATTTAATTGACTTTCATATGTTAAAAGTCATATGCAGTGTAAGAACAGCATCAGACCTTCACATTCCCAACCACTATATATTAACCTTTGTTCGTGTTAAATATTGTTTGACTATATTTAACACGAACACGTGTTAATATATAGTGGCTGGGAATGTGAAGGTCTGATGCTGTTCCTACAATGCATGTGACTTTAAACAGATGAAAGTCAATTAAATATCTGTTAAAGTCCGTTATATAACTAGAACCACCAGGCCTTTACACCCCTCTACTTTAATATTATTCTTGTTCATAGTTTCTTCTTGATTTTGTTTGTTTCATTCATTCATAACCCTCCACTCCCAAAGGAGCATAGGCCTTCAACAAACACATGCCAAGTCCTCCTGTCCCGTGCCATCATCTCAAGTTCTTTCCATGATCTTCTCATCATTTTCACCTCTGTTTCCAACTCTCTTCTCCATGTACTTCTTGGTCTTCCTCTGCCTCTCTTGCCCTGGGGGTTCCAGAACAAGGACTGCCTTGTAATGCTATCAACAGGTTTCCTCAGTGTGTGTCCTATCCATCGCCATCGTCTTCTTCTCATCTCTTGTTCCACTGGCACTTGTCTAGTTCTTGTCATCAGTTCCACGTTGGTAACCTTGTCATACCATTTTAATCCCTCTATTCTATGCAAGCACCCATTTATGAAAGTCTGTAGCTTTTTGGTTGTTGTCTTTGTTGTTCTCCATGTCTCCGAGCCATACAATAGGACTGACTTCACATTTGAGTTGAAGATTCTTATTTTCGTGTTGGATCCGATTTCTCTTGATCTCCATATATTTCCCAATGCAATGAAAGCTCCTCTTGCCTTTTGTATTCTTATTTTGATATCGCTGTCTGTCCCTCCAACTTTGTCTATATTACTGCCAAGATATGTGTATGATTCTACATCTTGAATTGGTGTTTCTTCAAGTTCAACCCTGTTATCATTACCTGCATTTATTCTCATTATTTTTATTTTGTTTGTTTGTTTTTATTTTTATTATTTTTTTCTATTTATTTAACGTATAAGCACAATTGTGATTATCTCAGTTTACATTGATTTGACAAATGTGATGCCACTTTCTCATGTCGGCAGTTGCTCATATTATTTGGAATTGAAAACAATATATATCCTAATTATAACCCATCAGAGGTTGAACGCGATATTTTATTTTTTTTCATTAATTAAAAAAAAAAGTTTGACTATATTATGCAGTTCCCTAGGTCTGTCTATTCTTAACACATCTTCTATATTTCATATCGGCAGTTGTTCATATTATTTGGAATTGAAAACAATACATATCCTAATTATAACCCATCAGAGGTTGAACGGGATAGTTTTCTTCATTAAATTTTAAAAAATGTGGCGTTTCCTAATGTTTCGATTTGGGAATACCACCAAAAAGTGGCGAGTTATCTTGCTCACGGAGTTAGATGCCATGCAAACGACATCATATTAAATGCCGCCCATGCATTGAAGGGTGGCTTTCATGTATTCCCAACACTGTCTGTCTCTTTCTTTGATGGTACCGTACATTCTTAGACAGGTTTCTGTTCACATATTTGTTTTCTTTCCTATTTTTGTCCTTCCCGTCCTATTGGCCTTTGATGACGTCACGAACTGAAATGGGAGGGGGTGGCAACACTTGTTGTCACGAAGTGTGACGATAGAGGGGGAAAAAAGTGGGGGGGGGGGGGGGGATATTCAAGAAATGTGACGTCACAAAAAAACGCGAGTGAGTTTCGTTTCTTTCATAAATGATGTCAGAACAGAATAGATTTTGTAATCCCCCGCCTCATCATCATCACCCTTCAGATTATCAAGGAGCGTATAACTTCAACAAACTTATGTCAAGTCTTTATGTCCTGTGCCATCAGTTTAATGTCTTCTTGATCCTCTTCATTTATGTATCTAGTTAATTTCTCCATATGTTCTTTGAATAACGTTATTTTGTCTGCACTAACAGATTCATTAACATTTTATGACGTTCTTTCTTTTCAGTATTAAAAAAAATAATTGGTGAATAGGGGGAGTGGGGGTAAGAGATTTGTGACGTCAGACAAGAAGGAGAACTGGGTTTTTGAGACAGGGATGGGGCAAGGGGAGTTTTAATTGCAAAAATTGTGCGACGTCAGCTACAGTAGCCTATAATGGTTTTGAAAAGTGGTATGTCTCTTTATTGTTATGTCCAGAATGTTTTATGTCCCATTTTGATCTTCCATTAAACATGTTATAATTCCCAGTTTTCCAGGAGTTATTTGCTTGTTTTCTTCTGTTTTCATTAGATGGGCCCCAAATTGTATTCAAAATACACTGATATCGTATCCACATTTCAATGGCCAAAATCTTGTCCTGCATGTTTCTGCACCGTGTATTAATAGGTAATGTGTGCGTTAATAAGTCTCATTCTGCTTAATGTTTGCAAAGGATCCCGTTACACGCCTATTGAGGCATATTGGGACTATTGAGAATGTTTTCTTGACTATCAGCACACTAGGGATGATGTGGTCAGCATCACTCCAGTCGCCATAACCTTCCCAGAGTTGCTCTGGTACCCAATTCATGAGGCTGGGTCGACCCCGGAGCCGTTTGCGGTCTAAAAAATCCCACCTCAACTGGGATCGAACCATGGACCACCGAGTAGGAAGCCAGTGCACTAACCACTGTGCTACCGCAAGCTTACATAATTTTTCTTCGTGATCTCAATGTCACAACTAACATCCTGTTATTATGCGTCCAAGATGTAAGAAACTTGTAATGTTCCAGTATGTCTCCATTGATGTTGACATCTTGTGAGTTTTGCAAACTGTCATACTTTTTACCTTCTGAAAATTATTGCACAAGCCATATTCTTGACTTCTTCTACCGTTTACTGTTTATTTATTCTTGCAATTTCTGTTAGCTTTCAGCTAGAAACACGGCATCTCCTTGATAACGCAGGTTGTTTATTATTCTTTCCTTGATGTTCACTCCTGGCATATTTTTTTTTCTTTTCAAAATAATGTTTTTCCTGTACAGAAGTTAAACAAGCATGAGGACAATATGTTTCATTACCTCATTCCTCTTATGAAACATAATTCAGTAACTTTGCCACGAGAGAGAAGCACTCTAGTAGAATAAGTAGCCTACTTCAGTCGTAACTAACTATGGGAATGCGCCCCTGAGGTGTTCGCCCTCGGCTGTTTTTTTTAAATATTTTTTTTGTTGTTGTTGCCTTATGTTACTTACGGCGGGTTGCGAGAGCTTCATTTCGCTCAATCTGAGGTGGCGCCACCCTAACTACTCTGCAAATCGGACTCTGATAGAAACGCGCCCATAAACTTATTTTTGGACGTATATTTGTCTGAGATTTTGACTGGCAAAGACTCTGAAGAGAAAATAATCTGTAGGAAGTATCTGTATCGGTGATAAACGATATTTATTTTTAAAATGAAAAACTTTTTATTTCAGGAAATGATCGATATGAATTACATACAACGTCTTACGACGATGGTCTGCCTGCGTGGGTGCAAAATTGGCTCAGCGTCCATTCACGATGTACTGTCACAGCAAGGCGATGGCGCCGTCTGGTTGGTCCTAGGTTCGATTCCCGGTAAGCCTATCACTCATATTTTCTTTTCTGTTGTCTAGTGCCATCCTTTATGTCCAACGAGTACCTGTTAATTACCTTTATTTACTTATTTATTTACTGCGTATAGACCTACTGCGTATACTGTACAAGTAAAATGTGATCTTCAGTCTATTAAAACAACCGATTCTTAAATGGAACAGTTCGTATCGCGCTGACGTGACCTACTGTCGCACTGATTTTAAACTAAACTGATAGTAAAAGATATTAAGAACGGCCAAGATGGCATGTGGACGTGGTGTAGGCTACAGAGTACACTGTGACTTTATTCACTGTGGCAGGATTTTCGTCTTCTGTCGCTTCATAAATGTTTAGTGAAACAGCACGCACATAAGTTAGATGAATTTACTTGAGATAGCAGGTAAGTTTCTTCAATGGCGATTTTTTGACAAAATATTATCAGTATTAATATCGAAGCCATATATGCTACTTATGGTTAGGGATAGGATTTTAATGACCTAAAATTGCTAGAAAATGACCTATAAAAAATGCATTTATGACCAAAAAAAAAAAATCCCCTATAAAATAAAATAATGACCTAAAAAACACAACTTTCTTTTTTATTTTCCGAGCTAAACTAAAATTATTTTGTATTATTAAAAAAAGAAAATGAAAAGCACAAAACAAAACAAAAAGATCACAACTAATATAATTTAGTTTCTTGCTGTTACTGTGCCAAACTGAAATTCTTTATGCTCCTCAAAACAAAAAAAAAAATAAAACAAAATAGGGAGAAGACATAAAATACAACTTCATATTTTTTTTTACATTTACTATGTCAAATTGACAGTCTATTTTATTAACCAAAAAGATGCTGTCTAAGAGACACACGTACGAATGCAACCCCCCCCCCCCACCCACCCCCCAAATACCCTGCAACCCCCCCCCCCCCCCCCCCCCCCCCCCCCCCCCCCCCCCCCCCCCCGCCGCAAACCCCCCCCCCCCCCCCCCCCCCCCCCCCCAAAAAAAAAAAAAAAAAAAACCGCAATTTATAATTTTCACAGTTTCTGTGAACTTAAAATTTGATTTTTATTAACAAAATAATTCCTTATTAAAAAATACATGAAATAATATTTTTTCTTCATCAAATCTATCTTATCCACTAACAGAACTGCTGACTTCTCTATGGAAGTAATGGCACCAGGCAGAAATCCAAAATTTGACATTGTGTAGGAGAATTTACCAGCAACATTTGTTTTCAGGGATTTAGGGAAGAAAATGATTAAACAGCATGTGGAAAACTGAAGTAATTTGTAAAAAAAAAAAAAAAATAAATAAGTAAGAATACACTAAATAATGCCTATGTTTATTGAAAATGCCAAAATATGCAAAATAATGACCAAAAAAAAAAAAAAAAACAACAGAAATGCTGTAAAATGAACGAAAAATCGAAAAAAAAAATGCTCTAACTTGCTGAAAGTGGCCAAAAATGCAAAATAATGCCTTATCACAGGCTCTTAATCAGCTTAGGTTTGTATGAAACACGTTTATATTCAACTGAGCAACGTTTTAGTTAAGCCAAAAAAGATGCAAAATCGTCAAAATCCTAGCCCTGCTTCTGATGTAGGCTGTAGGTAATGTATTGATGAGGACCTGTGTGTTTATTACTGCAAATGTTTGTAGTTCTGTGGCAGTTGGATTTCATAATACGGGCCATTATTTCTGAGATATTGTTTAATATAATATCTTACACAAGAGCACTTTTTCATAATAGCCAAGTAGGCCTACGTACAGGGCCAGATTATCCATTAGGCTAAGTAGGCTGAAGCGTAGGGGCCCAGAGATCTTGAGGGCTCTTAATTAAATTTTTAAAATGCATAGCTTTTTAAACAAAATGTGTTTATTGTGTTTACCTTAATAATAATAATAATAATAATAATAATAATAATAATCATTAATAAAAAATAATTACTAATAAAAGAGGAAAGCAGTGCTAACAAACTAACATTCCAGTCTATTAATAATACTATTATATACCATCTAAGATAAGGGGTTTGAAAAAAAAAATTAAAATTATTGCCTATTAGGTGAAGGGGGGGCCCAAACATAAAAAAGCCTAGATGCCCTTCTTGGCTTAATCTGGCCCTGCCTACATATAGTAAGCCCTTTACCCCTATATATGTAAAGTCCAGTGGCGTAACTACCCCCCTGGTTGACCTGGCATGTCCTGGGGGCTCAAGAACCGAGTGAGTCTTGGAAATTAGTGGTCAGAAGGGACCCTGGCTGTTACAAGATAGCATGACTGACCTTGTTCTGGAATCTCCAGGGTAAGAAAGAAAGAGGGAAACCAAAAAATAAACAAACACATATAGAAGGGAATTGCATACAGAACTTAGAAGGAACAAAGAAGACATGGAAAGAATTTGAACTGATGGCACATGATGGAAAGGCTTGGTGTGAACTTGTTGTGATGTCACATGATGGAAAGACTTGGTGTGGACTTGTTGTGATGGCACAAGATAGAAAAGCTTGGTGTGAACTTGTTGTGATGTAACAAGATAGAAAGGCTTGGTGGGAACTTGTTGTGATGTCACAAGATAGAAAGGCTTGGTGGGAACTTGTTGTGATGGCACAAGATAGAAAGGCTTGGTGTGGACTTGTTGTGATGGCACAAGATAGAAAGGCTTGGTGGGAACTTGTTCTGATGGCACATGATGGAAAGGGTTGGTGTGAACTTGTTGTGATGGCACAAGATAGAAAGGCTTGGTGGGAACTTGTTCTGATGGCACAAGATAGAAAGGCTTGGTGGGAACTTGTTATGATGGCACAAGATAGAAAGGCTTGCTGTGGACTTGTTGTGATGCACAAGATAGAAAGGCTTGGTGTGGACTTGTTGTGATGGCACAAGATAGAAAGGCTTGGTGTGAACTTGTTGTGATGTCACAAGATAGAAAGGCTTGGTGTGAACTTGTTGTGATGGCACAAGATAGAAAGGCTTGGTGTGAATTTGTTTTGATGGCACAAAATAGAAAGGCTTGGTGTGAATTTGTTGTGATTGCACAAGATAGAAAGACTTGGTGTGAACTTGTTGTGATGGCACAAGATAGAAAGGCTTGGTGTGAACTTATTCTGATGGCACATAATAGAAAGGCTTGGTGTGAACTTGTTGTGATGGCATAAGATAGAAACGTGTGGTGTGAACTTGTTGTGATGGCACAAGATAGAAAGGCTTGGTGTGAACTTGTTGTGATGTCACAAGATAGAAAGGCTTGGTGTGAACCTGTTGTGATGTCACAAGATAGAAAGACTTGGTGTGAACTTGTTGTGATGGCACAAGATAGAAAGGCTTGGTGGGAACTTGTTGTGATGTCACAAGATAGAAAGGCTTGGTGTGAACTTGTTGTGATGGCGCATGATAGAAAGGCTTGGTGTGAACTTGTAACAAACAATACGTTTGTTGAAGGCATATGCTCCTCGGGAAGCTAAGGGTATTGATGATTGATTGAAATGAATTAACTTGCATAAACAGTATTAGCACCCTCATAAATGTGTTGTAATGTATCAACTTGGATTACAATGTATTGTGTAGGAAGATCCTTTTCCTTTGTGGCCTTAATTTTCATAGTAGCATTTTAATGAATTCACTGTAGGGTTGGCAGGTCATCTTTCTTCTTGGACTTAATTTTCACAGTATCATTGCTTTAGGTCAGGGTTTCTTTACTTATGGTTCATGGACCCCTTTGGGGGTTGGTGAATGGATTTTAGGTGGTCTGTGTACGTAACTTCAGATTTAAAATTTTACATTTTAAATTATGCTTTTATGTACATTTTTTTTACAAGAAGGAGGTCCATAGCTTCATCTGATTATTGATTGCATAGGGCCAGCACTGTGGGTAGTTAAAAAAAAATCATATTGGAGTCAGTTTTACAAATGAAACACTGAGCATTTCAGAGGTTACCTTCCATCAGCCAGTAATAAACAGGAAACAAAGATGAGAAATATAGAAAATCTATGACAAAATGACAAACGACAGAGCAAACAACTTGGAAACATAATATTGAACTACCAAATGAAAATACCAAACAAGAAAGAAATATTAGTGCAAAGAAACTGTAACAGTACAGCAAAGGTTGTGGCTAATGAAGGGTTAACCCCAAAATGTCCTATATTTCTAGCGTTTTGTTCATTTGTAAAACTGGCTCTAATGCCATTGTTTTAATAATTTTTTCAAAAACTTTCTGTTATCAGTTTTCTCTGTGCTGCATGAGCCTTATGTTAGAGGACTTTCAACTTTATTTATTGGATGACCAGGAAGAATTTAAATTATAATTTACTTTGGTTGACTGGTACATATGAGCTGAAGTTGTTTGGCTTAAAGTTTCTACCGGCTCAGTCCTGCTTGGTTACATTTTATGACATGCCTGGTAGGTTACAGTCTTTCTTGCAATGGTAGCATAAAAGACGGTACCAATAGCTCTGAAACATGGAGACAACACAAACAACAGCCAAAAAGCTAACAGGCAAATATAAATGGGTGCTTGCGTAGAATAGGATTGAAACGGCGTGGTAAAGTCACCAGTGCTGAAGACAAGAACCAGACAAGTGCCAGTGGAACAAGAAATGAGAAGAAGACGCTGGAGATGGATAGGACACGTATTGAAGAAACCTGTTCTTAGCATTACAAAGCAGTCGTTTTTCTGTAATCCCCAGGGAAAGAGAGGCAGAAGTAGACCAAAAACACACGGAGAAGAAAACTGGAAGCAGAAGTGAAAATGACGAAGAAGACGTGGAAAGAACTTGAGCTGACGGCAAATAACGAGAGAACTTTTTGTTTATTGAAGCATGCTTTTAAAAAAAAAAAATAAGGTTTTGCCTCGTTTTGGCTAGACGTGTCCCGTTCAACCTAGTCGGTTATATTAGGGCGATTGTCCAAATATAAAAGATCCTTAGGTCTAAAACATTATCTGTCGATTTTTTGAAGCATATGTTTGTTTGAAGGCCTATGCTCCTTGGGGAGCTAACTGGCATTGACTGAAACGTGTGTATTATTTCAACTCTTTTTTTGCTCCTTATGCATCATGGAGCCTTGAAGCCAAGACACACTCTTGCAGCGGTGATTCCTGTAACATTTTAAAAAATAAGTGATGAGATTGCCAGTTCCAATCACAATCTCATGTTACTGTCTTCTTTCAACAAGCCTGAAGGTGCTATAGTTGTTTGATTACAAAACTAAAGCGTTCAAAACACCCCGGCGTTATTGCACTGCATTGTTTGAGGCATGCGTACACTGAAGACTGCACGCATGCTTGCATTACGAGACGGATTAACTTACTTGTTATCCCATATATTCGACCACCACTTTAGGGCAGTGCTTCTTAACCACGGGTGCATGCGAGATTCACCTTCCGGGGGTGCGAGACATCCCAGATATTTTAGAACGCAAATCATCATGAACAATATATAACACACAGAACTCTAATGTATTTTGTACACAATAGAACATTGGCAACATGAATTAGATACCGAACCCAGTGCCGTCTTAAGTCATGGGCACACTGGACAGTGCCCAGGGGCCCCACGATTCTAGAGGCCCCATGCTGGGATGCTGCCATATTGTTCATAAGATATCATTTTTATCCCCGTGGGTTGTTAGGGCTGGTAGGGGCCCAGTGCATTGCTTTGCCCAGGGCCTGCAATGCTGTTAAGACGGCCCTGACCGAACCTTAGTCACATTCTGTAATCTCAAAATAAACTTGTATCCCTTTTTAGCATTTTAGGCATGTTTTGTGAGCTAAAAGGTAAAAGGGTGTGAGGCTTCTTGAGATGCTGTACAGGGGTGCAAGGCTTCTTAAGATGCTGTAAAGAGATGTAACGCTTCTTAAGATGCTGTAAAGAGGTGTAAGGCTTCTTAAGATGCTGTAAAGAGGTGTAAGGCTTCTTAAGATGCCGTAAAGAGGTGTAAGGCTTCTTAAGATGCTGTAAAGGGCTGTGAGGACATAGGTTTTTCAAAAACTCAGTTCGGAAAAAAGCATCAACATTTGCTATGGCCGTCAAAGTGGTGTAATGGGGCTGTCTTAAAATTGCTGTAAAGCGAGCCTAGAATAATTCGCATTGCAGGAATCTAGAATAAGATTGTTCTCCCAACCACAGCTCCAGTTGTTGAACAGAACCTGTTGTTCCTAATGATGTCATGCTCCCCACCTGGTCTCCTGGGTAGTGAGATTGGATGCCTAGCCTTCTCGGATAAGGGCAAAAAAAAAGAGAGAGATGCTTATTTAAGAGGATCACAGAACTTATAAATTGTGTTGCACTTTGTGGAGTAAATGTGGTTTGCCTTCAGGAAGTTTGGACCATGCCTTTTGGATTTTGTACAAGAGAGAAGCTGCCATGGAGTGAGTTTGCTGGGTCTGTATTGCATGGGCCAGCTACAAAGCTTTTACAAGAGCTCGCTGTCCAGCACAACATGGTAATCATCTCTTCTATTTTGGAACGTGATGAAGAAAGGGGGGATGTCCTGGCAAACACTGCTGTGGTGATCTCCAATACTGGACAAGTACTGGGGACATCTAGAAAGAACCACATTCCGAGAGTTGGAGATTTTAATGAGTCTACTTATTACATGGTGGCAGCGGCCGATACCGGACCGACGCAAGAAGCTACACGATAACACGTTAGACAGTTTGTTCGGCTAATTTTCGTCGTTGAGGTAAACCATGGCGGCTAAACACTACCGCAGTGCACCCCAAATGCGATTTGCCGGTCGAGATGATAAAAGTGAAGCTTTCCTATTATGGCGCCAACGCATAGGTCTCTACTCCAAGACCACAGGTCTGGAGGGTCAAGCCTTAACTCCATATATTCTAGAAGCATTGGACGATGAAGGTTTGAAAATCTACAATAGTTTTGCTACCGCCATGCCCGTTGAGTCGGCAACCGACCCCGTAGCCATATTGGACGAATTTGAAAAACGTCTGATCATAAAGCACACAAACTTTAGAGCGGCAAGATTAGAGCTTCACCACCTGCGACAGAAACCTGATGAAAGTCTAGATGATTTCTTCACTCGCATTAAGGAGAAAACAAGTGTATGTAAACTTAGCAAAGAAGAAGAAAAAGAGCGAATTATTGAACAGATCCTTCTTAGCACACCAATGCCAGAGTTCCAGAAATGGCTACTGAGCCAGAGTGATACACTAACTTTACAACAACTTCTGGATGAAGGCAGGAAACACGAGGCACAAACACTAAAAATTAAAGAAATTCAGCAAGGTACAGTAGCAGCCCAGGTGGATGCAGTAAAAAGCTATAAACCTAAACACAACAAAGCAACTGGTATTAAGCAACAAGGAAAACACAACACAAGCAGAGGTGCTATGTGTAAATGTTGTGGCCTAAACCACATACAAAACCACTGTCCAGCTAAAGACTCTACATGTCATTACTGCAGAAAGAGGGGCCACTGGTCAAAATTTTGTTTCAAGAGGAAACAAGACAGTGTTCAACACAAAATTCACAGCAGAGAGTCATCAAAACAAACACATTCTATGATGACTGAGTGTCGTAAAATACCATCTGTATGTACAACACGCCCACATATGGTCTCGCAAAATTCCCCCCAGTTGTAAGACTAGTGACCACTTTTATAAGAATAAAATAACATAAGGAAGTTGTGTGGAGTCATTGTTGTTCGCGCCGCCAGAAATACTAGCTTTTATAACTCGGTCTCTAAAGGGTTAAAGCATAAAACGATCGTTAGACTAAATGCCAATATGACGTCACAGACTTGCACGCCTTACTCAAAACATACGATGAAGGTTAGAGATATTTGCATATTGGGTCAAAAATGTGAACGTGTACTACCGCATTTGTTGTGGTTTTCTTGGAAAAGGCAAGAGAGAAAAAATTGGAAAGGGGGAAATGCATAGAGCCCGTTTGAATTTTAAAACTGAAACTAACTGTCCAAATCGAAGATAGGAAAAATAAAGACTAAAAGACGATTAAAATGCTACTAATTAGTTATTAAATATATCATTCTTTAGTCTAATATATTATCTTACTGTAGGAAGAAAGATATATTATTGGCATAAATATAGAGGAAAAACGAAAATGGTAAAAATAATAGACAGAAGTGTGAAACCTTATGTATTAGATGACAGACGGTAGACGAAGTAAATATTATCATTCTGTATTGAAAGGACTTAGAGAATACTAGCGATATGGTAGAATGAAGACATATATAGACGTGTATAGGGCTTCTTTACTGATGCTGGCCATATTAAGGGGTGTCTCCTGATTTGAAAATTATTAGGTTAACTTTTCAAAACAGACGCGTAGGAGCGGAAGTCCCCTGATTGGTTGCTTAGAATAACTAAGGAGTATGAATAAATACACTGAGGCCCAAGCTTTCCTTGCCACTTGAAAATTAAATATTCACTTGTGTAGTTATTGACGAATTCAGACAAGTTGTGCTCCTATGCCTTCGCTGTTCTGATGTCAGCAGGAGATCTGTGTGACCATTTATAGCCTGTATTTAACTTATATAGTGAAATATTTCAATATTACGGGTTTCTGTAATAACCTGAAGTGTGCCAGTCACGTATATGTTCGAGAAAAGTACCAGTGTGAGGCCGTATGTCTGATTGCCTTGCAGTATCTAACATCAAAAGCTGTACCTTGATGTGAGAGGGCAGACTCAGGGGCAGGACATGGCAGAATTTTCGACAACTATATAAAAGCTAAGCCCTGTGTTTTGGGGCCTTGTTAATTCACAACCTGATCCTCCACGAATATCCTATTAAACAGATTCCTAAATATGATGACAGTATTAATCCCACCAATCTGTGCTTATTCTTAGAGGTAATACTTCACTAAAGAATATTTCCAGCCAAAATTCTTCATGATCAAGATTTAAAAGACTCTATTAGTTAAACTTGTATTTGTGTAAATATATTTAATTAATTTTTGACGTTTAACTTCATTTGACTCACTCAGTTATACTTAATACATTGTAAACAATTTTATCATACCAAAATTCAATAGTGAGTTGTTAAATTACTTGTTAATTAACTTTAAAGTGTGGTTGTTATTTTATTCACATACATTGCATATACCCTAGACATCTAGCTACACAACATCCATACATCGGTACATATAATTGGGAAAATATACATAGCAGGTTGGGGTCAATGGTGGAAGCAAGACAGGTTCCCTGACATTTTATTCAGAATTTATACTTCCTCAGGGGCTTGCATAGCTGACTTCACACCTGCTACACATAATATATACTAAATTCATATCAACCCACCACACTGAGGACTTTGACTCCAGTGAAGAAAGTGATCATACCACTTTTGATATTGTGAAGGTACTAACTTTCAGTAACGAATCAAAGAGAACGCAGGCTTTCTGCAAGGTACAATTCAGAATACCAGGGATTAAAATGCACAAAGAAAGATATATTCGTTTCAAGATAGACACAGGTGCCCAAGGAAACACTTTACCCTTAAGAATATTCAGGCAGATCATGCCTGACAAGGTGGATGAGCAAGGATTTCCCACAAGGGATGTAAAAAGTAGGAGTGGCAAGACAAAGCTAAGAGCTTACAATGGAACAAATATAGACTGTTTCGGAGCAGTAACACTTGAATGTTCATACAGAGACTCTGAATGGACATCGTCAACATTTTACTTGGTAGATGTTGAAGGACCTGCAATCTTGGGTTTACCAATGTGCGAAGAGCTGAGTGTGGTAACTATTAACAACATTAAAGCTGACAAAAAAGAACATCTTACTCTACGCATCACTGGAGTAGATGACCTTAAACAGTGATTCCCAGAAGTTTGACAGAATAGGCAAACTTCCGGGAAAGGCAAGATTTTTTTTAAAAGACAACGCTGAACCAAAGATAGACCCACCTAGAAAGTATTCTATACATGTTAAACAAAAACTTGCCACAGAACTAGGAAAGATGGTGCAGAATGACGTCATTAGAAAGGTTGAAGAGCATTCTGATTGGTGTAGTAGTATCACAACTGTTTTGAAACAGGATGGTTCTCTTCGGGTTTGCCTTGACCCAAAACATTTAAACATCAGTCTAAAGCGCTGTCCACACAAAATGCATACGGTGGAAGAGATAACTCACAGATTCCACAATGCCAAATATTTTTCTAAACTAGATGCTGTACACGGATACTGGAGTGTTGAGATAGCAGAGGAAAGTCAACTCCTTACAACTTTTCGAACACCATTCGGCAGATATTGTTTCAAGAGACTCCCATTTGGTTTGAATGTATCACTAGACATCTTTCAACAGAAGATTGACAACATTGTTGAGCAATGTTCTGGCACAGTGGCTATTGCGGACGACATTGTAGTATGCGGCAGGTCAGAACAAGAACATGACCGTAACTTGATTAACTTGATGCATGTAGCACAGGCCCATGGGCTAACATTCAACAGCAAAAAGTGTACAATTAAGGCAACTGAGATACAATTTTTTGGATTGCTGTACACCCAGAATTGTGTAAAACCAGACCCTAAAAAGGTTGAAGATATTCATGGCATGCCAACACCAGCTACAAAGAAGGAACTGCAACAATTCTTAGGTGCTGTCAACTTCCTAGCACAATTCGTACCAAATTTGTCAGATGCTGCAGAACCCTTGCGATCTCTACTACAGAATGAAACTCCGTATGAATGGTCAGAAGACTATCAACACATATTCAACCATTTGAAGACCCTCATATCATATGATGCATGCTTGAAATACTATGATATGCAAGCACCTACTTTTCTCATGGTTGATTCTAGTCTGAAAGGCCTAGGAGCAGCACTTTTGCAACCAGACAAAAATCCTGAAGGACACAATGCCAAAGAACTTCGTCCCGTAGCTTACGCAAGCAAATCATTAAGTTCTGGCGAAAAAAACTTGCAAACATTGAAAGAGAAATGCTAGCTGTACGTTTTTGAGTCAAACGCTTCCACACATTTCTTTTCAACCGCCCATTTACAATTCTCTCAGATCACAAGCCACTTGAGATGATTCATAAAAAACCAATAGCTTCAGCACCACCACGACTACAAGCTGTATTATTGGAAACACAAGGTTGTGATTTTAATATTCAGTATATCCCAGGAGAGGATATAGGTCTTGCAGATGCTCTCAGCAGACTACCAAACCCCAACAAGATAGCAGATCTTACCCCAAACATTAAAGTTGATTTTGTCAAGTTTAGCGATAATCGGCTTGAACACATCAGAGAAGACACAATGAGAAATCCTATTCTTAACTCTCTCAAAGAACTGATATACCATGGATGGCCAAGCTCTATCAGGGAAGTTCCAACACACATCCGTTCATACTACTCTATGAGGGACGAGTTAAGCATCGAAGATGGTCTGATCCTTAAAGGAGATCGCATTATTATACCAGAAACACAACGCGATATCATCCTTAAACAGCTCCATAATAGTCACCTTGGTATTGTGAAGACACAACAGAGAGCAAAGACAGATGTTTACTGGCCACAGATAAACAAGGACATAGAAACACTATGTAAAAACTGTTCAATTTGCCAAGAACATGCCAATAGGCAGTGCAGAAAACCTCTCATACCGTCAGACATACCATTGAGCCCTTGGAGCATCATAGGGACTGATATTTTCTCCATCGACAGTAATGACTACCTTATCATTGCTGATTATTACAGCAAATTTCCCATCATTGAGAAACTTCCACAACCCTCACCATCAGCTGTTATTGCAGACATTACAAAGAAGTATTGCAGCATATTTGGCATCCCAGATGAAATTAGATCTGACAACGGTCCACATTTCTCAGGTCAAGCATACAGAAATTTCACTAAGGACTGGAAGATCAAACACACAACATCATCGCCTAGATACCCTAAATCTAATGGTTTCATTGAGAGACAAATACAAACTATCAAGTCAGTCATGAAGAAAACAAGAACAGAGGATGTACACCTAGCACTCTTGAGATGGAGAACAACACCAATAGACAGTAAGATTGACAGTCCAGCAGAACTCATGTTTGATAGAAGAATTAAAGACCTTCTACCATCTAAGGTCCACTTCCGTCCACAACATAAAGACAGCACATATGATCAACTTCAGCATCGTCAGCAGGTTCAGAAGTCCAACTATGACAAATGTGCTAAAGACCTACCACCATTATATCCTGGTCAGCATGTGACTACCTACAACCACATCAATGGCACATGGTCAAAAGCAACAATCATTTCCAGAAACCTTGAACTCAGGAGCTATACCTTAAGACCAGACAGCAGCAACAACCTCCTGAGGCGAAACAGAGTGGACATAAGAGAAATCCCACAGTATACAACAGAGAAGAGAATTCCCATGCTTTCAACAGGCAATGCAGTAACTCCAAACCTTGGTACCCCACAAAACCAACAACCACCAAGGACGAAATTACAACCAACTCAAGCTAAACCAGGGACTTCCGCAGAACCACCAGCCCTTTACACCACTCGTTCTGGCCGTACAGTGACACCTCCCAGCCGATACAGACAGTGACACGAATGCTCACACTGAACATTACACATACTTATCCTTTCTGACATGAAACATTTCGTGTAATAGTTTTTCCCAAACATAGTTTCATGCAAGTTGATTCTTGTTCTCGAGTGAACATTCTATGTCTATATTGGCATTGTTAGTTTTGCTGCGAGTTATCATAAATACGTGTTATTCCTTTTCAGTGAAAATGTTTGCACACATTTTTTTTCTCAAAAAGGGGGGATGTAATATAATTGTAATATAATACATTAAAATACGAAACTACACATTGTAATATAATATTAGGATACGAAACTACACATGTACGAATATTCTGTAAATAAAGATGGCTGCAAACTGATCACGCTTTACTGTGTGCATTGTGAAACTTGTGTGTGCCTGTGAAGAGGACGTGGTAACGTATATATACATACATCATAACATTACACTTAAGATGTTGTAAAGAGGTGTAAGGCTTCTTAAGATGCTGTAAAGAGGTGTAAGGCTTCTTAAGATGCTGTAAAGAGGTGTAAGGCTTCTTAAGAGGCTGTAAAGGGCTGTGAGGCTTCTTGGGATACTATAAAGGGGTGCAAGGCTTCTTAAGATGATTTAAAGGGGTGTTAAAGGTAAAGGATCCCGTTTACACGCTCATTGAGGCATACTGGGAATATGGTATTAAGCCCATATTTTCTCGACCATCGGCACACTAGGGGTGATGTGTCAGCATCACACCGGCCGCCTTAACCTTCCCAGAGTTGCTCTGGTACCCAATTGGGGCTGGGTCGACCCAGGAGCCGTTTGCGGTCTAAAAAAATCTCACCTCAACTGGGGAACCATGGACCACTGAGCTAGGAAGCCAGTGCACTAACCACTGTGCTACCGCGGCTCCCGAAAGGGGTGTGAGGCTTCATAAGATGCTGCAAAGGGGGCGGGACCTCTAAAAAGAAGGACAGTTTGTTGGCGCCGTCTTTCCGGTGCTGGATTCACATTCATCAGTCTAGTAAAACTATTCGTGTGTGATTGTTTAATAAAAAGGCTTTTAATGCACTAAAAAGCTGTGAACGGTGGTTTGGTTTTGATAGAGCGAAAGAGTGTAGAAAAATGGTTTAGGAAATATGAATGGGTGTAGATATAGACTATTTGTCTTAGTTGAAGGGAGATAAAATGAGTGAAGGGATGCTTTGAGAAAAGGGAGGAAACTCCACATATTTCGGTTGGTAGATAAAAGTGTTGGATTTGGGTTAAGCAGATGTAGTGGGTTATCAGTTATGGTTTAGTAAATTAGCATATGAGGAGTTAGTAGTAAGCTTTTAAAGAAGAGGGTATGGTGTGCAGTTAAAAACAGCAAAGGGAGATAATGTAGGATTGGGTCCCTTGCGGATTTTAGTGAGTTGAGGAAAAAAAGTATGCACGGTAAAGTCGAGATGCGTGAACACAGTTTAGGGGGAACAGGGAATATGAGAACGGGGTTGTTTTAGCAGTTGATATTGAGACGCGCTAGGCGTAGGAAGAGATAAGGGTTTTCTCCCAAGTGTTAAAGTTAGATTTTGAACGCGCTCAGCGTAAGACTTGGGTGAAGTAAACGCGCTCAGCGTAGGTAGTCAGCAAGAATGTGCTGTGAGTTAAAGAGTGATAGAAACCGCTCAGTACATTACTTATCATAAATTGGTGTACGACAGTATTTTTGTGATAGTATTTATTCTGAGGACAAAAGTGGTTGTGAAAGAGAAAAAGTATTTCAATGAAGAAACAAAACCAGGTACGTTGACATTTTTGATCTATTACTAGCATGTGTAGCTCAGCAGACAAGGTCAGAGCAAAGAAGAACAATAGAAATAGTCTTGGCAAAGTGACAGCCCTGGCGGTAAGGCCAGTTTTCTCTTAGTGAGATATACCAAGAAACATATGAAAAGAAACGTAAAATAAACAGTCAGTACAGAAGAGAGACAAGAAGTTTCTACCTGAAGAATTATATGACATTGTGATAGCTGAAGAAAGCAAGTAGTAAGAAGACAAGAAATTGCAGTTTTGAATATTGAATACTTTTGTTGCTGAAGAAGCTGTTGTTATGAAAGACTGATAACCTTGTTAATAAAGTTTGACCTTTGACATCTTCACTGCTATTACTCGGGTGAAATTCGTTTTGAATCAACAGAGAGTATGAGAAAATATTTTTGTCAGTCTGGGAGAAGGAAGTTTTTCACATTTACCTTAATACATACTATCTACTGAAAGGGCAGTGGTCTGAACCTTCAAATGCGATCCACGGCCACAAAGCCATAAATAATTTTTCACGGAGTTTATAGCTTGCAGTAAAACAAATGTAGCATCAAATTGACAAAAAACGTGGGGCGCGTATATGTGGTGGATTTGATGTTAAGAAATGTTGTTGTTATGTACTCTTAGTGTACTGAATGAGGTCAGCTGTGAAGGTCCCTGAATATAACAAATTATTATGGTAAGTTTCCAGGGTACCTTTCTGCTACCACCTTTATGATCTCATTCAGACTTATTCTTGACTATAATGTATGATGACTACGTTTGGTGTCTAGGGTTATGATTATGTAGTGTAATGTTGCATTAACCAACTAAACATATAAACAATTATTTTATTATCCAACACAACACAACAGTACTACGACAATCACATACAAGCTACACTTTAAAAGACTATCTTTAATAAGTCAGTGGTTGAATTTTGTGTAACGTTAATTTTTTTTTCTTCAATTTATTTTGTCCTGACTCTTTTTGTTTGAATCAGGACTGACAATCAAAGTGAAATCAAGTGAATTATTTACATTAATCAATTTACACAATGGATCTTCTGTCCGTAATACAAATATTATTATACTAAAAGTGTGCAGGTGTAATTTTCTAAATTAGGTTAATACTGGTATATATATAATGGTAGGTTGTTAGTAACATCCCTCCCTATAGTTCATTTGCTTTTCATTTGTCACAGGTGGAATTTTTTATTAATATTTTCAGTCTTTATTCTTAAAAACTAGAGTTCATAGAGGTTGAGCTTCCTGGTGCCGAACAGGCACTTATCTTCGAAGGATAACACCGGTAGTTCTTTTCCTAGGCTCGCTGGACAATCTGTTCCACTTCGTGAAAGGAAATGGCATCCAGCACGTGCCCGAAATATGCAATCACTGTCAGGAATCACTCAGTTCCCACGAGCTTGTTATTACGTTAAATGACAGGGCCACAAAAAACCCTGAAATAAGAAGGTTATGCATCCTTCTTTATAACAAGCATACAATAATATTCCACAATTTATTACAGGTACAGTACAAACAAACGAATAGGGTCAGCTCTTGATGACAACCTAATTTACCATTATATTTTGACGTGACAATGTATACCAGTATTCCTCTCCCCTAATGGTTACAACGCCTCTGCAATTCCAGCAGTAATCTTTTTCCATACAATAGAATAGGTGTTATGCTCCTTGATGACAATCATATATAATTTTGTAGTTCTACACCTTTATGATAGTCTATCATATGATGGATCAATCTCTAGGCTCTGCCTAAGCCTGCCATGGACTCACTTACTTACAGTCGTATGTTAGTATCTCACATTCAAACTTTATTTTAAATAAAAGGTTAATAAAATCATTCTTACCACAGATTTCAATGAATTTTACACAAGTAAACGATGACTGACAAACAATTATGGCACACTTTTGATCTGCCTTCCGTCCAGACTGCTTTCTATTAGTTTTAAAAGCACAAGCCTGCTCTCATCGCTCCTTGTTTATCAAAGATTTTTCTCAAAATGGCCACGAGCAGTCTACGTTTTTCGATAATATAGAATGCATTGGCCAATCGGACCATGCACATTTGAATCAAACTTTAAAAAAACAAACTCTCAAACTACTATGTTTACTACTGCAAATATATTTTTAGTTTTAGGTCAACCAATCCTATCGCGCCTTCCTTTAAACTACCGCCAATCAAATTACAGCTACCTTTTAGTCCTCATTTCCCCAAAAGCTTTTTTCAAAACATGCTATGAAAAAAATAAGCAGGCATGATTTTTGTTTTCGTCAGTCCGTCTTACAATACACAGTATTTTTGCCAATATCTTGGTTATTTATTGTACTAGTGCGTAACTGACACCATATTATTGCTCAGGAAATCATAAGGCATCCGAATATATAATTTTTATGGCCCTATGTATTATGGTTCATAATTCCATATTTTTTTCTATGTTAGTCGTTCAAATCTAGAAACTACCACCTGTTCACTTCTTTTTCTAACTATTTTCAAACTAAATCCGAGACTTGTCCGTAGTACGTTAGAATTACGTCATTCCTTATAAGAGCTAAGGTTGTTTACATGGTCCGATTGACGAACATTTTTTAGTTTTGTATCGTAATTTGAGAATCGCCCAAGGCTATGTCGCTCGAGTTGGCTTTTTGAAATCAACGCGAGACGGCGTACCTAGGTTCTGTCTTTCCATTCCCTCCCCTCCTTTTCTTTTATTCTATCACTCTGTCGTCTTGAACTTGCAAAAGTGTTACATTTAATCGCAAGGACGAATTTGAAAAGACAGTACCCTTCATTCGGCTATTAGGCTTATCAAAATCCGCACACCGGCTGGCGTGGGGACGAAGAAGCTGGACTCAATTTTTATTTCCTATCTTATTTTTGACTTTATGCACTATAATATTACTTAATTTAGCTATTGTATTTAGAATATCGTCACACATCTCCCCACTTTAGAACAGACTACATGATGTCAGTTCATAATTCGAAATACACATAGATAAATTTAAATCATTATGCATGGTGACTACTCTGATTTTCGTCGTACGGGTGTCTACTTAAAAAATCTGCACCTTCGTTTTCCGACCCGATGATATATTCTATGATAAATTGGTATTGCTGTAAGAGCAATGACCAACGTAATAATCTAGCATTTTCATGCTTTGATTGCGACAGAAATACGAGGGGTTTATGATCTGTTTGGACCTTGAATGATCTCCCATAGAGATAGATCTGGAAGTTTTTTATCGCCCATATCAAAGCCAGACATTCCTTTTCACTAGTTGAATATTTTTGTTCCGCTGTGTTCAACTTACGGCTAGCATAAGCAACTGGGGTTAGTTCCTCTTCAAGTGAATTGGACCTTTGCAATAGGGCTGCCCCTAATCCGATGTTGCTAGCGTCCGTTCTCACAACAAACTCTTGAGTCAAGTCAGGCAATTTCAATATAGGCTTGCTTGTGAGTTTTTCTTTTAACTCTTGATAGGCCGATTCACACTGAGCGGACCAAGTAATTTTATCCGGATTTCCCTTGCGCGTTAAATCCGTCAGTGGTGCACATATCGAGTTAAAATTTTTTATATACTTCTGGTAAAAACCACACAACGAGACAAAAGATCTCACATCTTTTTTTGTCTGTGGCCTCGGAGCTTTCTTCAATTTCTCCAAGTTCTTGGGGTCAGGGGTCATGCTTCCCTGAGAGACTGTGTGTCCCAAGAATTCCAACTCTTTACATCCAATATAACATTTGGTCGGTCTAGCCGTCAAGTTTGCCTCCCTGAGTCTATCCAACAACATATTCAGAGAGTTAATGTGTTCCTCAAATGTTTCTGTAGCAATGAGAATATCATCCATGAAATTCGTGATACATGGATTATTCAGGGGATCCAACAATTTTCGCATCATTCTAGAAAACACACTCGGAGCATTTTTCAACCCGAAAGGCAACATGTTGAATTCATAATATCCGTCCAAGGTGCTAAAGGCTAAATACGGTCTAGCCTCAGGTTTTACTGGAATCTGATAATAGCCTTTGCTCAGATCCACCTTAGAGAAATATTTGGCTTTGTTCAGCCTAGCAAACAGCTGATTTGTATCAGGTAATGGATCCACCTGACCTTCTGTGACAGCATTCAGTTTCCTGTAATCTATACACAGTCGGTGTTCCCCAGAGGGTTTTCTCAACAGAACCACACTAGAACTGTACGGAGATTCACTGTGTGAAATAATTCCTTCTTTCAACAAATAATCTATCTCCTCCTTTAAAGCTTTTTCCTTAGCGAAGGGAATAGAATAGGCTCTCATACAGATTGGTGTTGGGTCTATAAGTTTCATATCATATTCCAACAAAGTTGTATGCCCCGGTTTGTCCGTTAACACATCTGTATGATCATCCATAACCTTTTGAACTCTCTCCCTCTGATTTTTCGTTAAGTGTTTACTGATTCTTACCTGTGCGGCTGTCTCACAGGGATGTAGGGGATATTCATGAGAGATGAGTGGTTCGTTTTTCATTCCCGTTGCGATAGACACGGTTAGTAAGTGTGTCTCGTCCTGATTTTCTCTTTGCAGATATTTCTTCAGGAGATTCACATGATAGATTTTCTCTCCCTTCTTATCTATCTTATAATTTGTTCTAGACACCTTCTCTAGAACTGTATTTGGACCTTGCCATCCAATTTGTAACTTATTACTACTGCCTGGTAATAGAAGGAGCACCTTCTCTCCCACAGCTAAATCTCTATCCTTCGCCTTCTTATTATAATAGGCAGCATGTTTCTTCTTCTTCTTCTTCTTCTTCTTCTTCTTCTTCCGTCCTTAGCCACCGACCGTCAAAGCAGTCAGTGGCCATTACGCCTAGTGGCGTCTTAGGGCAACAGCAGATAGGTTTTCTTTGCCATTGTTTCCCATCACGCCTATTGGCGTCTTTAGGGCAACGGCAAATCAATCCACTGCTGTTGTTTCCGTAATCGAAGTGACTGGCAAACGGGTGAAGCCCGTTGGTATGTTTTTTTTTCTGGCTTGTCTCAAATTATCATCAGTTTCCACGTCCTTAATTGATATGAAGGCTTTGCCTTATCATCAATCCACGTCCTTAACCTTTTATTGGCCTCCCGAATAACAGGGTTGCTGGTGCCATACCGGTTGAACTATGGGGTACCTCCCGATAAGCAAACAGGGCGGCGTGAAGGTACTGGTCCCATGTATCTGGTTTTTCATGTGCCAACTTTCTCAGGATCGCAATGAGTGTCCCGTTAAATCTTTCCACTTGGCCATTTCCTTGTGGATGGTACGGGCTACAATGAAATTGTTTGGCTTGAAAGATCCTGAAAACTTCTTCCGTTAGTTTCCCCTTGAACTGTGAGCCATTATCAGTCAAGATTTGGTTGGGAAAGCCTAACCTTGTAAAGATTGTGAGTAATGCCTCTGCCACATGCTTCGAATCGATTGACGACAGGGCTACCGCCTCTCCCCACATTGAACAAGTGTCCACCAGAGTCAGAATATAACTGTTCCTCCTCTTGTTCCGCGTGAGAGGTCCCACAATGTCCACGGCAACTCTCTCAAAAGGTGTTCCCACTATGGGCATTTCCCCTAGAGTTGCTGGAGCAGTCCAATGCTTTGGAGCCACTCGTTGGCATTCTGGACAGGATTTTACATATCTCTTTATATCTTCAGTTATCCCTGGCCAGAAATAATGACAAGCTATACGCTGTCCTGTTGCGCTGATCCCCATATGACCACTGAAGGGAATCGCATGCCCTAGTTCCAACACTTTCTTCCTATATGACGTGGGAAGGACCAGCTGTCCGTGACCATTGGATTCAGTTCCAGCCTTCCTATATATCAGTTTATTTTTCATATAGAAGTCTCCCTTGCCTGGAGGTGTATGACATTTGGGAAATTTCTTAAAACAAGGCTTGAGGGTCTTATCCTCCGCCTGCGCCTTCCTCATCTCATCTGGATGGGTATTTATTGGATTTTCCTCCTCCTTTTTGGACTGTGATCTGGTCTGCACTGTTGCCATGATCACAGGTCTCTTGTGATTCCCCAAGAAGACATATCTACACCCCAATATCGAAGGGTAGATTGGTTCATTTATCACTGCTGCTTTGATGATTCCTTCCACATATCGCGTTTTTACATTTATCCTGGCGATGGGAAGTGTCATGGTCGCTACGTCCTTGGTTGCAGCTTGGATCTTCACTGTTTCTGTGGTGTATTGATCTGATTGCACCAGATGAGAACTCACAACTGAATCATAATCCAATCCAGTATCATACAAGCACCTTATGGTGACTCCATTGCATATTACTTAATATTACTTAATCTAGCTATTGTATTTAGAATATCGTCACAGTATCAAATATTTTATCCATAAGTGTCTAATGAAGTATACCTTGTAAAGCAGAAATTAATTTCATGTAGAATCAGCGCCCCAGGCTTTTTGTCAATTTGATGTTACATTTGTTGACTGCAAGCTATAAACTCCGTGAAAAATTATTTTTTATGTTTATATTTGTGGCTTTTTAGTGTATTAAAAGCCTGTGTTTAAAATATTTTTTATATATGTATATTTTCTTCTTTTTAGTGTTATTTTTGTTGTTGTTTGTACATTTCTTCTTTCTTCTTTGATCCTTAGCCGCTGACCGTCAAAGCAGTCAGTGGCCATCACGCCTAGTGGCGTCTTGTAGGGCAAAAACAAATTGATTCCACTTTGCTCGGTCGGTGGCCATCCTTCATGCAGTGCCCCAACTCTGGTTCATTCCTTGCATCTCAGTCTCAACAGTCCTCCGCCAAGTTGTTTTTGGTCGGCCTCTCTTTCGTTTTCCTTTAGGGGTCCAAAGCATAGCTGTTCTTGTGATGGCATCGGGGTCTCTTCTGAGGACATGGCCAACCCAGCGTCTGCCAGCTATGATGGTGTGCATGTCCTCTTGCTTGCTCCGAGTAAGCAGATCCTGGTTTGTGATGGTATTCGGCCAAAAGATTCGGTGAATTTTTCGTAAGCATGTTGTGTGAAAAGAGGACAATTTCGACATTTCCTTCTCTGTAACTCTCCAGCATTCCGCACCATAGAGAAGCACAGAAAGCACACAGCTCTGATATAATCTTAATTTTGTGCTTGTGCTGTATTGAGAGGACTTCCAGATGTTGTTTAGGCTAAAAAAAGGCTGTTCTTGCTTTGTTCGTTCTGTTGTTGATGTCTTTGCTTGCTCCGCCGTCTGGTGTTACTATGCATCCTAGGTATGTGAAGGTGTCTGTCTGTACCAGGTTGCTGATTCCTTACTGATTTGGGCTCAGGGCTGCTCACATTGAGCGTCATGACCTCTGACTTCTTTAGATTGATGTTCAAGCCCACCTCCTGGCTATGTTTGTACATTTAAGTCAAATGTAATCGATCCGCTAATGACATTATCAGTTTGCAATAAACGAGTCCGGAGCACAGAAGGCGGATTTCATTATTCAGTATATTACACGGAAAGTTAATATTTTTTTTATTAAAATTTTTTTTTTGATAAGAGTTGTAAATTACATTTTTTTAAATGTTGTTGTCAGTTGCGTGTATGTTTGTGCACGCGCGTGCGTGCGATAGTGTGTGTGTGGAGGAGGAGGGAGGAGAAGTTTCAATATTTCTCTCAAGAAAGACAATCTTGTTGAAAAGAATACACCTAGATTATTTGCAGTTATCGCCCATTTCACTGATGAAACAATACCCCCCCAAAAAAATTATGTTAATTTTAATGTTATTCGTTTTATTATTTTTACGACTGATTATTGTATTGTCATTGGGAATACACAACTATGCCAAGTTTCAGAGCTATTGCTTATCTGGAAGTGATCGAAAAATCGATTGCAAGATTTGAAGGTGACATACGTCGCAAGTTAAAGAAAAGCCTGTAAAAAAGAAAATTGTGCTTTACCACGCATACCCATATATAGAGTTTTCTTAATGAAGCTTTTGTAGCACACAATGGATTAGGTTATGTTAGGTTTTTGAACCCCGCACCTGAAAACTTGTGTTTTTTGTGTGCAAGGGATACTCAGTTCAACCCCATGCGGGTTATAATTTGGGTATATAGTGTTCATCTTTCCATATAGTGTATTACTTTGTTGTTTGTGTTGGCTCTTACAGGCTGTAATTCATCTGCCGTTTGCTGTGGCAATGTTTAATTTCTATGGAGCCTGTAATATTTCTTCTTCCAAGATACCATGTTGCTCTCTCTCGCTATTGGAATCTTTTTTCTGCTGGGCTTTTGTTGGTTTTGGATTGGTGGTTTTTGTTTGTTTGTTTAAAATTTAAAAAAAAATATAATTCTTCTACTGGTATTGAATGGACCGTGGGTTTTTTTTCCCTTGTCATTCTAATTTGTTCTAGTCGTTATATGTTGGTTCTTGTTCTGGTAATATAAAATTGTATTATGTCATGTAGCTCCCTGGGTAGGTCAACTTTCAGTACATTTTCCAGTGACAGTGATGTCGAGTTTTGGGTTCTCAAATATTCCATTAGTGGTTTTCTGTGCTGTTCGTATTTTTTGCATGTTAACACATAATGTGCTATGGTAGTTTTTCTCCTGACATGTTGCACAGAAGGGTTCATCCACCATGAAATAGCCTGTTCCTAGTTGAAGTCTAATTAGTTTTCTGTTGTATGGTATTTTTGGTTCTCTAGATATCTGACATGTCCGGGTTTGATCTTTTAACAGTTTATAGGCGTGTCTGCCATTCTGGCTTTCTTTCCAGTTTTCTTTCCATTCCTTTGTTATAATATTTATAATTGTACTTTTGATCTCTGTTGTGCCTAAACCTGAGTTTATGTGGTTTGGGCTGGATCTTCCTGTATTTGCTTCACTGTCGGCCACCTCGTTTCCTTCTATTCCCACGTGAGAGGGTATCCATGCTTGTAATACTGAGCATCCCCTATTATTTAGGTGTGTACTAAGTTGTAACACTTCTTCTGCTATGTCTAGTCGGCTACAACACACAATTGAACAATCCCATTTCGGAAAATACGCAAATGGTGCGCATTGCACCGTCAAAAGTAAATGGAACACCCATTAGCAGAACACGCATGCCTTTCAATTATTTTATGGTGTCTTTTCGGGAATATACTGAAACGGCGCGCAGTGTACCGTTAACGCTTAATTGAACACCAATTAAAAGAAAACGCATGCATCTCAATTTATTTCATGGTGCATCGACCGTTGACCCAAAGTCATGATAAATTTGACTACAAAAATCCAATGAAGCTGAAATAGAGTGGAAAAAAATGAAATGGCCACAGGAGAAATAATACTGACATCAGGAGATGCAGCAGAAGAAGCACGCCATAATTCATCCCCGTCATTTTGGCGGGTTACTTGCTCGTAGTTTAACTATTTTTGTTGCATATTTCGGCTGGGAGTTTATCCCGTCCCTTCGGCTCCCTAAGGAGCTCAAGCCTTCAACTAATTCATACTAAGCATATATCAGTCCACAAAAAAAAGTGATTCTGGTGTGTTTGTTTTGATAGAATTTGTTTTCCGAATATGGTGATAAATGGAAGCATCAGAAGACAAATAGAAGATCTGGTCAAAGAAAGTAAAATGTAGTTCCATAGCAGATACTGCCATAGGGGAGTGAAGTGTTAGAGACTTTACTATGTTATGTCCAGCATCGAGAGGTGGGTGTGACCAGTTTACCTTCCTCGCTGCCTATTCCTTCCCTAACTCAAGAGCGAAGATTTTGCATAACCTAAGAAAGTAGACAGATGAACAGCGCGTGACGTTGACGCATGAATGATCCAGAGATTAGTTTATGCGAAGGAAAAAGATTATCTGCAACACCTGTCACTATTCACTCAGTCAGAACCTTTCAGTTTCCCATTGAGCTTAGCCTAACACAAATACGTCACGCTGTGGTGATGTGCCATCCATTCAAAGTCCCTCCATGTCATCTTTATCCTTTAACGTCTGTATCCAGTTCTTTTCTCATGTGTCTTTTCTTTAATGTTTAGTTTCTGTGTTTGTTACCCGTGGATTCCCAAAAACAAAACTGCCTTGTATTGCTGTAACCTGGTTTTCATAATGTGTTTTCGATCCAATACCAGCGTCTTCTCCTCTCCTCTTGGTCCACGTGTGTTTGATTCAAACCATCAGTTCCACATTATTCATCTTGTCGTATCATTTCATTGCTTCTGTTTTGTACGTGCACCCATTTATGACAGTCTGTATCTTTCTGTTTGTCACTATTGTTCTCACTCATATTGTTATATTATTACGAACAATTTACCCGTCAAAAATGACGGGAATGAATTAGGGTATGCTCTGTCATCTGCATGTCCCGATGACAGCAATATTTCTGCTGAGGGAATTTCACTTCTTTCCATTCCATTTCAACTTCATTTGAACGTTGTAGTCAAACGTATCAAGTTACTGTTGATTAGAATCGACATCATTACACTGCGGTGCGCAGCCTCCATCAGCAAACGTTAACAAGAGAATGATGGCTAATAGTAATAGTTCATGAAGCACGAAGGTTGTACACACGCCAGATGCATCGAGCTTGAGACAGCTACCTGAGAGCTGCAGTAACTGCCTGTATCTCCATTTTCATGATGGAGGCTGTTGTCATGTAAGCTGCCCTTTCAGCGACGACCCTGTCCTTTACTCTATCATAGCAGCCCCATCCTGACTTCTCAACACGAAGTACAGACCCATCAGTGTTGCACAATGACATTATCATCCCACCACGATGATTAATTTCCAGCTCAGCTTTCTCATTGCCCCGACCTCTGCACTCCCTGCCAAGGCTGATGATGACATGCTGGTAGTTTGTAAAACGTATCATTATTTAAACTTAAATTATGATTTGTGGGTCAGTGGCCAGTGCACCACGAAAAAAAAACTGTAAGGCCTGCGCGTTTTTTCAGTGGGTGTTCAATTTAGTTTTTACGATGCAGTGCGCCCCTATTCTCGAAAACGTTGGTGGAAATGTGTCATTCTGTGTTACATTTCATCTATTTCATTAAGACAAATTAGAAGTTTTAATTTTTCACACAGTAGTTCCCCTGGACACGATGTTTGTTGTTAAGGAAAATAGAATAGCCAGATCACGCGGTATTTTGTATTTGGACATGTGCCCTAATGTAACCGACGGGCACTGAGTCTAGGTTGAACGCGAAACGTTTCGATAAAGCGAAGTAAACAATTTTTTTTTCTTTTTGGCTTATGTTGTAGTAAGCACAGGACATTGGACTTTGTCATTTTAGCTCCGACTTGTTCACCCACATTAATTTAATTTAGCACTTGTATTAGAACATGTGGTAATATATGTTCTGTCATATTCCAGTGATCTTTATTATAGCTGACCCTCGTAGTCCCCCCCCCCCCCCCCCCCCCCCCCCGGGTGTATGAGGAGATGTGGAATGAACACTGCTCCCTCAGGCATGTCGTAAGAGGCAGCTAACATGAGGTTAGACATGGAACTGATAACTCTTCGTGTCAATTAAGTCGCTACAGAAACCACTGCTGCAAGGACACGTACATTCTCTGGGGGCGGGCTTCCTGCAATGGGACCAGCTGCCAGTGGTGATGGCATAATCCATAAGGCGGCACAAAGATCCATTATATCATTGGGGTCGGAGCGGCTAAGAGGTTTGGCGTCCGCCTCTAATTCTAGAGGTACCGGGTTCAATTCCCAGTAGAGGGAATATAATTTATGGAAATGTTTTTTTTTCAGAACCAGTGGTCCTAATGATGTCATATTCCCCCCTGGTCTCATAGGTAGTGAGATCGGATGCCTAGCATTCTCGGATAAAAATAGGAGGTCCTATGTACGCGTTGAAAAGGTAAAGGAACCCGTTACACGCCCATTTAGGCATATTGGGAATATGGTGTTAGGCCCATATTATCTTGACCGTCGGCACACTAGGGGTGATGTGGTCGGCATCACGCCGGCCGCCTTAACCTTCCCAGAGTAGCTCTGGTACCCATTTGGGGCTGGGTCGACCCAGGAGCCGTTTGTGGCCTAAAAATTTTTCCGCCTCATCTGGGGATCGAACCATAGACCACTGCGCTAGGAAGCCAGTGCACTAACCACTATGCTACCGCGGCTATGTACGCGTTGCGCACGTTAAAAATCCCACGGCAGTTGAAAATTGTAAAGAGTAGGCCATAAGGCCGCTGCCTTGGCAACATTTACAAATTAGAAACCTACTCACCACAACAATTGTTACAGAATGTGTGATTCCTATAGACACACATTGGGATTCTCGCCGGTGCTACGGGGTTCGTGCATTGTGCTGAGATGCGCCTTGTGTGATCTAAGGGAGGAAATCGGAGCACTGATGCAGTTGTCCGTGTGCCATGAAGGTAGTCAATAAAGCCAAACCAAACCAAATTATATCATGCTTTGCTTTAGAAATCAGGTTAGAATATTTGGTTTCATTAACGCCTCGATGTGGTTTCATGACATTCATTAGCCCACATCTGTTAAAGGGAATAAATAAATTAAAAAAATTTCTGTGAAATTTCGGAAAATGAAACTTGGGGGTCGTCGACATATGACGTCACTGTCACCGGATCGCCTCCCCTTGCTTTGCCGTAGTGGTCCACCAATGGTCACAACGCAAGCGTATCTAAAAGTAGGTCGTCCAAGGTATTTATCTTTGCACAAGATTACTCTTGGCAAAGATGTAGATAGAAGATGAATGGCGCTTCTACGTTAGCGAAGCTTTCACAAGATATTCCCATAAGTCAAGAACAAACGCTGCTTAAGGGCTGAGCAAATTTGTTAACTTATTATCTGGTCCGTCGTCTTTTGTGAAGGGTTTGTGCAATGGTTCTGGCCCGTTCAAGCCCCCAGTTGGAGTAATCCAACGAATGCCATCTTATAAGTAATGGCTATATATATTTATGATTATTATATATTTTCGCTCACACGTTTGCTTTCATACTTCTAATGACTGAATAAACAATTATTTGTTTAGTTTAAAATAACACGCAACAAATTTAATAGTCAATTAGTGCAACACGTTAAAATAAATATGCAAAGATGGGGTGAAATTGTAATTAATGTTTTCATCATTGAGGTTTTGGTAGGGCGTTAATAATGTCCGTATTTTTGCTGTAGCCTGTTACACAAAAACTTAGCTCATGATGAGTCCTGCAGCTGTGGTTTCCGTCACTTCTTTTTGGTGATGAGTACACTTCTCCACATTTCGTCCACTGTAGGCGGTTAGTGTTGACACTCTTCTCTCACACTAGTCACGTAGGAACTTCAGTACTTAAGTCTGATGGCTTGTAACCACGAACTGTGACAAATAGAAAGAAACAAATGCCTTCTGCTGAGTACATTTGTTCCCCGCAAACTAACAGGCCCATTGTCATGCGCTCCACCCACCAATGTTAACCTGTCAGAACAATTAAATTCCCAAGCACACAATGTAACTCAGGGAATATGATGAAAATTCACCAATATCCTTCTGGGTGTCAACTAGGAAATTGCGTCTGGAGTGAGTGAATAATGATCTGCCTGAATTACAATTAAAAAGGGTACATAAATCTCACAAGAAAGTACGTTTCACCTTAGGCACATGTGATGTAATCATCACTCATTACTCGTCGCTACTCCTGTCGGAGTCTGGGGTCGCTTTGCTGTCGGGTTTCCCGCACGACTAGTCAGAAACAATCACCAGCTCTTGCAGTAGTGGTTCATGCATATACTATTTTCGTATGGTGAGGTTGCGAGCCTCGTATATAACCACTTAGCAAGAAACCTGTAAAATTTACATTAGTAAATAATTTGTTTACACGTACCCCAAAATTTTGGGAATGCACACTTCTCCTGGCAAAGATTTAGAATGAACTCTGTATTAGAGCTTCGAGATCACTTAGGTCTGGAAGTATGAGTTAATTCCTCTGACGGCTAGTGTACTGCAAATTCCTGGCCTGGGAAAACTGTTGGTATAATTCCTCTTATGACTTGGTGTGGGAAATATGAGTTAATTCCTCTGACGGCTGGTGTTCTGCGAATTCCTGGCCTGGGAAAACTGTTGATATAATTCCTCTTATGACTGGGTCTGGGAAATATGAGTTAATTCCTATGACGGCTGGTGATAAAATTCTCAAGTTTCCAGTCTTGTATTAAAATGGCGGGTTTACTTGTGAATTCCAAAATTGCCCAATACTCGATCTGGTACTTATATTTGTGGAATTGTAAGTCCTATCCTCTTTCCACTGGCTTTTTTCGAAGGTGCTTCGTTAACGCTGCGATGCAGTCTGTCTGTGTGTGTCTGATTTCTGCAGTATATCTCACAATACTTAGTTTCAAATCCCAGCGGTGTTTCCGCCGAATGTCCCAATCAAATCCATTGTAGGGACCTCAAGACGCAGCAATAGAGACCGCAGTCAGCGACTCACAGCTTGACTGCCTGCGTCAGGACCAGCGAACCAGAGCTGGTCAAGACCGCACTCCACCTCCACGTGGTGGTCCTGGAAACAGTCTGCAGCTGTGTAGTCTGGCTGAGCGAGTGTGGATCGAAATGGGAAGGCAAACCCGGTCCTAAAAAATGCCGTGCAGAAGTCGGATGTGTCGACCGAAAGGTGCAGATATCACAGTTTAGGCGTAAACAGACACAACACAACCACCGTCCTTTTCATGACGAACGAAGAAGAAGAAGAAGAAATCCATTGTAGATTCTGGCGAACCAATCAAATCTGCCTAGCACTGTTTCGGTGTGGAAGTTTTATCATTACTCATCCCACGCGTATGTGAAAATATTAAATTTAATATACACGTGTGGCCTCTTAAAACAGTGATGTCATATCGTTACATAAGACTTCCAGTCGCACCTCTGTCTCTCACAATATTGTAACCGTGTTTTCCTGACATAATGTCTTCCGCCTAGATATCTACCCCGACAGATTACCTAATTATCGCCTTTATCTGCGTGCCTCCGCCAGACAGATGTCTGGTCAGACAGTGTTGTTTTCTTTCATCGGAAGCACAATACAAGCTTGTGTCAACACGATTAGCAGCTTTTCAATGGGGTCAAATGTTGGACCTACACGTTTGCACAGGTGGTCAGACGGATTCAAAGAGATAAGCGGGTGACTGGGTATTGTTACACTAATACCACAGTTCAGCTGGCGGAACGTAAATACGTCTGAGGAGTGGTAAACAATAATATACGAATTACTCCCGTAGCAAATACTGCAATAGGGCAGTGGCGTGTTAGAGACTTCACCATGCTATGTCCAGCATAAAGAGTAAAATGAATGAAAGGGCAAAATGAAATGCCAAATAACAAGTGAATAATGAAGAAATATGAAGAAAAGAAGTTTACTGCAGGATTGCTGAAGGTGTGAGAGATCACACAAAAGGTTAGTGACAGACATTTCGTCACAGTCACGCAATTTTCGCTGTGTTTGAACCCCTCCCCTCGCCATATTTCGTCACAAAAACAAAACCCCCTTTATGTGACGTCACAAGTCTCTTCCCCCCATTTTTCCTACCTATATTTTAAATACTGGAAAGAAACAACGTAATCGAATGTAAATTAGTTAACTGGTCATCATCATCATCACCTCCTTTCAACTCCAGCAGGAGCATATGCTTTATGGCAAGTCTTCGAGTCCTGTGTCAACAGGTCAAGGTCTTTCCATATCTTCTTCATCCGCTTCAGGTCTGCTCCACTCTCTTCTCCGTGTATTCCCTGGTCTTCCTCTACCTCTCCTATCCTGGAGATTCCAGGACAAGGACTGTCTGGTAAAGCTATCAACAGGTTTGCTCAATGGGTGTCCTATCCATCTCCATCGTCTTTTTCTCATGTCTTGTTCTTCTAGCACTTGTCTGGTTCTTGTCATCAGTTCCACATTAGTGATCTTGTCATCAGTTCCACATTAGTGATCTTGTCATCAGTTCTACATTAGTGATCTTGTCATCAGTTCCACATTAGTGATCTTGTCATACCGCTACAATCCTTCTATTCTAGGCAAGCACCCGTTGATGAGAGCGTGGTTAGTGCGAAGGACTCTCGTGGCAAAGGTACCAGGTTGAAAACAACGGTGGATCATGCTACAGTCTATCCAGCTGTAAATGAATACCTGACTCAATTCTGGGTTAGGAAAGGCAAAGGCAGCGAAGAGGAGAACTGGTTACCCCACCTCTCGAAGCTCGACATAATATTGTGAAGTCTCTAACACTTTAATCCACTACTGCAGTATCTGCTGTGAGAGAACTGTTTTTTTACCCATTTAAAGTCTGTAGCTTTTTGGTTGTTGTTTTTGTTGTTCTCCATGTTCAGGGCGATACAACAGGACTGACTTGACATACGAATTGATTCTGGTTTTTGTGTTGAACTTGACTACTTTTGATCTTCATATACTCCCAATGCAATGAAATCTGCTCTAGCCTTTTGTATTCTTATTTTGATATCATTGTCTGTACTTCAACTGCCTATATTGCAGCCAACGTATATGTATGATTCTACATCTTGTATTGATGTTTCTTAAAGTGCAATAATGTTATCGTTTCTTGCATTTACTCTCATTATCTACTTTTTTCTCCCAGTGTATTTTCAAGCCCACGAGCTGTGACCTCTCATCAAGTATTTGCATTTTGCCTGGTATCTATTTACAGTTATGTACAGAAGAGCCAGTTCGTTGGCAAAATTGTTAACCGTGCGTTAACTAGTTCATACAAAAGAGTCTTTTAAGTAAAATAGTGTTTATTTATAATGCGATTTTTCCCTTTCATGCTGTGTTAAATAATTTAAACCAGTTAAAGGTTATAACAGTTAACCGATATTTCAGCTGGGATCATAATATTAATGTAAGTCGTCCACGAGGGAGTTAACTATTGCACTCTAGTCAAAGCAAGCGTCCATTTGTGAAAGTCTGTAATAGAATGGTTGTCATTTTTCTTATTCTTTTTGCGCCAGAAAACAGAACTACCTTGAGTTTAAAATTCTTATTCGTGCGTTGGACTTGGTTTTCTTCGATTTCCACATATTTCCCAAAGGAACCGAAAGCCCCTCATGCCTTCTGTTTCCATATTTCAATATCATTATCCGTTCCATTAAGTCTGTGTTGCTGCCAATAAGTATGTATGAGCCCACATTGTTCTTGTAGGTTTCATTCTCCATTTGTAGCCTGCTTATCGTTTCCTCGCTTCAATTTTCATCTTATTTTCAGTGGCGGCTCGTGAATCTGATGTATAGGGGTGCTGCTTCTTAAAGTTACATTAAATTGTCTTGGTTAAAAGATATATAGACATAGATAGTAATCATAATAAGCACGTTAAAAATACTATAAAACATTAACTGGACACTTACTATTAACAGACTTGGGCAATCTTGAAATTTTATTTAAAAATAAAATCCATTCTTCGATTTTTATTTATTGAAAATAGATTAATAACTCCGCCTATGCCGGTCCCAAGCCCGGATGAAAAAGGAGGAGGGCGGCCTGCATGGAGGCCGTAAGGAGGCAGCCCCTCCACCATGCAAAGGCACAACAGGCCAATCACCTGTTTGTCTTAAACTATGATTACAAGCAATATAAGAGAGAAAACCGGACTGATTCTAAAGGCGACGAACTGGAACGGACTACGGACTACGACTTATGGAACATGGAACACAAGAAGTATAAATGGGAAAGAAGAGGAGCTGATGGAAGAGATGAGGAAAGCAAAACTAGAAATCCTGGCTATTACCGAAACAAAGAAAAAGGGACAAGGAGTCATGGATCTCGATGGCAACACTCTGCTATACAGTGGTGTACCCACATCTGAAAGAGCTAAAGGGGGTGTGGGTTGCATTGTGGCCAAAAACCAGAAAGATAGTATCAAGGGATGGAACTTTGTCTCGGAGCGCATTATGGTTGTAAAACTAAAAGAAGGAGAAACCATAGTCAACCTGGTCATAGTGTATGGGCCAAATGAGGATGAGAGAGCAGAGGTCAAGGAAGAATTCTTCGAGCTGCTTCAAAGGACAGTGGATGACTGCCTAGATGAAATTATCATGCTCGGAGATTTCAATGCCAGAGTTGGAAATGACCATGCTAGATGGGGTGGAGTTATCGGAAGATATGGAGAAGATACTCTCAATGACAATGGAAAGCGACTCCTCAGATTCTGCAGTGAGCAGAATCTGATCATTACCAACACAAAGTTCCCCCATAAGCGCATACATGCATACACTAGGTGTGAACCAACAAAGAATGAGAAGTCAGTGATCGACTATGCCATTGTTAGGAGGAGCTCATTCAAATATGTCCGGGATGCTAGAGTCTGGAGGGGGCCAGAGATTGGAAGTGATCACTACCTGCTTACAATCAAAAGAACAACTGAAAGAGTTGCTCAGCCTAGGAACTGTCCAGCACCACGCAAGAAACCAAGTAAACGAACGGAAGAAATGAGCATTAAGACCTACAAGCTGAAAGAGCCAGAAATTAAGACCAGATATCAGGGGCTTATTGCTACAGCGGTGAGAAACACAGAAGAACAACCTGATGACTTGGAAACCCTGTGGCTTAAATTCAAGGACATCATAAAGACAGCTGCTGCAGAAGCATGTGGTGAAGTCCGACTTGGGAACAAGAGAAAGAGGACACCTTGGTGGACAGAGGAAGTCAAAGAGAAAATAAGATTAAAGAAAATGGCATGGAAACAATATTTAGGAGCTAAAAACACAGCAGGACAAATAGAGAAATATAGAGAATATGTGATACTCAGAACAGAAGCAAAGAACAAGGTGCTAGCAGCAAAACAGAAGTCCTGGGAAGAATTTGGAGAAAAGCTAGAAAAGGATGCGCAAGAAAACCAGAAATTGTTCTATAAGACCCTAAAGAACATGAGGAAGGAAAAACAATGCCCTCTTAAATTTATAAAGGACAAGCAAGGCAAATTGCTTACTGCCCCGAAGGAAGTAATGGAAAGATGGAAAGAATATTTCTCAGAACTCCTTGATGGTGAGCAAGGTAGAGCATCAGAAATGATAACCACTAGCACAGAAGAGGATACAAATGGTGATGAAGATGACATAAAGATGGAAGAACTGAAGGCAGCACTGGAGAAAATCAAGATGGGCAAAGCAGCAGGGCATGATGGTATAACACCAGAAATGGTTAAGTACATGGGAGCATCAGGCGACCTATTACTCCTAAGGGTCCTACAGGCAGCATGGTGCAACAAGGCCATACCAAAGGATTGGGAGATTGCCATTATAACACCGATTTTCAAAAAGGGTGACAATCGACAATGTGGAAACCACAGAGGCATATCCCTTCTCAGTGTCCCTGGTAAAAATCTACTCTAGAATCCTAGAGCAGAGACTCCGATGCCTAGCTGAGCCACAATTGGATGAAGCCCAGTGCGGATTCCGAGCAAACCGAAGTACTCAAGACCTAATCTTCACACTCAGGCAGCTGAGTGAAAAGGCCCTTGAGTACAAGAGTGAGATCCATCTTTGTTTCATAGATCTGGAAAAGGCGTTTGACAGGGTCCCCTGGAGCGAACTTTGGGACTGTTTGGCAAGGAAGAACATTCCAGCACCTCTGATTCATGCTATACAGAGCTTCTACAAGTCTTGCAGAAATTATGTGAGGACAGCAAACTATAAGTCAGAAGAGTTCAGGACCACCACTGGTGTAAGACAAGGCGATATCCTGTCACCTTATCTTTTCATACTCCTCATGGACGATGTCATCAAGGCATGTAAGGAGAGAACAAGAAAGTATTCAGTGGGGTACTGGAAGATGAGACAGGTCTGTATTTCAGAGCTAGCATTTGCTGATGATGTTGTCCTGATTGCTAAATCAGAGACACATCTCCAATCCAACCTGCAAGTCTGGAAGGAAGAGCTGGAGAAGAGAGGGATGGTCATAAGCAGCTCTAAAACAAAATCCATGGTGATATCACGAGAAGAAAGAAAACATCAGATTAAGTTGGGAGAACAGGTCCTGGAGCAGGTCGACCACTTTAAATATCTCGGAGCTATTATAGACCGAAAGGGGGGCATCAAAGAAGAGTTGGCCACTCGAAAAGCAGCGGCTGGGAGACTTTATCAGGCCATAAATCGAGGATTCCTCAGCAAGAAAGAGGTTGGTGAGAAAACGAGGATGGCTGTATACCGCTCCACCTATGTCCCAGTCTTGACATATGGATGCGGGTCATGGGCAATGACTACAACCCACAAAAGCCAGATTCAAACCTCAGAAATGAGGTATCTGAGGAAGGTGGTTGAAGTGACAAGAAGAGACATGGTCCGCAACCAGACGATACGTCAAGGCCTAAAATCCCACCCGCTGCAGACCCAAATAGAACAGTCCCAACTAAGATGGTTTGGCCATGTCTGCAGAATGGGAGAAGATCGGCTACCACGACAAGCATGGGAAACAAAGAGCCAGGGATCCAGACCTCCAGGACGGCCCAGAGTCCGCTGGGAGGACAATATTGGACAGTCTTTGGGGGACCGAGGACTGGAGTGGAGCCGGGCCGGGAGAAAGACGGCCGATAGGATAGTCTGGCGCTCTCTCTTCCAAACCTCTACACCTCACGGTAGAAGAGGAACGACTAAGTAAGTAAGTAAGAAAATAGATTAATAACTTTTCCACTAATATTTGGTGCACTGTTGATCAAGCTTTTCTCTATTGAAAGCATTGCTAGAGCATTTAGCTTTTCCTGATTCATAGTTTTCCTTAAAAATGTTTTTATTCTTTTTAATGTCGAATAGCAGCTCTGAAGTGGTCATCAGAATAGTCACAAGAATTTATATGAGTTTTATAAGTTCGCCAAGAACTTCGGCTAGATTATTTTCTGACATAAATTTCAGCAAATCAACTAATTTGCAATAATTGAGTAGATCATATCTGCTATAGAAAACTTGTAATTCCGTCAGAAGTTTTTCTCTTTCGATCATGGGATATGCTTCAGTAATCTCTCTTACTTCTTCCATGGTCAGCGATCACTTCTCGCTCCAGTTTCTTTGACTCGTTTTGTCATCTGTAAAAAAATGCGTATTGGCATTGCCAATTTGGCAACCCACCGACTATGCATTGACTCAACCAATGAGAGCAAAATGTTCAACTGTCCTGCGCACAGGCACAGCTTCGCCTACTTGAAAGTTGAAAACGATTTCGTGTTTTTAATTCGTTTATTATTGAAATTATTATTGGAAATAGAGAGTATACTATTTGCGGGACCTTTTAATAAAAATATTCATAACGTTACATTGTTCTTTACACATTTTTATATAACTCCGTTGACTGTATATTTAGATTTAAAAAGCTGGGGGTGCTGCAGTTCCGCAATACCTACCAACGAAACACCCCTGCTTATTTCCCTTTTCTGCATGGATTTCCAGACCAAATTGTTGTATACTCTCATCTAGTGTTATAAATTTGTCATGGTTTCGGATTTCTCGTGGGATTGGCTATGGTCAAAGTCATTAGCAAAATGGCATATCCTCGAATGTTTTGTAAGCGTTCACTGAATTCCGTTTCTGGTGGTTGAAGTGGTTGTTCTTATAATCGAATCTGTAGCAGTAAGGAGAGGAATGATCACAGAACATATCCATGCCGCGCTCCATTTCTTCTCTGTAAAAAGTCCTTTACATTCTTGTCTGGTTAATGAACGTATGGCGGACTGAATGATTCCTCATGATTCTCTGTCTAAACCAACGAAAGCCTTTTCATATTCCACAAATCCAAGGTAAAGCGGTGAGTTCAGTTCTGTGTTCAACTATTAAGTATAGCTATCTGATTGGACACATATTAAGTATAGCTATCTGATTGGACACATATTAAGTATAGCTATCTGATTGGACACATATTAAGTATAGCTATCTTATTGGACACATATTAAGTATAGCTATCTGATTGGACACATATTAAGTATAGCTATCTGATTGGACACATATTAAGTATAGATATCTGATTGGACACATATTTATAGCTATCTGATTGGACACATATTAAGTATAGCTATCTGATTGGACACATATTAAGAAATACAAGTGTTACGAGAGATCCGATGGAAGGGAAGTAATCTTTAGAATGTTTTTTAGACAAGTTAAATTTCGAGTTGCAACGCTTGATTAAGCGGATCCATGTTTGACTTTATGATAGAATTATCTTTTCCTATTTTTGGAGTGGCAGAGTACAGATAAGCGTGTGAACGCTGTTTAATCTCAAATGTAGAGATGTATTTATTCTGTACTGTTTTGAGCCATGTGAATAGCTCGCAGCTAGTCTGCATGTATTATTGAGAGCGGTGTTCAAAACAACCGACTCTCGTGACGGTTTTTTTGGGGCGGGACTAGAGTGTGTGATTTTAGGGGAGTTGTGTTTTGGGCGTGGACCGTGTAGGTCGAGTCCCTGTGTTTTGATAGTGTATGCCTACGTAGTGCTTAAGAAAATGTCGACTTATATATTTCGCTGTGTGTACAGCCTATTTGATAAACTGCAGTAAAGATTTATTTAGGCCATATGAAGATTATTATAGCTGCCGTGTGAGCAGGCTTTATTGTGTAATGGAGTATTGTTTAGGCCATATGAAGATTATTATAGCTGCCGTGTGAGCAGGCTTTATTGAGTAATGGAGTACTGTTTAGGCCATATGAAGATTATTATAGCTGCCGTGTGAGCAGGCTTTATTGTGTAATGGAGTATTGTTTAGGCCTTATGAAGATTATTATAGCTGCCGTGTGTGCAGGCTTTATTGTGTAATGGAGTACTGTTTAGGCCATATGAAGATTATTATAGCTGCCGTGTGAGCAGGCTTTATTGAGTATAGAGTACTGGTTAGGCCATATGAAGATTATTATAGGCCAGGATGTGGACAGGCCGTATTATATATATTTAATGCAGTGTGGAAATTATATGATTCGATGTACCTGTATTCGTCTATGTTTACGTGATGATGTGCTGTGAGTTAATAAACTATTATTAAATATCATCAGTCGTTCCATACTCGATGACTCCCGTGTGCGCCCCTGTTGTGTGAACGACTTTGCCAGTACACAATCACACTCACTTCACCTATCTCAAACACGACTATTATCAAGAAGGTAGTCCTTGTTCTGGAATCCCCAGGTTAAGAGAAGTATAGGGAGACAGAAAAAAAAACTGGCAGAAGTGAACTGGAGACAGATATAAAAGGGGTAATGAAGATATTAATAGATCTTGAACAGTTGACACATGACGTGGAGGCTTGGCGCGATTTTGTTGAAGGTCTCTACTCCTTAGGGAGCTGAAAGGTAATGATGTTGATGATACTAACGTTCCCATAACCGGAAGTGTACTTTCACTATCCTGATGATACTAACGTACCCATAACCGGATGTGTACTTTCACTATCCTGATGATACTAACGTACCCATAACTGGAAGTGTACTTTCGTTATTCTGATGATACTAACGTACCCATAACCAGAATTGTATTTTTACTATCCTGATGACACTAACGTACCTATAACCGGTATTGTACTCTCACTATCCTGATGATATTAACGTACCCATAACTGATATTGTATTTTTACTGCCCTAATAATACTTCTTCTTCTTCTTCGATCCTTAACCACCGACCGTCAAAGCAGTCAGTGGCCATCACGCCTAGTGGCGTCTTGTAGGGCAACAACAAATTGATTCCACTTTGCACGGTCGGTGGCCATCCTTCGTACAGTGCCCCAACTCTGGTTCATTCTTTGCATCTCAGCCTCCACAGTCCTCCGCCAAGTTGTTTTTGGTCGGCCTCTCTTTCGCTTTCCTTCAGGGGTCCAAAGCATAGCTGTTCTTGTGATGGCATCGGGGTCTCTTCTGAGGACATGACCAACCCAGCTCCAGCGTCTGCCAGCTATGATGGTGTGCATGTCCTCTAACTTACCCATAACTGATTTTGTATTTTTACTATCCTGATGATATTAACGTACCCAAAACTGGTATTGTACTTTCACTATTCTGATGATATTAACGTACCCAAAACTGGTATTGTACTTTCACTATTCTGGTGATATTAACGTACCAATAACTGGTATTGTACTTTCACTATTCTGGTGATATTAACGTACCAATAACTGGTATTGTACTTTCACTATTCTGATAATATTAACGTACCAATAACTGGTATTGTACTTTCACTATTCTGGTGATATTAACGTACCAATAACTGGTATTGTACTTTCACTATTCTGGTGATATTAACGTACCAATAACTGGTATTGTACTTTCACTATTCTGATAATATTAACGTACCAATAACTGGTATTGTACTTTCACTATTCTGGTGATATTAACGTACCAATAACTGGTATTGTACTTTCACTATTCTGGTGATATTAACGTACCAATAACTGGTATTGTACTTTCACTATTCTGGTGATATTAACGTACCCAATACTGGTATTGTACTTTCACTATTCTGGTGATATTAACGTACTGGTATTGTACTTCCACTATTTTGATGATACTAACGTACCCATAACCGGTATTGTACTTTCACTATCATAATAATTACTTAAGATATAACACTGATCATACAGCCTAAAGGTGCACGGGAACTTTTAACTCACCTGCATTTAGATAGCCTTGGCTACAAACAAGAAAATAAGACTGCGTGATACGAACCAGCACCAAAGATCGATAGTGAAATGCTGCCGTACTATAAATAGCAATCACGTGCAACTGGCCAGGGTCTGTTGTTCTAAGGCGTTGACAGCAGTGTTAGGTATGTCAAGGCGTAATGGAAAGTGTGATTGTCTTCATACGTGTATTGTTATATCTTGTATGCATCGACCGCAGTTTAAGAATCCGTTTCCAGTAGCTGGTCAGCAGAATCATGATATATGTTTTTCCTGTCGTTCTTTAAAGAAGACAGCTTGTAGCGAACTTACCAGCGATTAAGCTTGCGTTTTCTTCTTCCAGAGTTTAGTGAAATAGTGTAGCTACTTCGTATCTTAGTGTTTTTGTATTTTTCGTTTATGCTTTTTTAATTGCCAAACACAGATATCTCATTGTCTGGTCTCACGATATTCTTTCTTTAGTTGCCGGTATTTCACCAGAGATTGGATTGGTTTTTTACTCCTATGTGAGCACTTCCTGGGATATATCGGTGACTCCAAGCTATTTCGTCACCATCTCTCCCGCGCCGTCCTTTGAAATTGGGCTCTTAATTTTTATCCAGCTGAGTCCGCAGAGTTTGGGAAGTCCTCTGTGGTTGCAAGAAATCCCAAAACCTTATCACCAGTAGCCGCAGTGGTAAAAGAGTGAAAAACTTGAATCCCTGGGATTAGGAAGAAGATCAATCTCAGTTCGAAGCACACTATATGCTTGTAGTTAATGCTCCTACAGGAATCTGGATGGGTGTGAAAAAAAAATTAGAAAACAGGTGATTCGTCTTACGCGGGCAAAAGACAAAGAAAATAGCCAACGTTACGGCCACAAGGCCTTCGTCAGGGAAAGGAAAGAAAGTGAAGGCTAGATAGGACACATAAGAACCTAAATAAATATAAAAATTAAACGTAGGTACTTCCCTGAAGGAATCGAGGTCCTACCACTTTTGCTTCCCGCGAACAGACTCCTACAGGAATCTGTTGTGCAACTTGTGACGGACACATATTCTGTGCCAGGTAAATATTTGCGTGTGAAGTGGAGTTGCTCTTGCTATAAGCCGTTATAAACAAAGTTTAAAGCTTATTGTTCCACATCTCATCAGTCTGCAGTCCTCGCCGGAACAGCAGTAAAACTGGTCGGTGATTTAACTTTTGCAAGTTTGAAACTATACGTGTTTTAGTTGCCATAGCAAACTTACTGCAGTATTTTAAGTGACAGATATGCTGCACTTTAAAGTATAAATAAAATATTTCAAGACAAAGGTTTTTTTTTAATATTTTGGCAAGCGCCTAAATATAACTGGTGGACCATGTGTGTTAGGTTGAACGCGGCGCGTCTCGCCAAAACGAGGTAGTGAGCTTTTCGTTGATCGAAATATGTTGGACTTAACTTAATTTCTCCCTGTTTTAATGGACCTAAACATGGAGCTTCACGTTCGTCTGCCTGGCTGTAAATGGGTACCTGACCCTGCTCTTGAGTTAGGAAAGGCTAAGGCAGCGAGGAACGGAACTGGACACCCCGCCTCGTAAAGCTGGATCTAATAGGGTGAAGTCTCTGACACTTCACTCCTCTGTATCTGCTATGGGACTAACTGTACATTATCTCCCCCTCATTCTGTCAGAATAGCTTATTGTGAAGGGCGCGCTTATCATCCTTCTGTAACTCCGTTTATTTTGTATTCGTTGTTTTTTATTTCCCGCGTCCAGTTGTTATATTCTTCTATGATCACAGAGATCATTTTTGTTAGCAGGGGTTGGTAAGTGTATTCACGATTTTCTTCTTCTCCCCCTTGTTTGTTCGTACTTAATTTCATTTTCTTTGTTACGAGTAATTAATATATGCACCTTTTACATGCGTATTTTATTTTCTTCTTTTAGGTGAAAGTTCATATCTAACACTTGGCGCTGAAAATTATTACCCTGTGCCCACTATCCATAAGCCAACGTTGCCTGAGTCATTGTAAATGGATCACAACTGCTGTAAATCGGTAGACCTTTACTATTAAGTTTGCTCGTTTTGAGGAGCCTGATACAAGGCACGAATAGCAAATCACTTTTGTTACTCGTTGAAATAATTCATTGGTTGCCGTACAAGAAAGACTGACTTTGGCTTTGTTATTGGTGATCATGCTTCTGGCAGACATACTTGTATGTTGACGATCATATGGCTTGCTGGATGGTATGTAACGTTCACGTTTGTGGTTCGGGATAATTTAAGAACACAGTTCACAGAATCTACCTCTGAACATGTAGTGAACCTATCTCGGTTGCAGAACAGTTTTCGGCTACAGGTAACATAATAAAGAGTGCTTATGCGTGTGTGTTTCGTGTATTTATTGGATAGGACGAGGTATATATTGTTTCTGAAGATTCATCTTGAATATGTAGACAGGATCTCAAACTCTGGGGCATAATGATTACATAATTTGCAGCAAGGGAGTAACTTGTTTACCTTTGGCCTTAACGAACACTTTTCCTCAACAGTGCATGTTGACAGCGTGTTACTGCTGACAGCCTCCATGGGCATGCGCTTTATATTATATCCCATAATTATAAAATGAAAGGCTAAAACCTGAACCAAAGAAATCGTCTTACAGAGTGATACATTTTTTCAAGGAAAGCATGGCCTTAATTTTGACGGTAGTCAGCATATCAGAAATGTGATGCCTGAAAGGGATGAACGATATTTATTCAATGTCCCCGACCCCTAAAAAGCAGGCCCGAGTTGAGCGGGATACCAGGAATAGAAGTACTTACAATATGAATAAAGGGAGGGAGAGTAGAAACGGGTGCTATGAATTTGCTTTGGACAAAGACAGCGATGTCCTGCATCTGAAACATGGGAACCTGGATGACTTAGAAAAGGCGCAGATCAAAGAAGAGCCAACTTCCGTTCAGAATAAGTCCTCAGTCGCTCGCAGGAGCTCGCTTCATTCTGTCACTCCGTATTCTCTCGATGGCCGCAGCGTCGACTCTGCAGAATTCTCTGTAGGTTTGACGTCTCTCACCTCGGCGTATCCAGACCGTATAGAAACCAGGCGCCCTTCTCTCACGTTTGAACGTACGTCCACATCGCCAGGTGCCTTCGACGAAGCTCTTCACGATCAGCCAGACTCATCCACAGGGACGTGTGATCCTTCGGCGCGAGAAGGTGGACAGCAACAAAATGTGCCCACCAGCGTGGCACGAGCTGAGGTTGCGACCTCGGCTAGTCTTTCAAACAGTATGCTTTTGTCTAAGGAGGAGACAGCCTTTTGCCAGATTTGTGGAGACCTGACTGCTGGATTTTACTGTGGAGCCTATATCTGTGAGGCCTGTAAGGTAAGAATAACAGCTGATATCATGAACGCCGTGCATCAAACATTCACTACCGTACACTCTCTTTAACGCGTAGGCCAGTAAAAAAAAAATTCATCTCACGTTTCTGTCATGTTCACAGTCTCCCTCCCTCCCTATGCACTCACTCCCTCTCTGTGCCCCCCCCCTCTCTCTCTCTCTCTCTCTCTCTCTCTCTCTGGGTGTACCATATGTTATGATTTTGATAGAAGTAAGGGTGACAAGAATGTAAGGGGAATAACTGTCGAATGTTCTATTTGGAAGTTTGATCGAGCAGGTTTCTTATGGTGGTGTGGACTAATTGTTGTGATAGTTAGCTACCAGTACGTCAGTATGTGTTAGTTAAGTGGCACTCTGAGTTTCCTCGTGGTACAGTATTTGACAGGTGTGAGTATGAGAAAGAGTGATTCCATTGGTTATAGGGTGCATGACATCAGATAATGGCAAAACGGCCAGATGATTGGTTGATAGAGAGGAATTCGGAAGGGACATTTGGCGAGGTAAGATTACTTGTTGACCAGCCTTCGGAGAGTGCAATAGGGATTTACAGAAGTCACTTATATTCCAGCTCCCCTGTTCTTCTATAAATTACAATGTACATTATTACGGCCTTTGTCTTGTGTTATCTGGCCTATACTGGTGAATAGGAAAGTTTAAGAAGTGATTGCATCTGTAACTAGTCTGGGTCGTGTCACGGTCCTATATTCCATAGTTGTTAAGTGGTCGTAACAGTGACCACTATCCACGACGCACTGTTTTTGTGGTGCTGACTTGGCAGTGTAGTTAGTCACGATTCACTCCCGCGGGGAGGCGTTGGCGCCGTTCAGATGGTCATGGGTTCGATTTCTGGTTAGCCAATCAATTCTGGTACTTTTCTGTTGTTTAATTTTCTAGTTTTTTTTGTTCCTTAAAAAAAATATAAAAAAATTCATTACTAGTGCCTGAAACTTCCCCATTTATTTATTATTTAGCTTCTTTATGGTTTAGACGTCACTCATGTGAACCATATAATGTGAGAGAGAGTTTTTCGTCGTTCGCTCTCAACAGACGGCTCGTAATCTACTTGTATTGTAAATAAAATAAAAAAATAAATTTAAAAAACCAAATATTCGTAAGAATATATTTGTCATTCGTTTTTTTGTTCAACGCCTTCTGAAATGTTTTTATGGAAGTGAATCCTTGACGGAATTGAACACTCTATTATTGGCGTGTATGTTCAGTGGCGTAGGGTTCTGATGGTAATTATAGTATTTGGGAAAAATAAAAGTATCACAACAGTAGTAGTCGTTGTAGCGTATATAATATAGTTGTCATATAAAAACATGGCATTTATCGGATTTCGGGTTCAGAATCTGTTAGCATCACGCTGCAGTCTATCCAACTGTAAATGGGCACCTGACTGTGCTTATGAGTTAGGTACGGCAAAGGCAGCAGTTACGGAAACTGGCCACCCCACTTCATGAAGCTGGACCTACTTTACATAAATAATGAAGGTACATGAGGCCTGTGAGTCGTAAATAAATATAATTAATAGACACTTGTTACACTGAAAGAAGTAGGTTACCAGGCAACAGAAAAGAAATATAAGTGATAGGCTCACCAGGAATCGAACCAGAAACCATCCAAACGAGGACGTCCCCTTGCTCCGAAAGTAAATCGTGAAAGGACACATGTGCCACATTTTCACTCATCGGTATCTCCTTTCTTTAGCTCGTTGAATAGATGGTGTCCCAAAATGTTGTGACCCGTGCAGAGTCTGAAGATTACCGCTTGTTCTCTTCTGTTGAGCTGGTAGTATGCATCATTTTCTGTGTGACCTGGATGCTCTATATCCCATCCGTTTCTGTATTTTATTCTGGTAAAACTCTTTGCCTCCTCAAAAGTTACGCTTGCGTCAGGCTGGGGCAGCTTTCCACCTTCCTTTGCCAATCTGTCAGCCTCTTCATTGCTGTGGATGTAACAATGAGATGGGATCCATTGGATCACAACAATTTTGAATCATTGACATAGTTTGTGGAGCACTGCTTTTAGGCCATGCAAGTCTGTATAATTTTGGCTTTTCAACGTTGCAATTACTGACAGTGCATCGGTGAAGAAAGAAACTTGTCTCTCCGTGCTTTTCTTTGTCATTATAACCTCTGCTGCAGTTTTCAAGGCCTCTGCCCTGAAGTAACTTGAGAATTCTCCTGTTGCCACTGACAGCTTTTTTTTGTCCACCAGGGCTTAAGGTCAGAAAGACATCTCCACCTCCATTTTCTGCTGCATATCTTGCTGATCTATCTATGTATGCACGAGTCCCAAGTGTTGCGTGGGTAATGTTTCTCTATGTATTTTGTCGCTATAGATGTTCTCTCTGTTGCAGTCTGGCTTTTCTTTCTCTCAATTCCAGGAATTCTTTCTAACATTTCAGGAAAACGATGCTGTTTCCAAACTGGAAGCTTTTATGGAGTGTAGATGGGTTTAATTGTTGATATTACATTTATGGGAACTGCTGTCACCTTTTTTTGTGTGGTTGATTCTATTCCTGTAATTTATAATTAGAACTACTCCAACATCGACTTCATTAATTATTTCTTGCATCACAAAAGATCATATCTTTGATATACGCACAGTGACTAACTGAAAACGTATCACGTATTTGGTTTTACCATACAGTAGGGCGTCGATTATCTGAACTGTCAATTATTCTAACGACCGCCGCCGTCAAATAAATAAATACAATTACAGATCTACTTTTAGTGCACTAATTGTTATGCTGAAACAGATCTACTTTTAGTGCACTAATTGTTATGCTGAAATATTTACCTGTCGCTTAATACATTCTTTTCCGATTATTTATTCGAAGATATGTGCAGTATTGCATAGAACAGTCTTAATTTTTCATTATAGGCGTTTAAAATTTTTTTTTTTTCTTTAGCTACTTTTTGGACTCAGGACAGTCTCTCGTGACCTTAATTACGCTGTTTTTCGTATAAACTGGGTATTCGTATGAATGTTTAATTATCATAACTATCTGATTAACCGAACCCTGGTCCCAATTAGTTCGGATAATCGACGCTCTACTGTAATTCATATGCACGGAGGCATATCTGGAGTCATCTTTATATAACCACTAGCTATGCACAATGCTACAATATACATATGTGGGAGTGAACCTCTGTCTGTGAGGCTACACCCTCATTGTGGCGAGTAATGCCTGAGAGGTTGTAGATGTTATAAAGACAAGAAATAGTAGATATATGTGTCAACAGTGTGAGGTCAAGCTATGTAGGACCCTGAGTCTTACAGCTGATGAGGATGATGTGTTCTCAGGGGACCTATCGCTACCTCTCTCAGATCTCACACTGTGCAGTATTTTATAGTTATGATGTAGAATTTATATGGCTACGTGTCTAGGGTAATGCAGGTGAATTGGTGTGTTAATTCAACAAACACAAGTATAACTCAATAATATCAAAGTAAATAAGACTGTGGTTAAATTTAGGTAATAATATATTACAATTTTATTTACAATTATTGTCCTGAACCTAATTTTTCTGGAACAGGACTGTCAAATCAATCCAAAAAATGTGATTAAGTGCATCAATTAAAGGCATAAAGTAGACATTCTGTCTATTACTAATAATGCTAACTCTAATAAGGTGTGTGTATACCCACTATCTTATATTAACACTGGGTATTAGATGGTGGGTTGGGGTTTTACATCATCCCCTCTTTTACAATGTTTAATAATTATTTGAATCAGGATGTGGATATGTCCTCAAGTGCCAGTACATGCACCTATCTGGGACAAGGTTGACAGTGCTGACGTGTAGATCTTCAATAAAATGACCAGTCTCTCGCACTTCCTGGAAGTACAAGTGGCAGGGGGCTTGTAATAGAGTGAACAGCTTCCACCTCACACACTAGTATACCTCTCCAGGAGTTCTGGTTCTGGGTATTGGTACGATATAAAAACCCGCAATCAATGAAATAATACACTAGTATAGATTAACTGGCGATCAATGGGCACAAATCTTGATCGCCGCCGTCCAGACGCAAAGGCAATGGGTCACACACAAGGCTTTGCTACTGTTCTTAATCTGACTAGGTGAACAAATATTCTTCAAGTGGCAGCGTTCGCTTGGCCACCCTTTAGTTTTATCTCTCCCCTTTTCAATATCAGTACCCAATCAAATTTGAATCCAGCCAATTTGACTTTTTCACAGACGCATTAGAAAGTGTTCCCAAGATTTTCAAAACTGAGCTTTTATCAGCGCGTTTGTCTGCCTGTCTCAATTTCTTATTTCTACAATATCTCTGTTATTAATTGTGTGATTTTAAAGGTGAAAAGTGATTATTAAATGGTCCACTGTCCTTTATCTATCCATTATAACTTCATATACTTCTTTATCTTCGTTTTCATCTGTGTACTTTTCCTTTATATTTATTCCAACTACAATACTTTTCTATAAGGCAAGGTAATTCATTATAAGGAATAATATGATCTTTTAATAAACAATATTATCATAACTTTTCAAACATCCCTTTTTTTCTGTATTCTTCTTTCTTTCCGAAGAAATAATTATCTGTGTTTCCTCTTTTCCTCCCCCCCACCCCCCGCCTTTTCTCTGCACACATGCGTTACTCGTTTCAGTTGCCAAGTAACAAGTTAGGCTAAATTTTGTCACTTTAACTACCTCTTCCCTTCTCCTTGTATTTTCAAGACGGTGGCGATTTGGACCGATGCCAAGCTGTCTATCCGTCGTTCATAACAATTAGTACGGGTGTAGGAAAAAGTGGGGTTTGGTAGGTGAGACTTGCCCGCTTGCTAACAAATATTCAAGTGTCGCATGTTGTACTATTAATAGATTCTAAGAATGCGTTAGTTAGTTTTATTTTTAACAGTTTGATTTTACCGTTGCTTTCAACCAAGGTCAAATACAGAATTTATTCATAGATTTTTGAACGAGAAAAAAAATATAAATGAGAGCGGGGGGTAACATGGAGTATTTTATCACACGTCTCCCCTGTTAAAAAGTCTGCATCCCCGTGCAGCTTTCACCTCCGTGTTACAATCCCGATCACATTAACTCATCTAGGCTTTATGAGTATCCTGGGTTTCTGCAGGTGGGTGCCTACTCAAGAAATCCGCCCCAACATTCTGTGAACCCGGAATGTACTCAATGGTAAACGAATAAGGTTGAATGAGCAAAGACCACCTTAACAAACGTGCGTTACCATGTTTTGCCTGTGCCAAAAATACCAATGGCTGATGGTCGCTTTGGACCACGAATGTTCTACCATATAGATAGATCTGGAACTTCTTGATCGCCCAGACTAAAGCTAAACATTCTTTTTCAATCGTTGAGTAATTTTGTTCCACTCTGTTTAACTTGCGACTGGCATAAGCAACAGGGTTCAATTCCCCATCTGGTGAAGAGGACCTCTGTAACAAAGTGGCCCCCAAGCCCACATTACTAGCGTCCGTTCTTACCACGAATTCCTGACTCAAATCAGGTAATTTCAATATAGGCTTGCTGGTGAGTTTTTCCTTTAACTCATTATATGCCAATTCGCATTCTGCTGACAATTTTATCTTATCCGGTTTTCCTTTACGAGTTAAATCCGTCAAAGGAGCACACACAGAGTTAAAGTTTTAAATGCACTTTTGATAAAAGCCACACAGTGACACAAAGGATCGCACATCCTTCTTAGTCTGTGGTCTGGGTACTCTCTGCAATTTCTCCAGGTTCTTGGGGTCAGGGGTCATGCTACCCTGATTTACAGTATGTCCCAAGAATTCTAATTCTTTGCATCCAATACAACATTTTGTTGGTCTAGCAGTCAAGTTTGCCTCTCTGAGTCTATCAAATAGCATATTCAAAGAGTTAACGTGTTCTTCAAATGTTTCCGTAGCGATGAGGATATCATCCATGAAATTTGTAATACATGGGTTTTTCAATGGTTCCAACAGTTTTCGCATCATTCTGGAAAACACACTTGGCGCATTCTTTAATCCAAACGGTAACATGTTAAACTCATAGTGCCCTTCCGAGGTGCTAAAAGCCAGATAAGGTCGAATCTCAGGCTTCACTGGAATTTGGTAATATCCCTTGCTGAGATCTACCTTGGAAAAATATTTTGCCTTATTCAGTCTGGCAAACAGTTGGTTAGTATCAGGTAATGGATCCACCTGACTTTATGTGACAGCATTCAGTTTCCTGTAATCTATACACAGTCTATGTTCCTCAGAGGGTTTCCTCAACAACACCACACTGGAGCTATAAGGAGATTCACTGTGAGAAATAATCCCTTCTTGTAACAGATAATCTATCTCCTCTTTCAAAGCTTTTTCTTTTGCGAATGGGATAGTATATGCTCTCATACAGATGGGTGTTGGGTCTAGAAGTTTCATGTCATATTCCAACAAGTTTGTGTGCCCCGGTTTGTCCGTTAACACGTCTGTATGATTTTCCAGAACCTTTTGAATCTTCTCCCTCTGCCCTGTTGTCAAATGTTTACTGATTTTTACCTGTGCAGGCGTTTCACCGGGTTTCAGGGGGTATTCATAAGAGGTGAAAGGTTCATTCTTCATCTCAGTGACTATGGCTAAGGTCATTAAATGTGTCCTTTCCACATTGTTTCTTTCATTGTATTTCTTTAGAAGGTTCACGTGATAGACTTTTTCCTTTCCTTTCTTATCTATCTTGTAGTTAGTTCTGGATACCTTTTCCAAAACTGTGTATGGACCTTGCCATCCAATTTGAAGTTTGTTGCTGCTGCCGGGTAGTAGAAGAAGCACCTTCTCCCCCACAGCTAGCTCCCTATCCTTCGCTTTCTTATTAAAATATACAGCATGTTTCTTCCTGGCTTGCCTTAGGTTATCATTTGCAAGTTTCCAGCCAGTTTTTAAGCGAGTGGTCAGCTCGTTCACATACTGATAGGATGAGGTAACAGTCTCTTCTGCCTTCTCATCTGTCCACGTCCTAAATAAGGCTTCCAATGGACCTTTTATTGGTCTGCCAAATAGCAGCGTTGCTGGCGCCATTTCAGTCGAATTATGTGGGACTTCCCGATAAGCAAACAGGGCCGCGGGTAAGTATTGATCCCACGTATCAGGTTTCTTATGTGCCAACTTTCTCAGGATGGAGATAAGTGTCCCGTTAAATCTTTCCACCTGGCCGTTTCCTCGGGGGTGATACGGACTACAATGAAAGTGCCTGGCTTGGAAGATCCTGAAAACTTCCTCAGTTAGTCTCCCCTTGAACTGTGATCCATTATCAGTCAAGATTTGGTGGTGAAAGCCTAACCTTGTGAATATTGTAAGTAATGCCTCTGCCACATGTTTTGAGTCGATTGATGACAGGGCTACCGCCTCTCCCCACATAGAGCAAGTGTCCACCAGAGTAAGGATGTAACTGTTCCTCCTCTTGGTACGTGTGAGAGGTCCCACAATATCCACTGCAACTCTTTCGAAAGGGGTTCCCACGATTGGCATCTCCCTTAAAGTTGCAGGTGCAGTCCAATGTTTTGGAGCTACCCTTTGACATTCTGGGCAGGATTTGACATATCTTTTGATATCCTCCGTTATCCCTGGCCAGAAGTAATGACAAGCTATATGCTGTTCTGTGGCGCTGATCCCCATATGACCACTGAAGGGGACAATATGTCCTAACTCCATCACCTTTTCCCTATATGAAGTGGGAAGTACCAGCTGTCATGACCATTTGAACCAGTTCCAGCCTTCCTATACATTAGTTTATTCTTCATATAAAAATCTCCTTTGTTTGGAGGGGTATGGCATTTTGGGAGTTTCCTGAAACACGGCTTTAGTGACCTATCCTCAGCCTGTGCCTTCCTCATATCCTCTGGATGAGTATTTATTGGGTTTTCCTCCTCCTTCTTAGATTGAGACATGGTCTGTACTGTTGCCATGACCACTAGTTTTTTGGGATTTCCCAAGAACACGTATCTACACCCCAATATCAGAGGGTAGATTGGTTCGTTTATCACTGCTGCTCTAATCACTCCTTCCACATAGCGAGTTTTTACACTTATTCTGGCAATGGGAAGTGCCATGGTTGCTACTTCCTTGGTTGCCCCTTGTATTTCCACTGTTTCTGTGGTATATTGATCTGGGTGCACCAGGTGAGAACTCACGACTGAGTCAAAATCCAATCCAGTATCATAAAGGCACTTAATAGTTTCCCCATTGCATACCACATCTTCACATACAGGGGGATGATAAGGTTCCTGCTGTCTAGTAGGTTTTTCCATCTTTCCCTGGTTTCCTGTTTTCATACATGCAGCGAAGTGAGGAGGTTTCTTCTTACATTCTCTGTTGTTATGATTGTCTCTCTTACAAAATTTACACCATCTTCCTTCTTGTTTATTAAATTTTCTTTCATTGAATTGTGGGTTTCCATCTCTAGGGTCAAATCTTGCAGGATGAATAGTGTCTTTGCCCTTTATGGTAAACACCCACCCCACACATCTATTCGATTTTATACCCTTTGGGGGTCTTTCTTACCTTGTCCTACAAAAAATCTTTATTTGTTACTGGGGTCCGAGTGAGGAGGGGGCAATCTCTTTATTTATTTCCATTTCTACCTGGTTGTCTTCTTTTTGCTTTCCTATGCTTTTTTTTACCCTTTCTGTTTTGACACGGGGCCTTGGGGCTTTGGGCTGTACAGACGCTACTTTCCAAAGGGGCCGGGGGAACATATTACAAGCACCACTCCCAACCACAACATCCAAAAAACACCATTCCTGCTCTGACAACCTTTTGATCACCTTTTTTCCTTATGAGGGGAACAAATTCTTTTCTCAACCGGGGTAAAAAAATTTTTATGGAAAAAGCCCATTTGGGGGAACTCCTTTTTCTTTTTCCAAATTTGCTTCCTCACATAATTATTGGAATTCCATTTTTCCTTTTTTCTCTCCCCTTTTAAAAATCTTAAAAGGAATCTTGGGGTTTTTTTCACCACCAGGGGGGGGGGGGAGGCATGGGTCCCATTTTATATACACCCAAAAAGTAAATAGGTTTTCCCAACATTTTGGCAGAGAGAGAGAATTTCAGAGAAACAGAGATATTTGGATTGATGGTCATAGTAGGGGTTCTCATCCCAGACAGGGGAATAAAAAGGTGCTTTTTTTCCGGGCATAATTTCTTTTAAGAAAAAAAAAAAATAAAAAAAATTTTCTTCACTATCCTATTTTTAAAAAATAAAAAAATTCTTCCAAATTTTTTTTCTCGTTAAACCCTAAAAATAGGACCTTTATAGGAAAAAATGGGGGAGCGGGCTGTTTATACTCCTGTTTTTTAAAAAAATGTCCATTTAGTTCTTCACTGAAAAATGTGTACGTAAGTTTTCTTGACTATCGTCTCTTCCAGCATATTTTTGGAAGATCGGGTGAAAACCACACATATCATTTAAAAAAGGATGTTTTTTCTTTTTTTCCCCCTAAAAGGCCCATTGGAGGGGGATTTCAAACTCCATCTTTTCCCTATCTTAAACCATTAATTTGTCAGCTAGTCTTTCCAAAAAAAAAAAAAAAAAAAAAAAAAAAAAACTCCTCCATTTTTTTTTTTTCAAAGGGTATCTTAAAACCCATAAAAAAAATTTTTGTTGGCTTCTAAGTTTTCAGAAATAAATGTTCTTCAAGGGGGGTCGAGGGGGGGGGGGAAGGGGGGGAACTGCCAATTAATTTGAGTCAATATGTAGTGTCCTCGTCGGTTTTTCGTTACAGTGTGTTGTGGATGGTAAAATCTCCGTTGAGTAATGGTACAAAAAAATGTTCATGGGGCTAAAGGTGGGTTCGTAGGTCGTTCGGGGGGGAGTTCTGGGGGGCCAGTTGGTGGACACTAAGGGCCAGCAGTTGGTAAGGCTACAGTTCCCCAAGGGTCAGATTGGGTTTAGTTTACAACCATTTTCTGGTAGCCCATGGGGGGGGCCCTTTGGGCAAAATGGTTTCTTTTTTTTCTTTTTTTTTTTTTTTTTTTTTTTTTTTTTTTTTTTTTTTTTTTTTTTTTTTTCTAAAAAACTTTTTCTTAAGTTTCCCGTCTAGCTTCTGCACATGTTTTTTTTCCCACATTGTTGGGTGCAAAAAAAAAAATCGTTTGGGTTTTTTTCTAAGTCCGTAGTTTAGTAAGCTTCATTGGTTGCCCTCCAATTCTTGCAAAAATTTTTTTTTTTTCTTCCTTTCCCTTTTTCCATCTTCAATCTTGGGCTCTCCCAAAAATTCCCCTGCTTCTTTTTTCTCTTTTCTTCTTTTGGGCCCAGGCCTTTATCCCAGGCTCCCAAAATTTTTTCTCTTTTTCTTTCTAGCTGTATGCTTTCGTAGCCTCCTCTTGATTTTTCAAAAAGGGGGGCCTCTCACCATTTTTTAAGTCCTCTAAAAAAAAACTTCTTTCCTTAAGGGGCCCTTTTCACCTTGTCAGGGGGGGCCATAGCCCACCAAAAACTGTTAAATCCTCTTTTAAAGGGGGGGGCCCTCCATTATAATGGCTGATCAAAGGGGCCCCCTTGCTATAAACTGGAAAAATTTCTTTTTATTTTGCTTTCAAAGGCCTAAAAAACTTTCATTATATTTCTTTCCCCTTTTCAAATAAAATAAATAAAAAAAAACTAATTTTCCCCCCCACACATTTTCTTGGGGGGGGGGGAACCGTAAATAAAATAAATAAAAAAAAAACCACCCATTTACTGAAATGCCAGGGGGAAAAAAACTTGGCCCCCCTCATAATTTTTTTCCACATTTCCCTTTCTCTTTTATGGGCCCCAAGTCTGGGAACACCAGCATGCAAAAGAAATCTAAAATAAAAAAATTTGGGGGGGGCTCCACAACCAGCTCAAGTTTTTCAAGTTTTGCCATTCTGTTTAAAATGGGTTGTTTTATTTTTAAAAGGTTAGAATGGGGGGGGGGGACTGTAAAAACAAAAAAATTCCAAAAAAATTTTTTACCAACTTTATGGAACTATGACTATTTACCCTAAATAAATATAAAACAAAATTTTATTAAAAAGGCCACTGTCGCCTAACACCCTGACCAACCCAACACATCCCATCACCCTTTTCAAAAAAAAGGTTTTTTCCCCAATCCAATAAGGGAATTTAATTTTATTTAATATTTAGGACATTTTTTTTTTAACCCCCTTGGGGTCTTGGGTTTCTTATTTTTGAATGGTTTATACTAAACAAAAAAAAAATTTTTTTCAAAAAATTTTCCCCTGACCGGGAAAAAAACAGGAAAAAAAACCCCGAAAATTTAGTTTTTTTTATTTGTTTTGAAGAAGTTACGAATAGTGACGAGGTAATTTGGGGGCCCCTGGATGAGCTGATGAAGTCCTTGACTTACTGTGAGGTTGTGTGTAGATTGTTTTATAAAAAAAAAGGGAACAATAGGAAATATATGTGTCAAAAGGGTATGCTATTTGGAGGTCAAGCTTATGTTCCAAAAAACCACAGTGGGGCGGAGACCCTGGTTTTTTTTCACAAAAGGCTAGATCCTGTTTTTTTAGGGGGGGGGAAAATAACTCGCCTTGGAGTTTCTTATTAGTTTTGGATGTCGAGGATTGATTGGTGTGTTTCCAGGGGGACCTTAACTAATCCGGCTTAGAAAAACTCTCTCTTTTTTCAGGGGATTCTGCAGACCACAACTGGTATAGTTTTGTCGGATGTAGAGATTTCTTTTTATTACTGGTTTTAATTGGGGAGTGCGTGTCGCGGGTTAATTTTTGTTGTAGGGTTTAAGGGTTATAGTTTTAATGCAGGTGACATTTTGGTAAATATAGTTGAAACTGTACGGGCTCTGTGTTTGTGTTTAAGGGGGTAAATTGTGTTTTAGGTTTTGTTACGTTTATTTCTTGTGAGGTGTATTGTTGTCTAATTCAGACGCAAAAAACAAACCAAGTATTTAACTCCAAATAATAGATCTAAAAAAGTTAAAAATTTAAATGACTGTGGTTAACTGTTGGTTTTAATTGATTTGGATTCATTATAGGTAAATAAATATTATTAACCAAATTTTTTTTTTATTTTGGTTCCCTGGAAAAAAAAACCCCTTAAAATTTTTCTGGGGGGAAACTAAAAAAATACAAAAAAAAAATATATATAAAAAAACCAAGGGACTGGTTTTAAAAATAAAAAATTGTGATTCCCATAAAAAAAAATTTGCTTTCAATTAAAGGCATTGCAATATCATCAATTTAAAGGGGCATTTTAATAAAAAGGTTAAGGGGACCATTTTTTCTTGTCTTATTACTTTTAAATTAAATGCTTAAACCCCATTTCTAAATTTTAAGGTGTGCCTGGGTTGCGTGTTGGTTTTTTTTAAAAAAAAAAACTTTTCTTTTCGCATAAAAATCCATCACGGTTTTCTTAATATTTCCGCATATTTATTTCTTGGTTATTTACTAATTAAAAAAACCGGCTAAAGAGGGGCCCAAAAACAAATATAACTGGCTTGGAATAAAATTTATAAGGTTTCACCTTTATCGGTAAAGCATTTGTCTTCTCGGTTAAAGCTATGGTATTTTTGAATGCTGTTTATAAGTTTGAGGCTTCCGGCGGTTTGGTCCATATTTTATTCGCCTTTTTCTTATGTGGACGCGCAGGGGTAACTTTTTAAATAAAAAGGTTTTTTTGAAAGGGGCTGATTGGGTTCGAGCGGTTTTTGCGGGCTGGGGGACTGGCCGGGCAACGAACTTTTAGTGGACTAATAGGTGAGTCCCTTGATTGGTTTTTTTGGAGATATGAGCGGGCATAGCCGACGGACAGGCGGTTTGCCGCCCCCACGGAACTAAGGTTGGGGGGAGAATGGAGGGCAAAAGATTTTGGCGAAGGGGGATAAACGACGAATTTTTTTTTTTGAAGGCAAAAGAAAAAAAAAAGAGATGAAAGGAGAATAACGAAGAGATTGCCTTTTTTCGGTTGAACGAGAGGGAGTGGGGGGGGAAGGTGGGGTCGGGGAAAAGATCTGGGTTTGAGCTAGAATCTCCGCTTTTTTTGTTTTTTTCTGGTTCCAGGGGATGGTGTTTAGGTACTTAGTCCTCCCCTTAATGGGGGGGGGGTATTATTTTCGGTTTTAGTCGAAGATTTAAAATATTTACCTCTGAGTTTGGGGGTTTTCCCACACCATGTTCGGGGGGTGGAGGCGTGCGTGGGTGTGATATTTTTTCTGTTGTAATTTTTCATTTTGGGGGAAAAAAGCAAGGGGCCAAAAGGTTTTTAAAAATGGGGGGAGGGACTTTTTTTTTTCATTTAACTCTAAAATAAAAATTTCCTTAATCCGAATTTATTAGGGGGTCCCTGTGGGAAAAGGCGGGATTTTTTTTTTTCGGAATTTTTTTTTCATTAAGGGGGGCAGTCTTTCCGAAAGGTCGTTCGCCCACGAGGATGTTCTTTCCCTGTGCTCACATGTGCTCCTGCATGCATCTATCACTGTAATCCTGTTACCTGCATGGTTGATTTTTGATTTGTCGATGCATGTTTTGGTGTTTGTACCTAAGGACGCATTCCTTTGGTTACTTTGTTAAAAAATGAATCGAGTTTTCAGGAGGGATTAAGTTCTCATTATCTAGTAG